>BTHU01000005.1:76619289-76964289 GCA_036184795.1 Tokudaia tokunoshimensis
TCTCAGATAGGGTCACCACCATAGACTACAAATAGTTTTCCCCATCCTAGGTCTCTAGCTAGTCCCAGAGATGCCCCCCACTGATTTCCATCCTCACTCCTAGCCCTCTCCACCCCTCTCCATTTGATCATCATCCCCATCCCCTTCCTCACCCTCTCTCCCACCCAGTTCCCTCTCTCCATCCACCTTGATGACTATTTTGTTTCCCCCTGAATGAGATTCCCACATAGCCCCTTGGGCCCTCCTTATTACCCAATTTCTTTAAGTCTGTGGATTGTAGCAGGTTATTCTGCATGTTATGTGAGTACATACCAAACGAGTCTTTCTGGGTTCTGTGTTACCTCACTCACGATGATATTCTCAAGTTCCATCTGTTTTGGCATGTGATTCTTGTTGTTTGTTTTGCAATTGATTTTTCAACAGTTTGAGGTTCTCCTGGAAAATGTTCTCTTTGATAAGTTCATTTTGTTTGATCTCCATTCCCAGTCCTTTAAATCTAGAACCTTGGGGTACTAAGAAAGTAAAAATAGCCATGTGTGGCTGTGCAGGCCTTTAACCCCTGCACTCCAGAGACAGGGAAGACAGACTTCTGTGAGTTCAATGCCAGCCTGTTCTACATAGTGAATTCCAGGACAACCAGAGCTAGGGGTGAAGAGAAAGAAGGAAATAAAGGGAAGGGATGGGAATTACTGGGAGAATGGGATTTTTCTTGATATTGTGACTAGTAGACTAAAGAGAAGAACAACAAATTTAGAATTTTTACCAAGTAATTTTAAATTTCATTAAAAAAGGAACCTCATTGAATCTATATTCTATATGTGTTAACTTTGTGAAATTTAAGGATGCACCTGGGAGACCTTAACACAATTGGAGATTATTAAGATTTATAAACTCCACATTAACAAGAGATGGTGAGCATAGTATGAACTTAGTTGTACTGAATTTGCAAGAATCATACCTTTGAATGTAAGTTGAAAGTTTTCCATGAGGTAAAAGTGATATCAAGCCCAAAGAAACAGCACAGATACATTAAAACAGATAATCACTTCTTTAAAGCAACATACAAACAAACACCCCCACAATCCTATGAAATTCTTTATCCTACCAAAAGCACCAGGCTTATCCTATAATATCTATATTGTGATATTGCAACAACTTTGAAAAGAAGCTGTTTAATACCTGTGTCTTATTTTTTTTTTTATGCTAACATGATTGGTGATATTTATTTAAGGCACTTCTCTGTCTATGGCAGGGAAAGACAGAGGAAAAATTAGTTTCTTTGGCATGTATCAAGGGTTACATTATGATCAATAAAAGCAAACCAAGTCTGGAACACATATAGACTAGGTATTAAGTCTATAATTTACTGTCTATAAATTTCTCACCAACAGGGGAATGCTGAGAATCATGAGAGAGCTTCTGTGACTAATGGAACAGTGTGGTTAATCCCAAGTGACCTTGTTTGTCTCCAAGTAAGGACAGAACCAGTTTGTAAGGATGTGAAGACAGGTCACACTGCCTCTGGGGAGCTCAGGGCTCAGCCCCTGGGAAAGCACTTGCTTGCATGCTGTTGCATTTCCTCCACCCACATTAGCCTGCAGACTGTCTTGAGTCCTATTGAAACTGATGCCAATGCTTACGAGCTGGGTTTCCGGAGCAATTTTCTTAACCACTCTAGATTACACTTGCCACTCTAATAAAATTAAAAGAACAAAGACCAACTCCCACCGATGTGATGATTTAATGATACGAAGTGTGAAAACACACTGCCTAGTAAAACGTCAGCCCATTGAGACAGACATTATAATTTGGCTAACTCAACATGAATTCTCAACTTTCTCCTTCCTCATCTTACTCTCATTCAGTGACTAGAAAACTGAGTATTTAATTTCCCAAGGTTTTTTTTTTGTCCAGCTTCCAGTGACTGTTTAGCATAGTCTGACATGTTAAATACATATTTACTGGGGTCATCTAGAAATACTTTTGCCTTCCTGGTGAAAGAACAAACATAGCTGTTTCTACTGCTTTTCTATTTGCCCTACTTCCCTCTTCCTGTTTGGATTGTGATGTGATGTCTGGAGGAGGGACAGCCACCTTGTGATTATGAGGCACTTGAGTAAGAGGAAAGCGAATCTCTATGAGACGGTGAGGAAAGGGAGCCACTGTCTGGGTATCTGATATCTACATGGGCAGGTAGGGTTTGCATGGCCTGTCCTTTTGGTTTTTGCTCATGATGCATTTAGCTGCATAGTCTGCAGCTTGAAACTTGTCTGCTGCTACTGAAAGTTTTCTGCTTGTAAATGCAATCTGCCTTGACTATTTGTATGACCTTGAATGTCAGCCACTTTGGAAATTCTGGATCTCTGAAAGCCCATCCATAGGCAGGTAACTAGTTAGGGTTAGATGACCTGCTCAAAAGATAGAACTAGGAAATAAATTTGTATGGACTAATTTTGCTAAAATTGAAATCGAAATGCAAATCTAAAATTGCATCAAAAAGGAACCCAAGTAGCTTTTCCCCTTTCTTTTTCTTTCTTCTAATACCCCAGGCTGGCCTTGAACTTTTGATCTTCCTACCTCAGGCCTCCAGAATGTTAGAATTATAGATATGGACCTCCATGCATAGCTTTGCTTTTTTTTTTTTTTTTTGTCTTAAGCAAGCAGACTGAGTGCAGATGTGTATTCACTTCAAAGTGTATTCACACTGGAATATGAAAAACATTCACTATGAAACATTCACTATGAAAGTCGAACAGTGGTTATTTAGGTTATTGATTACCACCAGTTTATTGCCATAGTACTAGACAAATTCTAACATTCTCCTGGCAAGGTATGCTCAGAACTGAAATCACAATTTTGGGAAATGGTAGCATTACAGCAGTGTTTGCAAATATGTACTCTAAGCTTAGATTTGATGTTGGAAATGTCAAAAAGTTGACTAGAGTCTAATCTATTATGCTTAGAGAGCAATCACAAAAAAACCTAGGTGAGTTGAATTATTTTTCCTCTGTTTTACTCTAAGAAAGCAATTATATGTGTACACGGAATGATCAGAGTTGGAGCAGGTCTGAAGATGTATTGTACCAATGATGACGTCACTCAGCTGAGCAGGTCTCCCCACAATGACTCTCCGATGGCCCCGCTTTCCTCCATGTGTGTTAGGCAACCATGACAAGCTTGTAGCCTACTTTCAGTTACAATTTCTTTGAATAAACCACATTCTCTATTTTTACCTTTTCCCTGCCATTCACTCTTAGCCTATAATATACCAAGTGTTTGGCTGGTCAAAGACATTTATATAGGATTATTACCTTAAATAAGGCAGTAAAGTTTTGAATCAAACAATCTTATTTGAGCTCCGGCCTTAGTATGAAATAGCTGAGTGTTTGAGTAGTTATTTAATCATTTACATTTTTTGTCATTTAGTATTTTATTTGAAGCTTAGAAATAAATGGCTAAAAGTGACATTAAGTTGGTTCCTTTTTTTTTGGACTTATTCTTTAGTGTGGTAGATGACTACAACTCCTTGTAGTAATGTGTGCTTTCAGATTTGCTCCCTTTTCTTTTCTTTCCTTTCCACATCTCCTGTGCTTATCTAATGCACCATGTGTTCTCATGGATGAAACTGTTTTCTTCTTTTTCTGTGTATAGTATTCCTTTAAGAATTTTGTACCATGCTGGCCTAGACGCCAGAAATTGTCTTAACTTATTGCATTAGTCAGAGTTCTATAAAGGAACAGAATTGACAGCCAAATATGATGTATGTATGTATGTATGTATGTATTTATGTATGTATAATATACTCTAATATATATTATTTACTATATAGCATATAACATATAATATATAGTATGTATATTATGTACACACACATACAGGATATATTTTTTTCTCAACTAGTCTTTAGTCTATGACATTGGAAATTCCAAGAAGCAAGTTCTAATACTGACAAAGGAATATATTAGCAAGAATCTATATGAACTTATCAGCAAGAGTGAGGGCAAGCAGGTAAAAAGCAAAAGCTTCCTTCTTCCATGTCCTTTTATATAGGCTGCCATCAGAAGGTGTGGCACAGATTTAGGGTGGGTCATCTCACTTAAAATGATCCAATCAAGAAAAGTCCTCACAGGTGAGACTGGCTGTTCAGTTTTAGTTGATTCCAGATATAGTCAAGGTGGCAACCACGACTATCCATCACACTTGTATTTGTCTTGAAACACTCTTATTTCTCCACATATGTAACAGATAACTTCTGGGCAGAGTGATTTTGGTTGATTGTTATTTAAGTTCAGAGTGTTAATTCTATGATCCAAGATTTCTGGGCTCTTACTATTGCTGATGGTAGAGCTGATGTTTTTCTAATGTTTCTACCTCTGTATATGTATTAGTCAGGGTTCTCTAGAGCAACAGAACAGTTAAGACAGTACAGTACTTAGTATTTTTTCCCTTACAGCATGTATTTTTTTTTTGCTTTCTAAAAAAGTTTTTATTGTTTACGTATGAATTTATTATCTGTATGTTTGTATGTATGTGTACCATGTGTACCTGGTGTCCTCAGAGGCCAAATTCCCTGGAACTGGAATTACAGGTGATTATCAACCAGTATTCTAGGAATTGAATCTGGGTTCTTTGTAAAAGCAACTGGTTCTCTTAACCACTGAGCCTTCTATCCATCTCTTTTTATTTTTGATCTATTTTTTAAAGATTTTATTCTTATTTTATGTGTATGGGTGTTTCACCTTCCTGTGTCCATATACTATGTGAATGCAGTGTCTATAGAAGCAGAAGAGAGAGTCAGAGTCTCTGGAAGTAGAATTGAGGGTGGTTGTTTTATCATGTAGATGCTGGGAACTGAACTCCCACCCTCTGGGAGAGCCACAATGCTGTGAACTTTGTGTGGAGCACATTGTTGGCTCCTGTTTTTGTTATCCTGACAATATATTGTGGAGAGAGTCTACTCAATACCTTCTGTGTTTTTATGTCTATTTCTTCCTATAGGTGGGAAATTCTGCACATTTATAGATTTTATGATTTTATTGAAAAGATAACTTGAGCCACTTGATTTTATCTCAGCTCTTTCAAAAGCAAGTGCTCTCAACTGCTAAGCTATCTTTCCAGTCCAGTTTCTAAAACATGTTTCATTCTTTTCTAGCATGTCAATTTCATTGCCAACTTTTCCAATGGAGTGTGTGTGTGTGTGTGTGTGTGTGTGTGTGTGTGTATTTCTCTGATTTATTGCCTCATTCACACACTTTGGTAACGTTCTTGTCTAGATTTTAAATTAAATGATTCATTTGTGTCTTGCCTTTAATACTTTTTTCTTTATTTTTAATTTTTTCCTATTTACATTTCAAATGCTAAAACTTTCCCAGTTTCCCCCTCCCCTAAAACCCCCAACCCCTCCTCCTACCCCCTGCTTCCACGTATATGTCCCTCCACCTGACCCACTCCCCCCCCCACCTCGATTTTCCTTTGTTGGGGCATCTATTGAGCCTTCACCAGACCAAGGACCACTCCTCCCACTGATGTCTGATGAGATATTCCTCTGCCGCATTTTTGGCTAGAACCATGTGTACCCCTTGGTTGATGGTTTAGTCCCTGGGGGCCCTGGAGCATCTGGGTGGCCAACATCATTGTTCTTCCCTTGGGGCTGTAAAACCCTTCAGCCCCTTTGGACTGACCTCCAACTCCTCCATTGGGGACCCTACACCCAGTTCAATAGTTGACTGCTAGCATCTGCCTCTATATGTGTAAGCCCCCCCCCCCAACTATGACATGCTCCTTTTGGTATGCAGTTCTTGTCGTCCATAAAAGTGTCAGGGTTTGGTGACTGTTTATAGGATGAATCCCCAAGCAGGGCATTCTTTGGGTGGCTTTTACTTCAGTCTCTGCTTCACACTTTGTCTCCTTTATTGCTCCTGTGGGTATTTTGTTTGCCTTCTCAGAGGAACCAAAGCATCCCCACTTCAGTTCTCCATCTTCTTGAGCTTCTCTGGTCTGTGAATTGTAACTTGTTTATTTTGAGCTTTTGAGCTAACATCCACTTATCAGTGAGTGCATACTATGTGCTTTCTTTTGTGATTGGGTTACCTCGCTCAGGATGACACTTTTCTAGTTCCATCCATTTGCCTAAGGATTTCATGAATTCATTGTTTTTAATAGCCCAATATTACTCCATTGTGTATACATATCACGGTTTCTGTATCCATTCCTCTGTTGAAGGACATCTGCGTTCTTTCCAGCTTCTGACTATTATAAATAAGGTTGCTATGAACATAGTGGAACATGTGTCCTTATTACATGCAGGAGCAGCTTCTGGGTATATGCCCGGGAGTGGTACAGCTGGGTCCTCAGGTCCTACTATGTCTAGTTTTCTGAGGAATCACCAAACTGATTTCCAGAGTGGTTTTACCAGCTTGCAATTCCACCAACAATGGAGAAGTGTTCCTCTTTCTCCACATCCTCTCCAGCACATTTCTCTCAGGGTATCTGTTGTCCCCTGGGTTTTTCATCTTAGTCATTCTCACTGGTGTGAGGTGGAATCTCAGTGTTGTTTTGTTTTACATTTCCCTGAAACTAAGAATGCTGAACATTTCTTTAGGTGCTTTAGAGCCATTCGAGTTTCCTCAGTTGAAAATTCTCTGTTTAGCTCTGTACCCCATTTTTAACAGGGTTATTTGACTCTCTGGAGTCTAACTTCTTGAGTTCTTTGGATACCTTGGATATTAGCCCTCTATCAGATGTAGGATTGGTAAGGATCTTTTCCCAATTTGTTGGTTGCTGTTTTGTCTTATTGACCATGTCCTTTGCCTTACAGAAGCTTTGTGGTTTTATGAGGTCCCATTTGTCAATTCTTGTTCTTAGAGCATGAGCCATTGATGTTCTATTCAGGAAATTTTCCCCTGTGCCCATGTATTCAAGATTCTTCCCCAATTTCTCCTCTATAAGCTTCAGTGTGTCTGGTTTTATGTGTAGGTCCGTGATCCACTTGGACTTGAGCTTTGTGCAAGGAGATAAGAATGGGTCGATTTGCATTTTTCTGCATGCTAACCTCCAGTTGATCCAGCACCATTTATTAAAAATGCTGTCTTTTTTCCACTGGATGTTTTTAGCTCCTTTGTCAAGTGACCATAGGTGTGTGGGTTCATTTCTGGGTCTTCAATTCTATTCCATTGATCTTCCTGCCTGTCTCCATACAAATACCAAACAGTTTTTAATCACTATTGCTCTATAGTAGAACTTGAGGTCATGGATGGTGATTCCCCCAGAAGATCTTTTGTTGTGGAGAATAGTTTTTGCTATCCTGGGTTTTTTGTTATTCCAGATGAATTTGAGAATTGCTCTTTCTAGATCTATGAAGAATTGATTTGGGATTTTGATGGGGATTGCATTAAATCTGTAGACTGCTTTTGGCAAGATGGCCATTTTCATTTTATAAGTCCTGCCAATCCATGATCATGGGAGATCTTTCCATTTTCTGAGATCATTTTCGATTTCTTTCTTCAGAGACTTGAAGTTCTTGTCATACAGATCTTTCATTTGCTTCGTTAGAGTCACACCAAGGTATGTAATATTACCTGTGACTATTGTGAAGGGTGTCATCTCCCTAATTTCTTTCTCAGCTTGTTTATCCTTTGAGTAGAGGAAGGGTACTGATTTGTTTGAGTTAATTTTATATCCAGTCACTTTGCTGAAGTTGTTTATCAGCTTTAGGACTTCTCTGGTGGAAGTTTGGTGGTTGCTTAAGTACACAATCATATCATCTGCAAATAGTGATATTTTGACTTCTTCCTTTCCAGTTTGTACACCTTTGACCTCCTTTTGTTGTCTAATTACTCTGGCAAGGACTTCAAGTACTATATTGAATAGATAGGGAGAGAGTTGGCAGCCTTGTCTGGTCCCCGATTTTAGTGGAATTGCTTCAAGTTTCTCTCCATTTAATTTGATGTTGACTACCGGTTTGCAGTATATTGCTTTCACATTGTTTGGGTATGGGCCTTGGATTCCTGATTTCTCCAATACTTTTATCATGAAGGGATGCTGGATTTTGTCAAAAGTCTTTTCAGCATCTAATGAAATGACCATGTGTTTTTTTTCCTTGAGTTTTTTTATGTAGTGGATTACATTGATAGATTTCCTTATATCAAACCAGCTCTGCATCCCTGGGATGAAGCCTACCTGATCGTGGTGAATTATAGTTTTGATGCATTCTTAGATTTAGTTGGCCAGAATTTTGTTGAGAAGTTTTGCATCGATGTTCATGAGGGAAATTGACCTGAAGTTCTCCTTCCTTGTTTGTTCTTTGTTTGGTTTAGGTATAATCATTATTGTGGCTTCATAGAATGAGTTGGGTAGTGTTCCTTGAGTTTCTATTTTGTGGAATAGTTTGATGAGTATCGGTATTAGCTCTTCTTTGAAGATCTGATAGAATTTCCCACTAAACCCATCTGGTCCTGGACTTTTTTTTATGGGAAACTGTTATCAACTGCTTCTATTTCCTCAGGACTTATGGGACTATTTAGATGTTTTATCTGATCCTGTTTTAATGTTGGCACCTGATATGTATCTAAAAGTTGTCCATTTCATCCAGATTTTCAAACTTTGTTGAGTATAAGCTCTTGTAGTAGGATCTGATGATTTTTTGAATTTCCACAGTTTCTGTTGTTATGTCTCCCTTTATTAATTTGGGTAGTGCCTCTGTGCCCTCTGGTTAGTCTGGCTAAGGGTTTATCTATCTTGTTGATTTTTCTCAAAGAACCAGCTCCTGGTTTTATTGATTCTTTGTATAGTTCTTTTTGTTTCTATTTGGCTGATTTTGGTCCTGAGTTTGATTATTTCCTGCCTTTTACTCCTTTTGGGTGTATCAGCTTCTTTCTATTCTAAAGCTTTCAGCTGTGCTGTCAAGCTGCTAATGTATGCTCTCTCCAGCTTCCTTTGGAAAGCACTCAGAGCTATGAGTTTTCCTCTTTGTACTAGTTTCATTGTGTCCCATAAATTTGGGTATGTTATACCTTCATTTTCATTAAATTCTAGAAAGTCTTTAATTTCTTTCTTTCTTTATTCCTTGACCAAGCTATCGTTGAGAAGAGCATTATTCAAAGTCCATGTGTATGTGTGTTTTCCATTGTTTTTGTTTGAACTTAAGACCAGCCTTAGGCTGTGGTGATCTGATAAGGTGCATGGAATAATTTCAATATTTCTGTATTTGTTGAGACTTGTTGTGTGACCTATTATATGGTCAATTTTGGAGAATGTACCATGACGTGTTGAGAAGTAGGTATATTCTTTTGCTTTAGGGTGGAATGTTCTATAAATATCAGTTAGATCCATTTGGTCCATAACTTCAGTTAGTTTCACTGTGTCTCTGTTTAATTTCTGTTTCCATTATTTGCCCATTGTTGAGAGTGGGGTGTGGAAGTCTCCAACTATTATTGTGTGAGGTGAAATGTGTGCTTTGAGCTTTAGTAACGTTTCTTTTATAAATATGGGTGCCCTTGTGTTTGGAGCATAGATTTTCAGAATTGAGAGTTCATCTTAGTAGACTTTCCCTTTGACCAGTATGAAGTGTCCCTCCTAATCTTTTTTGACAACTTTTGGTTGAAAGTCAATTTTATCCGATATAAGAATGGCCACTCCAGCTTGTTTCTTGGGACCATTTGCTTAGAAAATTTAGACTATGCTTAGACCATTTGCTTAGAAAACCTTTGACTATGAAGTAGTGACTGCCTTTGTCACTGAGGTGGGTTTCTTGTATGCAGCAAAATGTTGGGTCCTGTTCTCGTATCCAGTCTGTTAATCTATGTCTTTTTATTGGGGAATTGAGACCATTGATGTTAAGAGATATAAAGGAAAAGTGATTGTTGCTTACTGTTATCTTCTTTGTTAAAGGTGATATTCTGTTTGTGTAGTTTCTTTCAATTGGGTTTGTTGAAAGATTATTGCTTTTTCTATGGTGTGGTTTCCTGCCTTGTGTTGGTATTTTCCACCCATTATCCTTTGTAGAGCTGGGTTTGTGGAAAGATATTGTGTAAATTTGGTTTTGTCATGGAGTGTCTTGATTTCTCCATCTATGGTAATTGAAGGTTTTGCTGGGTATAGTAGTCTGGGCTGACATTTATGTTCTCTTAGGGTCTGTATGACATCTGCCCAGGATATTCTTGCTTTCATAGTTTCTGGCAGGAAGTCTGGTATAATTCTGATAGGTCTGCCTTTATATGTTACTTGACCTTTTTCCCTTACTGCTTTTTTATTCTTTCTTTGTTTAGTGCATTTGGTGTTTTGATTATTATGTGACAAGAGGAAATTTCTGCTCTGGTCCAGTCTGTTTGGAGTTCTATAGGCTTCTTGTATGTTCATGGGCATCTCTTTCTCTAGGTTAGGGAAGTTTTCTTCTATAATTTTGTTGAAGATATTTACTGGCCCTTTAACATGTAAATCTTCGCTCTCTTCTATACCTATAATCCTTAGGTTTGGTCTTCTCATTGTGTCCTGGATTTCCTGAATGTTTTGGGTTACAAGCATTTTGCATTTTGCATTTTCTTTGACTGTTGAGTCAATTCTATGGAATCTTCAGTATCTGAGATTCTTTTTTTTTTTTAAATTCTTTATTTACATCCCAAATGATTTACCCCTTCCTGGTTCCCCCCTCCATGAAAGTCCCATAAGCCCTAAGATTCTTTCTTCTATCTCTTGTATTCTGTTGTTGATGCTTGCATCTATGACTCCTGAATTCTTTCCAAGGTTTTCTATCTCCAGAGACATCTCACTTTGTGATTTCTTTATTGTTTCTACTTCCATTTTTAGATCCTAGTTTTGTTCAGTTCCTTCACTTGTTTGTTTGTGTTTTCCTGAAATTCTTTAAGGGACTTTTGCATTTCCTCTTTAAGGGCTTCTACCCATTGACCAATGTTCTCCCATATTTCTTTAAGGGATTTTTGTGTTTTCTCTTTAAGGACTTCTACCTGTTAACCCATATTCTCCTGCTATTTCTTTAAGGGATTTTTGTGTTTCCTCTCTAAGGGCTTCTACCTGTTGACCCATGTTCTCCTGTATTTCTTTAAGGGAGTTATTTATGTCCTTCTTGAAATCTTCCATCATTGTCACAAGATGCAATTTTAAATCCAGCTCTTGCTTTTCTGACCCACGCAGGGGTCTTCTGCGTGGCAGAACTGGCAGGGGTCTACCACGTTGGAATGAAAGAGGCAGGCAGTGGTGGAGGAAGAGGGTGGGGTCGCCTTTAATACTTTCTAAATGTAGAACTCTGAAACACTTTTCTGACCCTCCAATCATTTCTTTTACCTTTGTTTTCTTGTGATGAGCTTATGGGTGGTATTGTAGTGGACTACTGTCTCCTAGTTTTCGTGTTTCTATATATGTCTTGTGCATCTGATGCAGTGTATGTGTCTTCTTCTTTGTATCCCCCATCCCCCACCCCAATCTATTTTTTACATTTTATCTCAGACCGACATTTCTGGGTGGCTGTCTTTATTTGAATATATATTCAGTATTCCCAGTGTTAGCTGCAAGAGTGGATCCTTGCACCCTTCACTCACGTCCTTTATAAGTTTGATATACAAGGGAATGCATCTGTTTCCATCACAAACTTGCTGTGATCCTCATACCTATGAGTAGTCGGGTTTGTGTTAGAGATTTCCTCATTAGATTCTTTTAACAGATATCTGCTGCTACCTCCTCAGTTGGCTCTGCTTGGGAAATGTATGATGTATGATTTTCCACTTCTTGCTCAGCTCTTCCTGGGCAAAGGTCAGAGTGGGAGATGATGAGTATTCTATAGTCTTCAATTTTAAGGTCCCACATTCCTTCTCTGGAGCTGTGTCCACAGGCTGAGCTGCTTTTCTCTGTTAGATTCAGCTTCTGCAGTGTCTTCCCATGGTTTCATTGCTTGCCTCTTCAGGCATTAGTTGGGAAGGGAGGTGGTAGGCACTGGACATGACTCATTTCAGATTCTGTACCCATTTTCTAACAAATGCCTATATTCTCTTTCACATTTTGGCTTCTGTGTTCAATCTCTAATTTGGTTTCCTGGACTATGAACCATCTTTCCCTGGTTCTTGCCATGCTGGGTGCTTAGAGTTCTTGTCATGTAAGTGGATTCAACATATAGTGGGTTGCGTTATTCCATCTGGTAGTTCAATGTGTGTAGGAGGTAACATGTGACAGAGCCACCCAAGGATTTTTTTCAAACCACACTTCAAGACAAATTTGTTCCATAAAAGTTTCAGTAGAGAACCTTTGCTGGAGTGAAACACTATTATTTAAAAGTTCATGGCATCTTGTCCAGTCTTTCTGTGTAGGAATTATAGACAACAAAACCAAAACAACAGTTGGACTGGGCATGTGGTGATGGCTTCTAACCCAAGCACTTTAGAAGCTGAAGCAGAAGGATTACAAGTTTGAAGGGATGGCAAGGAAATCACTAAAATGTACAGCTCTTAGGGTATCTTTGAGGGCATTTCTATAAAGAATTGGATAAGTGGCAGTGATGACTAGACCTGGTTGTCAACTTGACTACATCTGGAATCAACTAAATCCCAAGCAGATAGGTACAGTTGTAAAAGATTCTTCTGGATTGGCTTAGTTGACATGACAAGAGCCACCTTAAATTTGAACCACAACTTCTGACAGCAACTCATGTAAAAGGGTGTAGGAGAATGCTTTTGCTTTTTGCCTACTTGTCCCTGCTTTTGCTGGCAAGTTCATCCATCCTGCTGTTAAGGCAGTCCTTCCCTGGCATTTGAACCTACATCTTTGGGAT
The DNA here is from genome assembly GCA_036184795.1 of Tokudaia tokunoshimensis. Lineage (NCBI taxonomy): Eukaryota > Metazoa > Chordata > Mammalia > Rodentia > Muridae > Tokudaia > Tokudaia tokunoshimensis. The sequence continues at coordinate 76,632,065 of BTHU01000005.1, forward strand.
TCCAATCTAGAGAAGCTCTAGCTCTCTAGAGCTTCTGTGGGACTCCAGCATCAGACTGGGATGGCTGAGATAGCTAGTTTCTGCACTGTTCAACTGCTGAATCTTTGGCCATTCCATCTCCAGTCAATCGTTGCTAGACTACTTAGACCATGTGCTGTGAACCAATTGAATTAGTCCTCTTCTAATATATACTCCATTACTTTTCTAGTGCCCTGATGAGACACTATTGACTAAGGCAACTTATTGAAGAAAGAGTTCATCAGGAGCTTGATCACAGTTTTAGGGGCTTAGTTCTTGGCTATCATGGTGGTGGGTGTAGGAGCAGGCAGGCATAGTGCTGGAGCAGTAGCTGAGAACTTATATGTTGAGACAGTCACAAGACAGAGAGAAAACCAACTGGAATGGTGTGGGTTTTTGAAATCTCAAAGTCCACCCCAGTGACAAACCTCTTCAACAAGGCTACATCTCTTAATTTTTCCCAAACAATTATATGAACTAGGGACTAAGCATTCAAACATATGAGCTTATGGGGCCCCACTCATTCAAGATATCACACTCTCACTAGGGATAAGAATCTGCTGGTATCTTTAGGTAAGACATTTCATGTCTTCTAGAAATGGGCTGCTTGAGTAGTGCTCATTTCCTTCTTCAAAGCTAGAAGAAAGGGCCTGAGACTTTTATTGGATCACTGTGACAGCCTTCCTTCTATATTTAGAAGATGCTTGTAATATCATTGACCCCACACAGATAAGCCAGTGATCTCTGTGTCTCAAGGTTATCTCATAAATCTTCAACTTTAATTCCTCCTGAGACCTAAATTACTTTTTTTTTTTTTTTTGGTTTTTCAAGACAGGGTTTCTCTGTGTAGCTCCTGCTATCCTGGAACTCACTCTGTAGACCAGGCTGGCCTCAAACTCAGAAATCCTCCTGCCTCTGCCTCTCAAGTGCTGGGATTAAAGGCATGCGCCACCACTGCTCGGCTAGGGTTTTTGTTTTTTGTTTTTCCTAAATTACTCTTATTCCTAAAATACATCTACAAAAAAAATGAGATTATGTAGTGGACATTGCTAGGAGTGGCATTTGTTTCCCATGTGTTCATCGCAAGGAAACCCATTCCTATGCTAAGTGAGTATAATGTGCCCATAAAAATGTGCTTGGTCTTGTGCCCTTAGGAAATCTGTGTACTATGCCAAGGTTCTGAGGAGCTTGCAGGAAGGTTGCTATGCAATAGCCTGTATGAGCATACCACTTTAAAAACATATGTGGTTCAGTAGTCTGTGTTCTATAGGTACTGGATATTACCTATAGGCATCAGCACACATCCACGTATAGGGAAAACACTGGTTAAATGGTAGTCTGCTTATTACCTCCAAAAAAAATTGGGACCAACCCAAATGAAAGTGTGTGGGACTAAGCAGAAGAAACAGAACAAAAGATGGGTTTATAAGAGTTAAAGCAATCCTTTAAAAAAATCTTTTATAATAATGTAATAATTCTCAGTCTTAAACCTTCATTATTTTTCTCTGGCTCCAACCCTGGATCCCATCTATGTTGTTGATTTAGCAGCCAAGTCAGTAATTTAAATGCTGGGACTTATTCTGCATGCTAAATTCTGTTTACAGAATCAAAGGATTTTCAAATAGAGGCTCTTGTCTAGAATTTGGAGATGAGATCTATCCAAGAGCAGAGAAAAACCTTAAGTCTGAGATATAATTAAATTACAACTCTGTGCTTATTAGGCTCAAAATCAGTATGCTGAAAAAAAATTAAATGTCTCTCTGTTTTTATCTTTCTTGTTCATTTTTAAATGAAAATTACTTTATCAATTTTTATAAATACAACACTTGCTCATATGATGATTTCAATGCATGCAGAAAAGTTATAAAAAAATCAACAAAAATTATTTTAAACCACTATTAATATATTATGCATGTTATTTTTACAAATAAGTATTGATGTAGAAAGAAGACAAATGAAGCAGGCATCAATTGGAATGTATTACTAAATTCAAATAAATGTTATATCCGGAACAGGTATATTATTTCCTAGTAGACTCATCTACAGATAAGAAAAGATTATTAAAAATATGAAGATTTATTAATATTGAGATTATAATTTTGACCTTGACATCTTTTAATAAGTCTGTAATAGCTCCACCCCACTAAAGACCCTAGCCCCCTTTGGTTCCTCCCATCGCTTATATTTAGTAGTATTTCCAAATCACCAACATTTCTTATATAGTTATTAAGTATACAGAAAATCAATATCATTGTTCACCCAAGAGCTTTTACACATTTTCCCCTATGGAACTTCTTAACCAAATAGGCAGTATGTGTCTGCTTGCTTTTGGTTCAGTTTGGTCTGGTTTGGTCTGGTTTGGCTGTAGTGAAGGAGGGATGCAAGGGTGGTGTGAAGACACTGTGAAGTGTGAAGATACTGCCTGTTCCACTCAGGTCACAAACCTGGTGTGCAATGACACTTGGCATACGTTTTGAGATCATAATATGGGATAGTATTTCCTTTTTAAAAATATATATTTTTAGATGTTTTCTAGTGACTTCTATCACTTTGTATTACTAAGAATGAAGGCCTGATAAGGACTGACTCATCTCGGGTATGAGTATTTGCAATCAGATGACCTTGAATTCTCCCTTTCAATATGAAAATTACATTTACATTTCAGCTAGAGTAAGTTTATTTAAAAGAAGTTTCTCTGAACACATGGCCATGTTCCTCTGGGTTTTCCACCTAAAGACACTGCCATGTTGCATAGAATTTTTCCATTCTCCATTTATGAGTGTCTTCTTTTTTTCTAAATCTGCTCTTGCTCTGGTGATCTCATGGGGGTTTTGCATTTGAAGTTTATTATTAGTTCTTTAATGATATTTTGCCAGGCCTCTAGTTCCTTTACTCAATAACCCCCCCCTTTTTTTAATCCATTTTCAGCTTTTTAACTCATCTTTGAATTTTTGCTTTGTTTTTCTTAAATTACCATTCTTTAAAAGGCAAGACACTTGTAGAGAATGGATTTACTTCCTCATATTATGCTTTTTTTCCTTAGTTTTGGGTCAAGTTGTTTTATTTTTATTTTTGAAGTGTGGTGTGTGTGTGTGTGTGTGTGTGTGTGTGTGTGTGTATGTGAGTGTGTTCAGAGTTCAGGTGCCCACAGAAGCCAGAAGAAGGCATTGGATCTTCTGAAACTGTTATTACAGATGGTTAGGCATTGTCTGACATTAGTCATGGAACAGTGCTTTTTCCTTGCTGTTTCCCCTTCAAAGCATGAGTCCGACATCATTTTACACCTTTCATTAAAAGCCTTCTACCAGTGTTGAGGGATCATGTTCTGGCAGAATAGGAGTACATAGCTCATTTTCACTAATGACATTCTTAGAATTAAGTTTATTAGTTCTCAGTATAGGCCTCAGTTTTCTGAAAGAGAAGCTGTGGGGCCAATTTCCCTTGAGTTACCTTCTCCTGGTTACCTTTTCCACTACTAACCAGTCAGGAGAAATAAAAAGGTAAAGCTGTCTACTTTTGATATGTATTCTTATATATGAACTAGATCATAGGGTATCTAGATATTTGGTGGGACTCTTTTATTTTTGGTCTCTGTGTTTGTATTGAGATTAGCATATAAATCAATAGACTGTTTGAAGTGGACTGTACTCCATGCTAGGGTTAAGGTTGGGACATTCATACTGTTTCTAAATTCCTCTACCTCTTTTGTGCTCCTTGAGGTGTATGCCTGTGGATGTTAAATATTGTTCTCCATCTTTGGTTTTGAAGCATAGTCTGTTGTGTGTCAAATATTTTCCTTGGGAGATGTCTACTCACCCCAGATAGCAAACCCACGAGAGACCAAAGTACAGATGACACCAAAGCCATGAATTTTTGGGGAGTTGCTTACAGGATCAGAAATGACTCAAGTGCATCTACATCACCAAAACTTACCCCTGCATGGGTAACAGCCCACAAAAACTGGGGCCCACTGCACGGTCTCAGCAGGTGGGAAATTGTTCATTCCAGGTGCCTCATTTGTTGTTAAGGTCTTCCAGGCAGTCTGGATGATTTCTGCTTTTTCCTGGTAGCTGCTAGAGTCTGAAGAGTCTTCTTTACAGCTTTGCTCCTCGGAAGTCTTCTTTACAGCTCAGTTTCTTTTGTCTGGGAAGCTTTTATTGTTTAGTCTAGTCAAACTGCTTAGTTTCAGGAACTTCCTAAAGCTACTTTGATTTGTTTACCTTTCTGGTTAAAGAGCTTCCGTGCAGGATATAATGTTTCAATTTAGGAAGAAAGGGTTACACCAACACTGTGTCAAGCTGAACCTGAAGTTCATCAATTAAGCTGAATAGCCAGGTCGCTCTGGCAACCTTCCTATTTTAGCCTGTCCATCATTATAATTATAGACACATACTACCACATCTTGCCTTGATATCTGGGTCCTGGCCAAAGGAATTCAGGTCCTCATGCATGTGCAACAAGCACTCTGGTAACAGCAAAATGCTGTGAATCTCAAAACTTTTATATTCTTTAAATAGTATTTATTCATTTCACATTCCCTACGTGTGATTTGGGTAGGGAGAAGGGTGCTAGGGGAGGGTTGTTTTCCTATTTTATTGTTATCTCTTAATTTACTTTCATTATATCATCTTTACATGTGGAGATAAACTCAGTTTTCTTATTTATTTATTTAAAATTATTTTATCTTTCGTATTTGTGTATGTACAGGTGTGTGCCATGGCATGTGTGTGTGTGGAGGTCAGAGGCCAAGTTGTAAAAAATCCATCCTCTCCTTTCACTGTGTGGGACTCAAAGACTGAACTCAGGTCCTTAGACTTGGAACCCAGAGCCTTTAACTGCTGAGTCATCATTTTTTGAATGGTCAGTGCACAGAAGAAAATGCAAAAGATACAAATGTGTATGCAGTGAAGAGCAGGTATCTCAGGCATTTCTGCTTATCATCAATAGAGATTCTCTCTAGAAGGGGTTTCTCTCTCTCTCTCTCTCTCTCTCTCTCTCTCTCTCTCTCTCTCTCTGTGTGTGTGTGTGTGTGAGAGAGAGAGAGAGAGAGAGAGAGAGAGAGAGAGAGAGAGAGAGAGAGAGAGAGAGAGAGAGCGCGAGCAGGGAGGCTTCTATCTCCAGGACAGACAGAATGATACATACTGTCATTAACAGTTTTGACCCACTCAGACCCCCACCCTTTGTATCCATCACAGTCATTACAAAGGGGTGATTTTTCTGAGCTGGAAAATGAGAAATCTATTGCCTTGTTCATGCTAGGCAAATTCTATCACTCAGTTCCACTTTCAGATCACTTTTTAGTTTTAATGTAAATTGTATCATCAGCATACACAGTTTTACAATATGAAAGATACTATGTTTGAATGTAATTCCATATAAATACATATTCAACTGCTACATTTTAAAAATTATGCTTAATATTTCAATTTATATCAGTGTGTAAATATGTAACTCTGACTCATGAGATATAAGAAAAATACCACCTATTTCTCCCCTCTATTCCTTTAAAATTTACTTATTGGTGTGTTTGTTATTCTGTCCCTAGGTGGAACATTCTGTTCATAGGCAATAATAATTCTGTGACTGTTCTAAGTTCTTTGAGGAAACATGAAGCAATAGTCACTTTGTCACCAACATAGTCTCAGTTCAGAAATGAGAATTCCCATGCCAGAAGTTATTCAAAGTCATGACATTAGCCATTCAAAGTGGACTTGGCACACAATCTTATCTTCTCTCCAACTGACCTGGCCATCTGTTGAGGGAAGTGGAAACATTCCAGTGTGAACCCCTTTTCTCTGTGAAGCTGCTCCTCTGCCACCATATGCACCCCCTCAGAATGCACAGTGTCCTTCAGTGTTGGTAGGATGAGGAAAAACAAGACATTTAGGGTAGTGTCCCTAACCCTATACCACCCCACCACTTTTGAGTCATATAGCATATATATACCTCAGGCTGGCCTAAAATTCGTGATCCTCTTGCCTTATCCCTTTTAAGAGTCATGCCTTCCTGCACAGTAGAGCTGATATGTTTAAAGTGGACTCCCCCTAGTGGGTTTCTTAGAGATCCCTTCACAGTCATACCACATATAGCCAACATCCAGACTTTCCATCAGTAGGCTCCTTTCTGCTTCCTTTCACCTTACCTCTCCCCAGACATGGAGTCTAGGAAGAGACTTAGTGGTGAGTCCTTTCATCTTTTGCCAGTTGCTCTTAAGCCTCTTAGAACAATGGAGAGAAGTATTTGGGTCTCTCTATTCAGTTTGCAGTGTTCCATGGATTCACATCTTTTACCCTACAATCTACAGAATGCTGACCTCTCTAATCACAGAAGAATTTTTTTTTTAAGTTTTACTATCCATACATTTATTCCTTTTCTCTCCCCGTAACCCCCGCAAACTTATTATCATCCAGATCATGGTTGCTCTGCAGAGAACAGTTCAAACTCTCTCAGGGTTCCCAGTGAAAAATCTCCTTCTTAGCGCCTTGATGAGCAATGTTAACACACCAGGGAGAAGGAACATGTGCATATCCATATACACATACAAAAAACAACCCCAAACAAAACAAAAATCAGTTTCTCATATTTTGAACTATACAAATAAGTGTCAAAATATCTCAACAAATGACTATACACAAAGGAACATGGTCAGGTCAATCTCTTCACATGATTTTATCAATCTACATCACTATGTACTGGAGGAAAGATATATATCCAGCATGCTTTATATATTCGGTTTGTCCAAGACTCCTGCACTGAGAGCTTGGCTGCCAGCTGATGAGGTTTAGGGAAAGTGACTGGAGCCTGGGAGCTCTAAATACACCAATGCTCAGATTCATTGATGGATCTCAAGCATCTTTCTTTTTTTGTTTTTTTTTTAAATAAAAATTTTATTTATTGAATGTATTTTTCATTTACATTTCAAATGCTAAAACCTTTCCTGGTTCCCCCCTTCCCCGAAAACCCCCAACCCCTCCTCCTACCCTCTGCCTCCAAGTATATGCTCCTCCACCCGACCCACTTCCACCTACTCTCCCCCCGAATTTCCCTATCCTGGGGCATCTATTGAGCCTTCACGGGACCAAGAACCTCTCCTCCCACTGATGCCCAACAAGGCATTCCTCTGCCACACTTTTGTCTGAAACTATGTGTACCCCTTGGCTGATGGTTTAGTCCCTGGGAGTCCTGGGGCATCTGGGTGGCCAACATCGTTGTTCTTCCTATGGGGCTGCAAACCCCTTCGGCTCCTCCAGTCCACTCTCCAACTCTTCCATTGGGGCCCCCACGCTCAGTCCAATGGTTGGCTGTTAGCATCTGCCTCTGTATCTGTAAGGCTCTGGCAGGGCCCCTCCGGAGACAACCATAAAAGTCTCCTTTTGGTATGTACTTCTTGTTGTCCATAATAGTGTCAGGGTTTGGTGATTGTTTATAGGATGAATCTACTTGGGTCTTTCTATTCAGTTTGTACTGTTCCATGAATTTAAATCTTTTGCTCTAGAATCTACAGAATGCTGGCCTCTCTCAGCACAGAAGAATTTGTTCATAAGTTGGTGGCATTATTGGGCAGTGGTGGTAAACAGAGGCAGTAACCATTTGTAGAAACTGGTCCACTGAGGTATGACTCTTAAACTTTTGTATTGTCCCCAGACTCTTCTTCCTCTCTGTCTCTCTCCGACTGTCATGAAACAAGAAACTTGCTTAAACTCCATCTGCCATGGTGGACCAAACAGTCTGAAAGCACAAGCTAAACAATTCTTTCCTTCTAATCTATTTTTATCATGTGTTTTGGCACAGTGACAAAATATTGAGCATTGCCCTGAAAACAGAACTGTATGGACATGATTTTCCTATTGTGCAGCAAGGCAGGTGGAATTTAAATATAAGCTAGACTGTTTTTTATTAAAACGTTTGCTATTTTGTTCAATGCAATTTATATTTACAATATTTTTGATCTTTATAATTCTTGCATTAAACTATTATTTATCTTGATTAAAAAGTTTGGGGTACCTTAATTTTTACAATTTACTGCTTTACTGAGATATAATTCAGACATCATAGGACTCAGCTATTAAAAGTGTACCATTAACTTTTAGTATGGTTTGAGGATTTTAACTATCAAAATCTTATTACTCTGTCTGTCCATCTGTCTGTCTGTCTGTCTGTCTGTCTGTCTGTCTGCCTGCCTGCCTGCCTGTCTGCCTGTCTGTCTGCTTGCCTGACTGTCTGTCTGTCGGTCTGCCTGTCTGTCTGTCTGTCAGTCTGATGGTTTATTTAACTATCTTTCATTATCTGCTTATATATCAATTGTTTATTTATCACCTATCGTGTTTGTTTAAGCATTCTGCAACATGTATGTAAAGGTCAGAGGACAACCCAGTGAAGTCAGTTTTCTCCTTTCACCATGTTGATCCCAAGGATGGAACTTAGGTCTTTATCCACTGAGCTATCCTACGAGCCCTCAAGGATATGTTTCTCTTTCATTTTTTTTTTTTAATTCTAAATGTATTTATTTACTTGTAGACAAAAGTATCCCATGGTATGTGTGTATAGGTCAGATAACAACCTGTAGGAGTCTGTGTTTTTTCTTCCAGTATTTGGTTTCTAAGAGGATCAAACCCAGATCATCAAACCTAGATCCGCTTATCTGAAAGCATGCATACCTTTTGAGCCATCTTGCTGGCTCAACAATCAGAAGTTTAGAACATTTTAATAAGCTCATTTAAACACTATATTAGCAGGGGAGGAGAGATGGATCAGTGGTTAAGAGCACTTGCTGCTCTTCCAGAGGGCCCAGATTTAGTCACCAGCAATCACATGGTAGTTCACAATAGTCTGAGTCACTCTCTGGCTTTCATGGACTTTACACTGCATGCATACAGTGCACAGACATACATGTAGGCAAAATACTCATTCATACATGTAAAAGTAGAAATAAATAAATTTCAGAAAACCCCCATATAGACCAATACTTCCCATCCCCCTTCCTATCCCCTAGGCTTGCATAAGTATCCAATAATTAAAATTGCCATTGATATACTCAATATAAAGTGAACATATTTACACAAATATACCGACATGAATGTATACAATAGTGATATTCCTAGCCATCAAATATGGCCATATTACATTTCATCTATGTCTGCTTCTTCTTCGGGTCAGAGGAGGTCCATCCTTCAAGCTCCCTTTACACCAGTGAAACATATCTCTCCAAAGAAACTGTTTCTCAAAATTCCACATCTTTCCCAATACTCAGCTATTTCTACAGCCTTGATCTAGCTGAGACATCCATTTATCCTCAGACTGGTTTTAAGTAGACAAAGGAGTCTAGCCTTGCAATTTGAGACACAGATTCTAGAAATAAGCTAGTGACTAACTTACAAGTCAAAAATCTAGTTAGTAGTTGTTAGTCAAACTTTCTGAATGTTAGAGCTTTTATTTTCCTCTGTAAAATCAAGATAATAGTATTAATTGCCATGAAATTCATTTTAGTTTATATTTTTTCATTCATATATTTTTAAATAATATTTTTATCCTTTGAAAATACTATATAATTATACACTTATCACACACTATTACCTCCCCCAACACACTCTACTGATTATCCTCTCTTCCTTCCCGAATCAGGTCATATATGTGTGTGTGTGTGTGTGTGTGTGTGTGTGTGTGTGTGTGTGTCTGTGTGTGTGTGTATTGCTATTAATGCCATGCCCCTCCCCCATCCCAGTCCAATTAGTGCAGCTATCCAATAGGAGATGAGCAACTTACTAGTGGCTACATCCTGAAAGGAGAGCGTCTCTCTCTCTCTCTCTCTCTCTCTCTCTCTCTCTCTCTCTCCCTCAATCGCTATCAACTGTCAATAGCTTCTCCAATAGGGATGGGGCCTTAGGACCCTCACCCCCCCACCCTTTGCATGCAGGAATTTTTGGCTGGCTTGATCATATACAGGTAACTACAGCTGCTATGGGTTAATATCAGTGTCAGCCAGTCATGTTCAGAAGCAGAGATGCACTTGCAGACCGGAAACTCAGTATGGCTATTATATATATACATGTGTGTATTATATTCATCTGAACAAGGAGGTGAGTTAGCTAATCTCTGTAGGGGACTTTCCTTAGGAGTCAGTCTCTTGTTTCAGTTATTTAGGAAGAGGGGCTCAGTCTCTTGTCTCTGTCATCTAGGGTGGTATTTTCTGCACATACCACTGTTATCATCTGTACCTGGACCAGGACAAGACTTCATTATTCCAAGTACATAGGTCTAAAGTATTTGGGTGCATTGTCCATAATACACATGCAATCAGGGCTTTCCACTTCACAATTTTTATTTTGAGAAGTTTATTATCTACCCTCGTGCCCAATTTCTATGTGTAGAAAACAGTATTAACTGCAGCCACTGTGCTGCAGATCTGATATCCAGGACTCATTCATCTTGCATATCTGAAACTACTTGTCCTTTGCTCCTTTGTATTTTCATATAAATTCTAAGATTGTCTTCTTATCTCTGAAAAAATGTTATTGGAAATTTGATAGGGATTGCATTTAGTCTGTAGAACATTTTGGACACTCTGTACGTTTTAACAATATTAATTCTTCCAGTGCTTAAGCAAAAGCTATCTCTCCAAGCTACTCATGTCTTCTGTTATTTTTTGTCCTCGGTGCTTTATAATTTTCAGTGTCCAAGTCCTTTGTCTCTTGCTCCAATTTATCTCTGTGTGTTATGTATTTTACTATTATAACAAAGATTAATCATTTTTTCCTGATACTTCACTGCTACCCCATAGAAATGTTACTGTTTTTTGTATACCATAGTTGTATATGCTGAGCCCTTAGTAAACTCATTTATTAGTCCTAATATTTTATTGTTGTTTAAGCTCTCCAGTTTTCTACAGATATTATTTTGCTCTCCTTAGAGAAGAATTTACCTTTCCTGGTACTTTATTACTTAAAATTTTTTTCTGCTAAGATTTCCACTGTTGTGGTGAGATAACAGAAGAGACATGTTTGTATTGTACAATATCTTTTTTAAAATTGATATTAGATTCTTCTCTCACACAGTACATCCTAACCACAGTCCCCCCCTCAACCCCTTTCCACTCCTTCCAGTTCCCCCACTTCCTTTCTCCATCAGATCCAATCGCCCTCCACTTCCCTTCAGAGAGAGCAGGCCTCTCAGAAAAAACGAGACAGTTCAAAGTCTTCATATCAAGTCTGAACAAGGCAAACAGGTCGGAGGAAAGGAGCCTCAAAAACAGGCAGAAGTGTCAGAGATAGGCTCAGACTTATTGTTGGGATTTTCACAAAAACACCAAGCTAACAGCCACAACATATACACAAGAACCTGGTACAGACACAAGCAGGCCCACCGCAAAAAGATCAAAGGGTGTGGAGAGTGAGCTGTTGTACTATGTCTCAAAGGGAAATCTTTCTGCTTAGATAATTTTTTTCTACATTTTATTATTGTTATTACAATTACTTTTGTTTGTTTGTTTGGAAAAAGAGTTTCTCTCTGTTGCCTTGCTGTTCTGAAACTTGCTCTGTAGACCAGGCTGCCCTTGAACTCGTAAATATTTGCCTGTCTCTGCCTCCTAAGTGCTGGGATTAAAGGCGTATGCTACCACTACCCAGCTACATTTAAATTTTTTTAAAAAAATAATATTTTTATTAATTCTGTGAGATTTCCTACAATGCATTTTTGATCATAGTCACTCATTATTAGTTATTTTATTGGCTATTTTATTTTACTATTAGTCTATTAATAGTTATTCTATTTTCACATATGACCTTAGTTGAACTGTGGAAGTTTTCCTCTAGCCTGTTTCATAGAGTTATCATAATAAGGATGATGAATATTGTAAATATTCCTTTTGAAATAATCATATGGGCTTTGTCTTTTTATGATGTGTATGTTATGATTGAATCTACACTGTCACTCGCTAGCTTCTGTTTTGAACACTTAATCTCTAGTTTGTCGTACTATTTTGAAGGATTCAAAGCCTTTAAAAGAAAGGGCATGACTGGCATATACAGACACTAACTGCTTTTGGTTCTGGCTACTTTCTCTGTGACCTAGTCCATACTATGTGGACGACCTCTGCCATAAACTCTTCATGCCAGGGACTGAGCTGGTGTCTCCTCTTCCATGAAAACACCTAAATCCTCTGTTGATTATAGTAGATCCATGTGTTGCGATGACCCATCCTTGCATCTCCATAATAGACCTCACTAGATTATATTGAATAATACTTTGACAATGTGGCTGAATTTAGTTTGCTAGTATTTAACTGATACTTTCATATCTGTGTTCATTACATATATGATATTTTAGCTTCCTTTTTTTTTTGCAAACTCTTTGTCTGGTTTTGGTATTTAGGAGATGCTAAGTTTCATAAACAAGTATAGAAGTATTTCTTATTATACTTTTTGGTTTTATTATTATTTTTTTATGTGCATTGGTGTTATCTCTACATATATGTCTGTGGGAAGATATCAGATACCCTGGAACTGGAGTTACAGACAGTTGTGAGCTGCCACATGGGCGCTGGGAATTGTACCCATGTCCTCTGGCAGAGCAGCCAGTGCTCTTAACCACTGAGCCATCTCTCTCGCCCTCTTATACTTTTTGGAAATACGTTAAAATGGGTTGGTGAAAATTCTGTTTTGAATTCAAGTATGAGGTACTTGGTCATGGGCTTCTATAATTGTGAAATTTTTAATTATTTTTCTGTTCAGATACCCCATTTTTCTCCTTCTCCTTCTCCCCTCATTTCTTCTCTCTCTTCCTCTATACTCTTTCTTCCTCTCCCTGCTTTTTATCCAGACAGAGTCTCACTGTATGCTACATAGGAGCTCATGATTCACCTATGTGCTAGGATTGCAGGATATTGCCACTACAACTACATTTTTATAGCCTTTGGATTCAGTTTTGATAGGTGACTGTGTGTGTGGGGTGTGTGTGTGTGTGTGTGTGTGTGTGTGTGTGTGTGTGTGTGAGTGTGTGTATGTGTGAGTGTGTGTTTGTGAATTTATCCATTTCTTCTAGTTTATCCTTTAGTTTGTTGCCATGTAATTGCTCAAAATGGTCCCTTAGTTTTTTCTTTCTTCCTTTCTTTTTGAGTAACCTATTATAATACATCTAATTTATATTAAATTATAATTATATATTAAATTAAATTATAATTATATATTAAATTATAATTATATATAATATATATAAATATATATATAATTATATTATATATATATATATATTCTCTCTTTTTCTTACTGATCTTGCTAAGGGTTTTTTTTTTTAGTTTCTAGTTTATCTTTTCAAGAAACTATTGTTGATTTTTCTTCTGCTTTGCTGTCTGCCATATTACTTCTGATCTATTCTGTTTTATTCCTAGGGCAAAACTTTTAGTTTCTACTCCTTCTTCCTTGATTATAGCATTAGGTCTATGGCCATACCACTGTGAACATGCTCAGTTTTGTCTGATTATGACATTAAGTTGTTTATCAGGGAATCTTTTATCTGTTAAATGTTTATGAAAATATTGTGATTTGTAATGATATTTCTGTGACTTAATATTTGAGAGATTTGAATTAGCATTGGGTAGCACCATTCTTCAGAGTTCTAAGTGTGCCCACTGAAAACATTTAATTGAAACTGCTTTTAATGATATAGGAGGATTAATGAAATTTAGGAAATAGCCATACTTTATGTACATAATGTAATTATATTTAGAGTTTCTTATAACTTGGATTATTCATTGATGAACTATTTTTATACATTATTTTTCATCAAAATTTAAACAGACCAAATGCTTCAAAATATATTTTTGCTACTATTTAAAACATTAACTTCAGAAAGTCTCATTTTTTTTAGTTTTTATTTTGATCAACTATTTTAAGATTTATGTATTTTATGCGTATGAGTGTTTTGCATGTATATCTGTATACCACATATGTATTTGGTGTCTGCGAAGGTCAGAGGAGGGTGTCAGATCCTCTGGAACTGAGGTCATTATGTGGATGCTAGAAACAAACCTGACTCCTCCCCAATCATCTCTCTAAGTCCGTCATAAATTTTTTGATGATTTTTAGTATTTCTGTTTTGTATAATTAAGAATAACTAGAAGTGTTATTAAAATTTAAATATTAATATATTTTCTACAACAAATATCTTAATTAAGCTATTTGTTCTTCAGACATTGTGCATTTATGTTTTAAAATGAAAAACATGTGGAATTACATGTGGATAGAACTGTTGGTATTTATGATTTTTCCTGGTTTTGAAATAATTTAATAGAATGTGTTCTTCATTTACCTATGGTGCAATGGATGTCTTCCAATATTTAAAATGAACAGAGATCAGAAAATCAGTTGTGCCTCATTATCAAAGGGCCCTTCATCTCAGCAGCATTTCAGTTCTGCTACGTAAGTGTGAAGTGTATTTCAAAAAGTTATTCACCATATTCATATCTGAAGAATTCTCAGAAGCACAAAAGAAAGCAACCACTTATTGTAATATAGATTTTGAAATGAGAGGCTGCTAGATAACTCAGCAGATAAAGTTACTTAGAGGCAAGTCTGGTGACCCGACTTTGAACTCTAGGACCCACAGAGTAGGAGAGAACCAACAGTCACAAGTTCTCCTTTGACCCCAATTTACAGCATATTAAGATTTCTCCCACCAACACTCTTCCTCTCTTACACACACACACACACACACACACACACACACACTCACACACTCACACACAAATAAGTAGATGTAGATTCAAACATTTATATATCTATTATATATAAATCATTTATATATATTTATATGTAACAAAGTTACTTTTGAAGAAAGTCTTAGATATCACTGCTTTTACCTAATATATTTTGACATAACAACACAAGCAAAATGTCATTAATTGATTTATCACTGAATCACATAATGAATCTACAAACTAAATCATGTTCTGTTAAATAGATATGCAGTTTAGTTATTATTTAAAAGTTCTCAACAAAGGGTTAGTGTTCCTTCTACTTGTTTTCATAAGACAGGATAAATCTGCATCTGTAGAAAACTGTCCTATAATATTGCATGTGGATCTATGCTATATGCAGATATGGTTTATGAAAAATTGAGCATTTTATAGGGAAACTGGTGGTGAGGTATCTAATGAGAAATATTTACATACTGTGCAGATTCTAGTTAAACCTCTAGAGAATATAAATCACAAGAGACACTTCTTGCAATAGCTATAAATGTGAAATATTTTGAAAAGCTCCCACTTAAATATATCCATTGAAAATATACTTGTGTCTGTGTCCACGTTCTCTCCAAAAGCTGCATCAAAGCCATAGTTGAAGAGTGGAAGAAAGATAACAAAATTCGTAAGGATGAAAGAAAGGGAAGAGAATATACCTTGTTTATTGATGCAATTGTTATTCTGACCAATTTTGTTTTGAGTTTTAACTACCTAACTTAGTGAGACTGTAAGGTAAATTCCAATTTTTGAGGGATTTAGGCAGTAAGAACTGCTTACCTACAAGGAGATGGATCTTTTCTCTTTATTTGTTGACTACTTAGTGTCTTGTATGTGCTTTGCTCCCTAGAAGACCATGAGCCCTGTGCTTGGCCCCAGCATGGTGATATTGTGCCTTTTAGAAGTGAGGCCTAGTAGCAGGCAGCTAGGACATGAGAGCTTGAGTTTTGTTAATGGAGTAATGCTTGTTACAGAGAGGATGTCGCATGTGTTTGCCCCGTGCATGCTGCCTCTCTGTCTGCTTCTCTGCCCTACCACGCTACAGCTTTGGGACTCTCACAAACTTAAAAGGCACTGTGCATGCTGTCTGGATATTCCAGCAACAAAAACTGAAGCCGAATAAGTCTCTTTAGAAACAAAGTAGGCTCTGATATTTTGTTATAAAAACATAAAGCAGTCTGAGACAATGTGTAATTAACCAAATATAGTCCACTTGTAACCCTGCTGAGGTTACAGAGCATGTTATGAGAGAGAAAGAGAGAGAGAGAGAGAGAGAGAGAGAGAGAGAGAGAGAGAGAGAGAGAGAAGACAGAGACAGAGAGTGGGTCTGAGGTGGGCCACTGAAGCAGAGAGGGATCAGATGATTCCTGTAGATTTTCACCCTATAATGTGTTTCTGATTCAGATATTGTGAATATATGTATACCTATTTTATTCTATATAATTTCTAAAGTATAAGCTACTTTTAGATAATAGTAGTTAAGAAATTGAATTTAACCACAATTTTCAGTACTGCTAACTTTTGTTTACTGTTTTTTTTAAACATTTTATTGATTCTTTGAGAATTTCATACAGCATATCTTGGTCATATTCATTTTTAACTCCTACACTTCAACTTCTTCCAGTTCAAGCACCCCTGTCCCCCATCTTTCCCCTCCCAGAGACACATGCCCACTTCTGAGGAAACAAAGGTTAACAATCTCTGCCTCCTCTGAAGGATGCTAAGGGAACTTCATGTTTAGATAGTAATTGCTATTTTGACTTTTCTTCAACAAGAAGCAGCATCTGTGCTAGGAAATCTTGCTTCTGTATCCATTTGGATGCGTAAATAGCTATTGTTAGGTTACATCACTGGATAAGGGTTCAGCTGGTATAACAAGATGCTGAAGTGTTTTAAATGTATGAGCCTGGTATTCCTCTGTGACTAAATGTATTGTTTACTAATGACATTAAGTGTAGGGTAGCTCATTTAAAAAATTGGTCTATTGTACAATACGAGCCTGATTTAAAATAAGACCATGTATTTTACTTAATCTGAAAATTAAGGTTCGTGAAGCACATGCAAACCCATTTTCATGGTTACCATGTAATTCTAATAAAAATATCTGGCAAAAATGATCAGCAATTACTCACTGTTAAGCCTATTTTACTTGCACCGAGTGGAGTGGGATTTTTAAAAATTTTAATTTAAGGAATATATAATAGTAGAAAAATCATAATGTTCACAGAGAGTAATGGTTTATTAACTATAATTCATATACTGGTGACTAGGTGTGAAATCCCTTTGAGCTTTAACATTAAAAAAAGCAACAAGCAGAGCTAGTTTGTTTGAGAAGAAACTGACTTTGGTTGGAACTGGTTGCTATAAATTATTATTTTTTAAGTTTGGCACAAGAAATAGGAACAATGTACCAAATGTTTTCAAGATGAGTAAGAAGAAGAAGAAAAAAAGAAAACAATGTTCAGGGCCATTAACTTTCACCCTTGCCTCAGAAATCATGTTTTCTGATTATATGTAACATGAAAAGCATATTCAAACAAATAAAACGAAGAGCAGGGAAACTCATTTCTTTCTTTGTGTGTCATGGAAATACCTTTTAAAGCCCATAAGCTTAACTAATAACATCCAGAATGTGAACTCTTCAGAGTGGGCATAAAAACAGCCTAATTCAATAGACAATGGGTCTGACCTGCATATCCAGTAGACAATGGGTCTGACCTGCATATCCAGTAGACAGTGGGTCTGACCTGAATATCCAGTAGACAATGGGTCTGACCTGCACATCCAGGAGTTTCTTCTTGGCAAACTTTTGAGATTTCATGTTAACATCATGAAACAATGCCCTGTTCATTGCAGACTAATTTTTTAACCTCCCAAATTAATAGCCTGAAGATAGTTTGTTCAACTCTGCTTCTACATTTAAAACTTCATTTGCTGGTCTTGAAGATGCACAGCCAGATGAGATTCACTTTTTGTCCTTTTCTATCCAGACCTTTCAGAGTCAGTTGGCAGAATGTACATAATACACATTAGAATCACAAAGGCATAGTAATTTATTCAGGTGTCAGGGAAGATACCCATCTGTGACAGTTGATCATGATCATTAACTTGATTGGATTGAGTGATGCTGAAGGAATTAATATAATACACTTCTGGGTGAGCCTGTGGTGGTTTTTCCAGAGAGGATTAATTAAGGGGGAGGGGAGACTCACTGTGGATGTAGGTAGCCTCATCTTAAGGGCAGAAAGTCATTCTGGAACCAAAAGAGGAAGGGGGAAGCTTGCAGATTGAAGTATGCTTTTTCTCACTCTGTTTCCTGGCCACCACGAGGCACAAACTCCTGTCACCATTATGTTCCGACTCACCTCAAACCTCAAACCATAGATCCAATTGTCTCAGGACTGAATCTTTAGAAACTGTGAGCCAAAGTAAGGACTTCTTCCTTATTTCTTAAATAATTTCTCTTATAGGACCAAAAATGTAACAGTATCTTTGACACAGCATTGGAAATTGGCTTACTTTCTTCGGACATGTGAATGAGAAAACATGTGAAGCCAATGTGATTACATGTGCATTAGCCTGATCATCTATAAGATCATCAATTTAATTTCACAATAAAGTTGTATGTTCAGGGTGTGGTGGAACGTACCTTTAATTCTAGCACGTGGGAAGCATAGTCCAATGGATCTCTGTGAGTTTAGGCCAGCCTGGTCTTCACTGTGGGTTCCAGGACAGCCAGGGCCACATAGTGAGACCCTATTTTAAAAATGTTCATTGTGATGAGTCATTGGTCAAGTTTGAGGTCTCTGACTTCTGCTACACAGTCACTAATAGATCTTCACCAGGACTCCTCTCAGTTAGGGTAGATGTTGGACTGGGACAGTTCAAAGCCCTGGTTCTGGGCCTTGGTGGTAGCTGAGTGGGTCTGCCTGACAGCTCTCCCACTTTGCCCAAGTGAGGGGTGAGGTCTGCTCTCCCAGCTGCAGCAGCTGGCAAGAGGCAGGAGCACTCCCACAAATCCCCTACCCCATGCACTCATGTCACCAGGGCCAGCATTCTCCTGTACTGCACAGGCGCAAGGGATCACGCCAGCTCTACACAGCCTTAGACATCAATATGGCCTCAGGCAGCATCCCAAACCAGGGATATTCATATAACTTCTCCTGGTAACATGGGCCAAGGATACAGACACAAACTCAGAATCCATATGGAAGGAAATTGACTCTAGAAAGTTGTACTCTGACCACCACACACAGGTCATAGGACATACAAATGTGGAATTGTTATAAAAACATTTTTTTGGAGACTTGTAATAATTCCAAGAATTTTATATTAAATTAAATCTGTGATATCCCTGTACTTATAAATTGTAAAATTAAAAGAATTGCATAAAAACCAATAAACTCTTGCTTCCTCCCTTCCCCCTCCATGCCTCTGTTTCTTCTTTCTGATGTGAACTTCAGGTTCTTGCACACACCACATGGGTGCTCTGTCACGGAGCTACAGAGCTACACCTCTAGCTTAGATAATATTTGCACTTTTTTTCTGAAAAAAAATATATTTATTTTTACAAAAAAACCTTCCTAAAGTAAAGATAGCAATATTATGATTTACTGAGCCTGTTGTGTGTCAATCACACTTATTATGTGAGCTATACAATTTCTGTTTATAACAATAGAATAAGTTAGTTGATGCAATTAGTGATTTGTTTCCAAAAAAAAAAAATAGAGTGACTCAGAGAAGAGAATTCTTCATCCTTACAACGCTTGTCACTAGTGGTGGTAAGACGCCAAGTCACGTTTCTTTTGACTGGGCTGAGATTTCTTTTATACAAAGGGAATTTCCTTTACATTATTATAGAGTCTATGAAAATGAGATCGTAAGCTCTATGTTGTGGTTGCATTAACTTTCAGGAAAACTTTAAAGATGTTTTTGAATAATGCTTTAGTAAAAACCTCATGGGCAATAAGACTGGAAACATATTAAAGTTGCTAAATATAGCTGAGTGGTGGAACACGCCTTTAATCTCAGCACTCAGAGGCAGAGGCAGGTGAAGCTCCGAGTTCGACGTCAGCCTAGTCTACAGAGCTAGTTCCAGGGCTAAACAGAGGATCCCTATCTCAAAAAGCAAACAACAAACAAATAGATGGTTTATAATAATACCAAATAGCCCTAAACTTGGGGAAATTTTTGTGTTAATTATAAATCTTATACATTTCTAGAAATCATAATTTTGTAAGTGAATAGCCTGAAAATACAGATGTAAAACTTTTAAAATAATGTTAAACTTTATTTAACTTTGCTTGTCTACTCTGATATTTTGAGGTATTAGTATATATAGGAAACAACTGAAGGCCTTGACTAATTGTTATGTCAGATTTTATGTGGTAACGAAATGTATAGGGTCAGAATATCCACTTTAAATAATGAAATTGTGAGAGGTTCTATTGTAAAATCTTTCTGACTGCAATGAGGAGCTAAGAAGCTGGACTGTGGTCCACTACACACATCCATCTCATCCTAATGACATTTTCTCCTTCCCACATTCTTAGATTCCCTCAATATAGATGGTGAAGAAAAATTATTGTACAATGTGTGTGTGTGTGTGTATGCATAGGTGTGCATTTGCCACTGTGTGTGTGTGTGTGTGTGTGTGTGTGTGTGTGTGTGTGTGTGTGAAGGTCAGAGGATAATTTTGGATGTCCATCCTTACCTTTTGACTTGTTTGAGACAGGTCTATTTATTGTTCACAGCAGCACATGCTAGTCTAGCTGGTTTGTGAACTTCCTGGCATCCCGTTGTCTGTGCTGTTCATCAAGATGGTAGGAATATTATCTTTAGAGATGAGTGCTATCATGCCTGGCTTTAACTGGCTCCTTTACCCAGTCCTTCTTGCTTGTAATGAAAACAAAGCAAACATATTTTTAAAAATACTTTATTTTAAATTATGAGTAAAAGTGTAGGCCCTTGTGTGCACACTTGAGCTCTCGTGTGTTAAGAAGCCAGAGGTGGGTTATCTTCCTGGATCTGGAGTTACAGGCAACCATGAGCCAGATGGGGAGCTGGGAAGTGAATACTGGTCTTCTGCAAGAGCAGTTGATGCTCTCAGTCACTGAGCCATCTCTATATCTCCTTTTTGAGGGGATAATTCATAATACTTGAAAACATACTCTGTATGCAATTTCAGCTGTACTTCTCCCTTCCTCTCTTCTCCTTCTATCTACCCTCTTCCTATTCCTTATCCTTCTTTTTTTTCTTTCTGTGTTTTTTTTGATTTTTTGAGACAAAGTATTACTGTGTAGCTCAGGCTGGCTCCTAACTTTTGTCTCCCTTCTTCCTTCTCCCTATTGCTGGAATTAGAGCTCTGTGTCCCTATATCTATTGATCTAGTCTCTTCTTGTTAAAGATTGAAATGACTAATCATTGGTAGGTTAATTACTTCTATATGGTAAATACAATATTATCCTAAACCTAATAAAAATGTGTTCTTTTGTGTGCGTAGATGATATCTGTGTGTGGGGTGGTAAGGGGGTAAGATGGCATTGAGGTGAAGATTATGTTGGAAAATTAGAGAGAAGAACATGGGATCCATCAAATGGAGAGACTTTCAAATAAATGTTGCCAAGTGTCATGGGGTCACTGTTTGTTATTGTTTATACTTGTAAAGTGCAGGTTGGCAGACATTTGGCTAGGATTGCTTCAATTATAAAAAGTAAGTGGATTTGATATCAGGGTCACCTATGAAAAGAAGATTCTAAAGATCCATGATATTAAATGATAAGAAAGTAGGTGGAGGTCCCGGGAAGGCAGCGATGAAATAAGTGACATTTCAAAGAAGAGAGGTTTTGATTTTCCTCCTTGTGTAGCTAAATGAGCTGTTGCAAGGACACAGCAGTCACCATCCTTTGGTTTGTTTTGTAAGATGAAAGTTTGGCTCTCTTCTCTATCAATAGTAATTCCATTAAAACTTTGCACCAAGCTTCTCTCTTCTGTCAGAAGCTCTGTGTCTTGTATGCTTGCATTCTGATACTATACTCCATACAACACATTCCAACTGATGGGCCTATCATTTGCTGAAAGGAATGCAGCCCCCCTTCCTGCCCCACCCACTACCCACAATAGCACTTTGGAAAAGTGGGTTCAGAGAACACGCTGTTCACTTAGCCTTGCAGTTACTTTGTTCTGTGTCTCTGTGATACACTTCAATTTTATTAACAGAAACAAATGAGAGAAAATGCAGGGAGAGGAAGTGGGTCCAGGCCATATCCTGAATTGGCTTTCAGTGGTCATTTGTTCTGATTCCATTTGTATGCTCGGAGATAGCTATTCTCAAATTAAATTTGCTTGGCAGATCTAGTCTATCATTTCGCTTTGTTTTATGATGCTTGTCTTCATTCTGCTGGGCGACATGGTTCAGGTTTAGTCGGTCATTCTGTCACTTAAGGGAGGAAAGCTTGTTATGTTTAGGAATGGTACTCTCTCTTCAGCCACTTAGTTTCTCCCTGAGTGTCATTGTTCACTGTACATGAACATCAGTCTCACCCGGATTGATGGTTCAAATGCAGTTTTCTTCACAAATACAGAGAATAAACAAGGCAGTAATCTGCATTTGAAACACATTTCCTAGATGATTTAACTTAATTTAGCACTTAAAAACCATAGTTTGAACTTTTTTCTGTGTTAAGTTTGCATTTCCAGCTGGCCAACCTGTTGTACATATTTCAATTTTCAAACTTGTCAGTGTCTACTATGCAGTAAGGACATTTCTTAATTAGTCATTCTCAATCCCTTACCCTAAAACGTGACTGTGACTGTAAGAGTACTTTTGAATGCCTATGTTTTCATTTTCAGCTTGCATACTTAGGCCTTTTGCAGTTCCCTGCCTTGGGTGTATGTCTTCAAGGGAACTAACTTCTGCCTTGAATCTTATATTACTATACGCTGCTCCTCAGCTGGCCTTACATAAATCAGTGGAATGCTACTAATCTACCATATCACTCTTATCTCAAATTATAGATGCTTCTGTGCTTCTTGGCTTTGATCTCCTCTGAACAGGTTGAGCATATATCAAAAATATTCAGATAGAATTCAACATTATTTCCATGGTTCCCCACTTGCAACCAGAGCAAATTTCCTGGGATCTAATTTGTTTTAGGATACACATATCACTTTGAGGCAGGATAGAAAGACAGGGACAATCTTGGGGATGTAAGAAAAGGGAAAGAAGCCCAGTGCCCTGGAATCCAGCCAAAGATCTCTTGCTAGAAGGGAAGCAAGAATTCCAGCACAATTAACATGGCTTAACGTCTTTCTCCCTTCCCAACTGCAAATTGGTCATTTTCTGGGACTCTTACCAGAAACCCCATTTACAGCGAAAGGACATGCTCTAAACTCCATGTGTAATCCTAATGGCTTCTAGTTTAATTTTTATCAGATTATAACTCCATCCAAGGCACATACAGAGACACCTCACATATCAGAGAAAGAAACAGAGAAAGAGACAGAGATAGAGACAGAGAAAGAGATAGAAAGACAGATTAAGACACACATAGAGAGTCAGAGCGATGCGGGTGGGTAGGTGTGTGTGTGGGGGGGGTGTTCTGGCAACCTTTTGAGTAGATGCTTGCTTCTTGGCTCGGTTGGTTAGTGAGATCATTTGGTGGCTGAGATGTAACCTGAGAGCAGTCTAAATGACACATATGGCTAATGCTAAGCTAATTACTTCATTTCTTTCCCTGGAGAAGCCTGTATTCACACTCCAGTATGTCATATTGTCTCCTATTTTCCCTTGGAAAGCACACACTCCACAGCATCTCACTTTCTTCAGAGTGTCTCTCTCTTAACCCTCATACTTATGCCTATTTTCAAACATCTTTAACAACAATCCTGGGGCTATAGAGATGGCTCAGCAGTTAAGAGCACTTGTTGCTCTTGGAGAGACCCTGGGTTCAGTTCCCAGCACCCATATGCTGGCTCATAACCATCTATAACTGAAATTCCAATAGATTTGATGTCCTTTTCTAACCCCTGAACATATTAGGCATGCATGTGGTGCACACACATACGTGCAGATAAAATACTCTAACACACTACTCCAGCCAGAAAATCAGGGAAGCTAACTTCAGATCTTCACCTCTCTCTCTCCTCCTCAAATTCAATCCCATAGTCTCATCCAGCTCTGTAGCCCTTCATTTTCTGTCTCCATTACAAGGTACTAAGCAGACCCTAGCGGATCATCCTGCTTTTCTTCCCCCTGTGGATCCCCACAACCTACCCACAGTCCATTCCCATTTATACTGGCTGGTTTTGTGTGTCAACTTGACACAAGCTGGAGTTATCATAGAGAAAGGAGCTTCAGCTGAGGAAATGCCTCCATGAGAGTAAGTGGTTTTGAGAGCTATAAGGCATTTATAGCTGTAAGGCATTTTCTCAATTAGTGATCAAGAAAGGGAGGGCCCATTGTGGGTAGTACCATCCCTGGGCTAGCAGTCTTGGGTTCTATAAGAAAGCAAGCTGAGCAAGCCAGGGGGAACAAGCTAGTAAGTAGCATCCCTCCATGGCCTCTACATTAGCTCCTGCTTCCTGACCTGCTTGAGTTCTAGTCCTGACTTCCTTTGGTGATGAACAGCAATGTGGAAATGTAAGCTGGATAAAGCCTTTCCTCCCCAACTTGCTTCTTGGTCATGATGTTTGTGCAGGAGCAGAAACCCTGACTAAGATACCATTCCTAAGTGTCAGCTCCAAATATGTAGAAACACATTTTACCTGGAAACCCCAGTGGCCACACCAATCAAAATCCCAGAAGAATTTCCTGCTGCACACAGCCACCTTACTTTCCTATGAACCAGAGAGGGAAACCAAGGAAGAAAACATCCACCAAACAAAGGCAAGACAAGATATTAGCACCTAGTCTTACAACCGTCCCAAACCTAGATGCATAGACACCAGTTCTGTTAGTTAGCATTTCTATTGCTACAACAAAACACCATGGCCAAAAAGCAAGTTGGAGAGGAAAGGGTTTATTCAGTATATACTTCCACATTGCTATTCATCACCAAAAGAAGTCACATTTATGCCATGGAGTATACGACTCAGCAGCCATGCAAAAAAAAAAATGAAATCATGAAATTCTCAGGTGATTGAAAATAACTAGAAAAAAATTATCCTAGTGAGATATTCCAGATCCAGAAAGATGAATATAGTATATGTTGTGTTAGAAGTACGGCTCATGACAGACCACACCAGGCCAAACAGTTCCACAGGAGGTTTATTGTAGAAGAAAAGGGCAAAGGTGGCAATGAAGAAGAAGGGGGAAAAGAGAGAGAGAGAGAGAGAGAGAGAGAGAGAGAGAGAGAGAGAGAGAGAGAGAGAGAGAGAGATCAAAGGGGTCTTCCTTTTATTTGGATAGTGATGTAGCCATTTGCAGGTAAAGGTGGGAGGTGAGCCAAATGGATTCTGGGAATATGGTGGCAGTTGCCTTGGCAACAGATATGTAGGTCACTGTCTCCTAGGTGTGATGTCACTGGGTTAGGAGCTGATCCTGATACCAACAGTATGTATTCATTTATTTGTGGAGACTAGCTGTCAGATCACTGATAACCAAGGTACAATTCATAAAACCACAGAATTTAGGTATAGAATAAAGAATTGGAGTGGGGGTAGATCTGCTTAGGATAGGTAAATAGATTAGATGGTTATGGATAGACAGAGGAGAGTGGAACAGGAAGGTCAAGCTAAGAGGGAGGAGGGAGAGGGGAATGAGGAAGGGAATATAGGGTGGGGCAGTTAATATCAAGGACTACTATAGAAAACTAATACAGTTAAAGCTTCTTAAATATGTCCACATATGAAGATGATCCAAATGATAATGATGATCCAAACCCATAATGGGGGAGACAGAATCTTAACTGGCCATCTCTTGTTACCAAATGAAGTTTCCAGGACCCAGATTGGGTTATGTTAATTGAATAGTTGTACAAAGAGGTCCCATTAGAATCTCCAAACAATTCAGGCTATTTCCAAGACTACAGGTTGCTCTCCACAAACTGACAGCAAGACTCCAGTGTTAAAGATAGCATCTACATAACCCAGTGAACACAGAGAAGTTGAGTGCCTACATAGAACCTTAACACATACAGGCTACCAAAATCGAAAGTAAGCACCAATCCAGCCACAAAACCTTTGATCTAAAATGGTGTCCTGCCTGCAAGATATTCTAGGGCAATGGTGGCACAAAGCTTGTGGGAGTAACCAACCAATACCTGATTTAACTTAAGGCCCACTCCTTGAGATGGAACCCATACCCAAAGCTACTTGGGTGGCCAAGAACCTGAGACTAAATAGCCCAGGGACTTAGGGTAAAATTAAATATTGTTGTTCTGAAAAAGAAATAAAAGTAATAATAAAAAAGACTCCTAGTGACATTCTGTCTTACTCATAGATCAGTGCCTTGTTCAGTCAACACCAGATAAGCTTCCTTCAGCAGCAGATTGGGACAAATACAGAGACCCACAGATAGACATTATGCAAAGAATGAGAGTCCATCAAACCCTTCCCTCAGGCCTCAGGGAACTCTGCAGAAAAGGAGGCAGAAAGAATGTGAAGCCATGAGGGGGTGGAGGACACCAAGAAATCAAGACTCTTTAAATCAATATGTTCAAAGCTCATATGAAGTCACAAAGGTGGAGGCAGTGTACATCGGTCTGTACCTGTCCTCTATGTCTATACCATGGCTTCCAGTTTAGTATTTTTATAAGATCTATAACTGTGTGAATAAAGTGGGGTTCTGTTTTTTATGCATTTACTTGGGCTCTTTTCCTCCTGGTTGTTTGTTTTGTCCAATTCTGATATATCAGCTTTCGTTTTATTTTATTTTAATTCCTTAAGAAGCCTGTTTGTCTTCTAATGAGAGACAGAAAAGATGTGGATCTGGATGAAAGGGGAGGTGGGAGGAACTGGGAAGATTAGAGGGAAGGAAAACCATACTCAGGACATATTATGTGAAGGAAAAAAATCTATTTTCAACAGGAGGAAAAAAAATTTAGATTATTTTTATGTGCATTTGTACATATAATTATATTTGTATAGGTATGTTTTTATGTACATTTTGATAATGCATATACACATATGTACCTTTCAACAATCTGTGCTTATGGTTTAATTATGATTGTATGCTCTCTCTGACATACCTTTGCCATCTGTATTTTATAATTTTTAATCTATCATTATTAAAACCACACACAAATTGTGCTGATTAGTTTTATTATCATCTTGACACAATCTACAGTCAGCTGAAAAGAGTTAATCTCAACTGAATCACCTAGAATAGATTGGTCTGGAGACTTGTCTGTGAGGAATTATCTTGACTATTGACTGAATGGGATAGCCTATCCCTAGAACGGTAGGTTGAAGTATATAAAAAAAGATAGATGTTTCTTCATGTTCCTTTAGGTTTCTGCCTTGAGTTCTTAGCCTGATGTCTCTCAGTCATAGACTGTGACAGAAGTATAAACTAGAATAAACCCTTGCCTCCAAAGTACAACAAAATATTAATGTACATAAAATAAAATGTAAAAATTTAAAAATTCAACTCTACTTCCTAAACTGGCTAACCATGAAAATCTTTTCATTTAAACCAATGAACCCTGAGTTGTGATTCCTGAAATTTTTTAAGCCACTGGCGATTTAAGCCACAATTTAGATCTGTGATCTGTTCCCTCTTTGATGACAATTTTAGATCCTTTCTGTTTTTCTCCTTTTTTTTTCATATGTCTTTCACTGTATTTTTTAGGCAGATGATCTTGATTTGAGTGAATTATTGGAATAAACAGACAATCAAGTAATATTTTCCTCACTTTGTTTTATGCCAAGTTTTTTTTTTTTAATTTCAGACTAAAAAACCAAATGTAATGACATGACAAGAGTTTTTGTTTTTTTTTTAATCATCTTAATAATAACTGGACTCAGAAGTCTATTCATGGTGAAAAAGATTTTGGGTAAAATTAATTTGGAATACATTGTATTTGTGTTAAGGGTATAGGAATTACAGTGGAAAGCAGGAGATCATGGTGATTCAACAGTTAGGTCCTGCAATTAGGCTGCATTAATTCAAATGACAGCTGCATCATCCTTAGCTGTGTGATTGTGGGAAAAATTATTAGACATTTCATTTGTTCATTTAAAGATGTGTTTTAAATCCATGCTGTGGTGATGCCCATAAAACAGCAAAGTGTCTGAAATATGAAATATAGCTATTCTTATTTTTGTCATCAGAAGAGGAAAAGTTCCTCTGCCCAAGTCAAAGACAGAGGAAGTAGACAGGTGCTTCTAGAGGGATGGAGAACAATATTACTGAATAGTATACTGAACAATATTACAATTCTACTAAAGACTGGCAGAAAGGCATTTAAACATAATCCAGAATCAAGATTCCTTTGATAATAGTCTGTGAAGATATGACTGTTTCCCAAATCCTTCCCAAAGTCAATAGAGTCTCCTAAACTCATGACTGCTTGATGCTAATGTCCATGCTCTAAAAAAGTAACTTTTATTCTCCAGATGTAATCAGCATCTTGAAGGCTTACTGCTGAATAAGCTCACCCTTTCTAGTTCTTTCTGAACTCTGACTGGATTGTTCAACTCAGTTGTTCTGTCTCAAAACTCCTTTCCAAGTTCACTAATTCAAACTGACTTCTCCCAACTTCTCACTGAATTGCTCTGGTTGGAAGGCTGCCTCTGAATTCCGTGAACTAAACTGCACTGCACTGAACGGAACTCAACTGTACTACACTGAGTGCATGAACTGGATGGAACTGCATGAATTTAACTGAACTCTATGGCATTCAACTGAAGTCCACTAAATTACTCTGAACTCCATTGCATTGCATGACCTCAACTGTACTCAGTGAGCTGCCCGCCACTCTGACTGCACTGCTCTTAAGTAGCCTCTCTTTTCTGTCTGTTCTCATGAGTTCGAGTGTATCCTATCTCTGACTAATTCTGTCAATCTTTCTGATTCATCACTTTGTCTGCCCCTCAACTAGATGTCTCTTTCAAACTACAAACTTCCTTCTACAAACTAACTTTACCTTCATGGTTTGGGATTAAAGGTTTGTACTATGGGGCACATCTGCATTCCAGTCATAGAGATTAAAGGTGTGTCATTCCAGCTGAATCACACAGACCTAGAAGATCTTTGGATGTGATCCCTTGCCGCAGCAGCTATGTTGCTGGATTAAAATTTCTCTACAATGATATCCTTGAGTTTTATATCCAGGTTCAGGTTATATATCTTGGACATTGTATACATGCAGCAGCAGTGATCAAGACAAGGTTGTCAAGGGGGTCCTTGAGAATGCATGACCCTCAATGATTAGTTTTCATTTTTGATAGTCTTAAATTTTGAAACTCAGATTAAGCTAGATTTTCTCAGTTCACAAGGATGAGCCCCTCCAGTTTATATTCTGACTAATAGGTAATATTTTCTTATTGTAAAATGGCAATTATGATAGTTATGGCACTTTGATATTTCTAATTTTTTGTTGTGAGATAAAAATCACTGAAGACTAACACTGTAGTAGCAGTTATTACTACAATAATCACTAGAAAGTAATTTCAAGCATTTCTTCTATGAATCAAATAGGAGAGTCAAATGTATATTTGAAAACTATAGTATAGCCTTTACTAACCCTGTGATCTCTCTGAAGGAGCTACTTAAGTCCTCAAGCTTTCCCAGTTGCCCAACTCTTTCATTCTTGCCTTCCACAGTTCTTTGTTATGTAAATAGACGTGACTATTGTAGTTAGGGCCTCCCTCTTGCATACCTCTTTTAGTTCTCCCCTTTACACACTTTTGCATTACAAAGGAATAGTTCCTGCAAAGCGGGAGTTCTCACCAGAAAATGTGAAGAAAAAGAATCCAAATACATAAATACTCAATGACAAAAATTATTTTTAATAGCAACACCCAACAAAGGGAAAACAGTATGTCCTTAAGTTTCCAGGGCTTGGGGCTTAGTTCAGAGGAGAGATCTGGACCAGTGTATTCAAGGCCATGGGTTTATAGAAACAGAATTCTAACCTTTTCTTGTCATATTCAGAAAATATTTTTACAGGAATCAGCTGGTATGCAATCTTTTCAAGGGGCTGATCCTCACCTCCATCAATCCTGACCCAAGAGTTGGGACCATTTCTTCTATTGTTATTCTTTGGAAGGTTTGGATATATGGTCACAATGGTTTATCCCAAAATGTTTGTTTGCCTGTCCTATTTATGAAGTCATTTGTATCTAGATATTTCTATGTGACCAGATTTTTTTTTGTAAAAACAGTTGAACAGACTTTTTAAAAAATACAGTAATTTCTTTTTTTTTTTTTACTGATTCAATTTTATAAATTTTGGTTTAAATTATCTTGTAATTTCATCTAAATTGTCAAGTATTTCAGCATGAAGTTGACTATGGTGTGCTTATTATATACAATTGGTGCCTTCATGACCTCTAATCATTATTTTTCTTAATAACAGCATCTATGAGTTCTATAGCCCTACTTTTTGCATTCTGGCATAGTTCAGAAGTCCCTTTCTTTCATAGCATTTTCTACAAAATGTTTACTGGGTTTCTACCTGAGAATGCTGTGGTAGATTGCAGGTGAACCTGAATTCTTTCTGTGGTATGTGAAGTTTAGATCCCCTTGTCTGTCATCTCGGACAGTAACTATGATAGGACAGGGCTAAAGGAGGTACTGGCAGGTTCTGGGCTTTGGTTCTAAGAGAGGCAGCAGTTCACTCTTGGTCCTCTCATATACCACGAAGAGAAATTTGCCTCTGGCTAGTGGCATCTTTAGAGAAGCTCTGAAATGACAGGAGCTAGGGAAAATTCATGTGGATTCCAATTTACAGCCACATCTATCATGGTACAAAGGAAAGTAAATGAAGTCACTTAAGCCTCTGGGTGAGCTTCACATTTTTTTGACTATCCCTCAGTAACATTTACTGGAGTTATGTGGAGAACTAGTGGTCAGCCAAATTCTGCTTGAAATTTTTACTCACAAATTATGGGATAAGTCACAAAGTTGTGACATATGATGAAATGTTACTGACTTAGGCACAAACGTTTTAAGAGGATATTTCATAGCCATAGACAAAGGACTGCTCATTTTACATGTAATTCTCGTCTCATTGCTATTCTGCATATTCTCTCAATATGTACTTAACTTATGGGAAAACATTTTTATGGGCTTTCTTAGATCTTTACATGATGGTAGTTTGAGTGTTAACAAAGAAAAGGATTGGTCTTTATGGTAAAGTTATTAGTAAATATAAATTTACTTGTTAGAGATGATTTATATTGATTGATATAATCATTCTATATAAAATCATGGAGGTAGAAAACAAATGAGATATATTTATTGTCTTTGGAATAAGAACAAATAAATATATTGATCTCTGTCCCCAATTTCTGGCCCAGCCCAGGGATCATAAATTTCCTGTAATTTCCTAAGAGACAGGAGTGCTAAGAATACCTTTGTTCTAGTGAGTCAACTCTTGGGGGTGGGAGTTCTAGATATCTTCTGGATATGAATTGATTACCTGGGGAAACCAACTGTAGGATTAGATACAGCTCTAATTCATAGGTAAGACAAAGAATGTCTAAGCTAAATAAATCACCAGTAGCTAATAGTACAATCAGTCATTTCTCTCCAAAAGAAAGGTATAGATGACTTTCATGTATTTGAACACAGGGAGTTCTTAATGAGTAGTATACTGGAAAAAGGCATAGCAGTTTTTGCCTCTTCTCCCATAGTTTGTCCCATGTTTCTTTTCTATCTAGATACTCATCTGTATCTTTCATAATAATGTGATACATAAATTTTTTTCTCCCAGTTCTGTGAGAGAGTCTAGTAAATGAAGGCATTCTAAGTTGGGGGTTTCTGTGAATGATAATTTAGAACTAGTTGATAAAAATTTAAGGTAAAACAACCCAGGGCTTGTGATTAGTATGCAGAGTGAGGACCATTTACAGTGAGTTCTCAACCTATAAAATCTGACCTACTGATTTGGTAGCCTCTGGGGAATGAGCTGTGCAGTTGAAGAAAGAGATAGAAGCAATCTCACGTTAATGCTAGGTGTTGTGAGAAGACAATTGGAAAGACTGTCTCTGCATTTACTTGCCCTCTCAGAGGGGTGCTACCACAGTTTTCTGGAACAGAGATTTTTTTTTTGAGATGAAGTTCTAGAGAAAGAAAAATGAAATTCCATATGTAGGCCATATTTTTTTGTAGCATTTCATCAAGTGTTGCATAAAACACTAGATTATAAAGTATCAAAAATGTCGAAAACAAAACAAAAAATGAGAACTGAAGTATTTTTGGAAAATGTCAACTTAATAAATATTTATTAAATCAATGAAATGTATTGAAGTTTAATGGTTTCATTTACTTATGGACTTGGAATGTCCTTCACTGTATATAGGGAATTGCAAATATCTAGGAGGCACCATGCAGGAAATATTTGGCTATGTGTTTTATGGGTTGTTTACTTTAAGGTACTATCTGTGTCCTACAAAACAGACACTGGAAAATACTGCCTTAAATTTCAATGGACTCTAAGCAATTACTAAATTCTGGTGCCAAGGATCCAGTATTAGAAAAACCATTCTTCATGTAATATCATAACCTATAGATCAAATTAAAAATCCACATATATTTAA
Source organism: Tokudaia tokunoshimensis (assembly GCA_036184795.1). Lineage (NCBI taxonomy): Eukaryota > Metazoa > Chordata > Mammalia > Rodentia > Muridae > Tokudaia > Tokudaia tokunoshimensis. Next base: position 76,664,520 of record BTHU01000005.1, read on the forward strand.
GAATATGACATTTAATTACCAGAAGAAACAAAAATAGTAGTGACAACAAAACTCCAAAGAAACTTGATTCTTCAACAATTACATCGATGCAGACCTGTTTGTTAAAGACTGTCTATTATGGGTAGTGCTGATTAACCAGAATGGAAGTAAAAACTATAGATCGATTTCCTTAGAGTGTGAGACACAGAGCATGGGGCCATCATGGTAGCTTGAAACTGCAAGGGCTAGTGGAGGACACCGAGAAAACAAGACCCTCTAAATCAATATAAGCAAAGTTCATATGAACTCATAGAGACTAAGGCAGCTTGCCGAAGCCTGCAGTAAGTCCTCAGTGTATATATTATGCCTTCCGAAATCTCGTATTTTTGTGGGATTCCTGAGTATGTGAGTGAGTAGATCTCTTAGGTATTCTCTTAGGCTCTTTGACTTCTGTTGGTTTGTCCTGTTCAACTTTGATACCATAGTTTTATTACATCTTATTATTTTGTTATAGTTTAGCATTATCTCTTAGAAGCCTGTTCTTTTCTAATGAGATACAGAAAGGGAGTGGATCCAGAAGGGGAAGTGGGGAGAAACTGGGAGGGGTAGAGGGAGGAGAAACTGTACTCAGGATATATTATGGGAGAAAAAGAATCTATTTTCAATACAAGGAAGAAAAGAAAAGAAATGGCAAGGGCTAAATGACATAGAAGAAATTTTAAAAAAGGAGCCCACAGTAGGGAGAATTCCATAAAGATCTCATGTTCTGGGTCAGCTTCTGACCTAGATGCAGGCCAGGCATGAAGAGAATTCTAAATAGAACAATGTCAAAATGAGAAGGGTCACACAGACACACACATGGACACACAGACACATACACAGAAATATACAGAGAGAGAGAGAGAGAGAGAGAGAGAGAGAGAGAGAGAGAGAGAGAGAGAGAGAGAGAGAGAATGAATGCTGAAGCTGCCTCCTCTCACAGGGGAGATGTTGGGGTCTGCATCTTACCAAGTTAACTTTATGCCAGAATGAAGACAAAACAAACCCTTCAAAACTCTTTAAAGAAGATCAAAAAATTTAGGGTTTTGGTAATACAACATGCATCATGGGCAGCATACAATGTAAATTTGTCTTACCTCTGAAGAAAATTGGAAAATGTGACAGAGTCCTAGAAAGAAAATTAGTAAATAGATACTAATTCTGAGATAGAAAAATTAGGTCTGCACAAAAAAAAAATAAGATCTAATTTTATGCTGTTAATGACAGCTGCTCTTTATAAGGATATTACTTATATGAAAGAAAAAGGTAGTATATACTATATAAATAAAAGTACATGATAGCAGGGCAGTGGTGGTGATTGCCTTTAATCCCAGCACTTGGGAGGAAGAGGCAGGCAGATTTCTGAGTTTGAGGCCAGCCTGGTCTACAGAGTGAGTTCCAGGACAGCCAGGGCTACACAGAGAAACCCTGTCTCGAGAAAAGAGGAAGAGGAAGAAGAAGCAGAAGAAGAGGCAGAAGAAGCAGAAGAAGAGGCAGAAGAAGCAGAAGCAGAAGCAGAAGCAGAAGCAGAAGCAGCAGCAGCAGCAGAAGAAGAAGAAGAAGAAGAAGAAGAAGAAGAAGAAGAAGAAGAAGAAGAAGAAGAAGAAGAAGAAGAAAAAAACCTAAGTTTCTTTTAAAAAAAATATGTGATAACTATGATATCCCGGTATAGCTATATTAATATTAGGTAAGAAGATTGCAAAATTGAATTATCAACAATAAGCATACATTTTAAGATAAAAGGTGAATTCAGCCAGAAGACACAGCAATCATAAATATGTATACATCTAATAATAGTCAAATACAGCAAAATTGAAGCAAAGGGAAAAATGGATGAATCCACAACCAAAGATGAAGATTTCAGTGCTACTGTCAGAAACTGAGAACATGTCAACGCAATGATCATGAGGACATGAGCCACAAAGTAAACAGTGGGACTAATAGACAAGGGAGCAGGTAGAAGCTCATTTTAGTCAATTGCATTTCTGCATTTGGAGTAAGTGATTTAGAAAAACAAAAGCCAATTCTATTTATGAAAGTATCAGAAAACACAGAATACTTAAGAATCAACTTAGTGAAATGTGTGTAGGATTTCTATGCTGGCAACTTAGGAATCATTAAGGAAATAAATGAAGGAATCATGAAGGAAATAAATGAAGGAATCATGAAGGAAATAAAGAAGTCATAAATAATATATACCAAGGGTCTTGATAGCATTGAATGACACTTCATATAAATTAACCAGAGATTGAATACTGTACCAGTAAGAATTCTAAGACCTGTTTTGAGACATTGACAAGTTGATTTTTAAAATTCATATAGAAATGATAAATATTTAGAATGGCTAAAACAATGAATGGGATCAGGCCATCTCTTAGCCTAATCAGAGAAACTTCTCATTGCAGTAGATGGCAAGTAACAGAGAGACCTTGGTGGTAGTTTGAATGAGAATGGCCCCTATGGGTTCATAACAATCACAGTTATTTCTGCCTCCTGCTTGTGAATCAGATGTAATTTCTCAAATACTGCTCCAGCATTATATATCTGCCTGCTACCATACTCCACATATCGTTGCTTGTGAATTCACCCTCCGAAACTGTAAGCTTTCATTAAATTCTCTCATTTATAAGATAATGTGGTGGCTTAAATGACAGTGACCCCCATAGGCTCATATATTTGAATAGTTAGCCATCAGGAATTGGAATTGTTTGGGAAAGGTTAGGAGGTATGGCCTTGTTGGATAAAGTGTGTCATTTGGGATGGGCATTGAGGTTTCAATGTCCATGCCAGGTCCAGTGTTTTTCTGTCTGTCTGCTGCCTGCAGATGAAGATGTAAAGCTCTCCCCTAGAGCTCCTGCACCATGCCTGTCTGATTTCTGTCATGATGTTTATGGACTAACCCTTTAAAATGGTAAGCAAGCCTCCCATCAGAAGCTTTCTTTTATAAGAGTTGCCTTGGTCATGTTGACATTTCACAGTCATAGCAAAGTCATTAAAATAAGCCCCAATCATACAACATACAGAGAACAAACGATACCAGAGTGCTCATTAGCCCAAACCAGGCCTTCATGTCTCACTGGAAGGCACAGAAATCTTTGTAGAAGAGGGATGGAAAATTATAACAGGAAGAATAGATAACTTCAAGGAAACTTTTACAGACACAAGGCAGAGAACTCAGTGTTTGTGATAGCATGCACAAGATCAGAAAAAATTCCATCCAGACAAATTCCCTGCATAGTGGAGGGTAGAAATTTAAATTCACAATCTAAATAGTAGTTGAGGAGCTGTTAGCATTTGGTATACACCCCCCCCCCCACACACACACACATTAAATAATGGGTTGGTCCCTGGCAGGTTGATCACACACTATAGCCAAGTCCAATGTAAAAACTAGCTTGACAACACAAACTGGATTTGATTGGGAAATAAGATGGAAGGAGAAGGAGGAGGAGGAGGAGGAGGAGGAGGAGGAAGATAAGAAGAAGAAGAAGAAGAAGAAGAAGAAGAAGAAGAAGAAGAAGAAGAAGAAGAAGAAGAAAGAAAGAAAGAGAAAGAAAGAAAGAGAAAGAAAGAAAGAAAGAAAGACAGAAAGAAAGAAAGAAAGAAAGAAAGAAAGAAAGAAAGAAAGAAAGAAAAGAAAGTCAAAGTTGGTGTGAAGGGATAGGAGGGTTGGGGGATACTAAGGGGAATAAAAGGGGAGTAAATACATTCAAAATACAATGTATGAAATTCTTCAGGAATTAACAAAAGATTTATTAGAAAGGAAAACCATGGCAAGTCACTTATCACATTTGATTTAGTGACTTATTTTCAAGCTGCTGTGATTATATCAATATAGTGCCAGTAAAGTGGTAGGCTTTCAGAGAAATAAGACACAATAGAAGGTCCAAGAATGGATCCACAGATAGGAAGTTGATTTGCAACAAATGATTACTCATCATTCAATTCTCTACAGAACAAGGGTTAGGGAAACTTTTTCTTGAAGTGCCATATAATAAACAATTCTGGATTGCCACCTAGCCTGTCTCTACTGATTCTCCTTGATTCAGCATTTCAAACAGCTATAAACATGGAAATGAATGACTGTGGCTGTATTACAGTAAGATTTATTTACAAAAACAGATGGCAGGCTATGGTAATCCCTCCTATCAAAACATAAGGACAAATACAATGGATAGATGAAATTAAATACAGAACAACTTGGCTTATAAAGCTTGTTAAAATAAAGTAAATGCACTGAAACATGTGTGGTATGTCATGCATATAAAAAAGATGGAAGAATTGACAGTGTATAACTTAATGATTGAGAAGCTAAAAGGACAACAGAGACATGGCATCTTTGTAGGCATGACAGACACAAGTCATGTGATTACTGAAATTTTAAATGTTTAATTTTCTTTATTTTCATTTGTTTGTTTGACTCATGTTCTTACTCTAAGACCATGCTGTCCTGGAACTCACTACACAACCCAGGGTAGCCCCCTCCTCACAAGTGCTGAGATTATAGGCATGAGCCACCATGCCCAGCCATCATGAGAATGTAAATAGACTACTTGCTGATGACATCTAATATAACTTCAGTGTCCTTATTCAAGAAACACATTTAATTTAGACACTGCACTTCAGACTAACTGTACAAATGTGGCTTTGGAAGTCTTTTCCTAACCACGTATTTGGGAATTAGTAGCTCAGTCACAACAAGGAATTCTCATGTAGCCCAGAGACAGAGATGTGGAACATGAAAATCCAGGCAGTGTGGGGCTTCCATTCTGCTTAAGTCTACATCCTAGATATGTTAGAGTACTCACCTCATTCTACCTCCATCTTTCTCTTTGAGTTATGCTTTAATTGAAGGACATTTAACTGTGGACATTTCATTTCTTCTGACCTGGAATGAGGCTTCTCTGGTTGTACACGTGGATGCTCTTATTGTGTCACGGTGCCCTCCATGTGGGAGAAAGATAATCTTTTTCGTTTTTTAAAATATATTTTTTTCTTTTTAAAAATTTGTTTATTCACTTCACAACCCAACACCAGCTTTTCCTCTCCTCCCAGCACTACCTCATGCAAGTCCTCCCCCATTCCTCCTTCCTCTTCTCAAAAGAGTCAGTAGCCCGGTAACTCCTCCTACCTCTAGGTGTCACTCCCCCAGTAACACCCCCTCGCCCCCCCCCATCAAGTGGCTGCACGACTAGGTGAATCTTCTCCATTTGAGGCTAGACAAAGCAGTTCATTTAAAGGCGACAGATCCACATGGAGGCAGGCAGCAGGCTCAGGAACAACTCCCGTTCCAGTTTTTGGAGGATTTACATGAAGACCAAGTTGTTCATCTGCTACATACATGCAGGGTGCCTAGGTCCAGACTGTTCTCACTCTTTGGTTGGTGATTCGGTCTCTGGGAGCTCCCAGTGGTTCTAGTTCGTTGACTCTGTTGGTCTTCCTGTGGAGTCCCTGTCCTCTTTGGGTCCCTCAATCCTTCTCCCAACTATTCCTTAAGATTCCCCAAGCTTTATCTAATGTTTGGTTGTGAGTCTCAGCATCTCCTTCTATGGCCTACTGGGAGGATCCTCTCAGAGGACAGTTATGCTAGGTTTCTGTATGAATGCATAACATTAATTGTATCATTAATAGTGTCAGGGATTGGTTCTTGCCAGTGGAATGGGTCTCAATTTGGGGCAGTCAATGGTTGGCCATTCCCTCAGTCTCTGCTCTGGTTTTGTTCCTTTACATCTTATAGGCAGGACACATTTTTGCTGAAAGGTTTGTGTGTGGGTCGCTGTCCTTATCCCTCCACTGGGAGTCCTGCCTGGTTACAGGAATTGGCCACTGTAGGATCCATATCCCCTACTGCTAAGAGTCTCTCAGCTAGAGATGCCCCAATAGACCCTCTGCCCGTTCCCCGCCTCCCCCGCCCCCCCGGCCATCTCCCTTCTCTCTCCCCTGCTCTCTCTCTACAGGATTGCCCCACTCCTCTTTGCCCTGCTTCCCTTCACATCATCTCTTTTACCCAGTTCCCTTTTTCCACTGACCCCCAATATCTATTTTGTTTCCCCTTCTGAGAAAGATTCAACCATCCTCTCTTGTTATTTGGCTTCTTTGGGTCGGTTGATTATAGCATGTTTATCCTATATTTTATGGCTGATATTCACATATAAGTGAATACATAGCATGCATGCTCTTTTGAGTCTGGAATACTGTCTTAGGTTAGGGTTTTACAACTGCAAACAGACACTATGACCAAGGTAAGTCTTACAAGGACATTTTATTGGGGCTGACTTACAGGTTCAGAGGTTCAGTCCATTATCATCAAGGCAGGAGCATGGCAGTGTCCAGGCAGGCATTGATTGAGCTGGAGAAGCTGAGAGTTCTACATCTTGTTCTGAAGACAAGCAGGAGAAGTTGGCTTCAAGACAACTAGGACAAGGGTCTTAAAGCTCATGCCCACAGTGACACACTTTCTCCAATAAGGCCACATCTGCTAATAGTGCCACTCCTTGGGCCAAACCTATTTAATCACTACAGTTACCTCACTCAGGATGGTATTTTCTAGTTCTATCCATTTGCATGCAAAATTCATTGATGTCATTGTTTTTAATGGCTGAGTAGTATTCCATTACTAAACATAAAAGAAATAAACATAAAATGATAAATTGGATTTCAGCAAAAATCACTAGTCATAAAATTAAAATGAAAAGTCACAGATAAAAATCACCTTGTTGGTCTTTTTATATATGTGTGTGATAAGAACATATAAGCATGTCTACAAACAAAATATTCCATATAACTGCATATAAAAACTTCACAATATAACATAATATAATATAACATAATATAATATAATATTGTAAATAAATGGTCAGTATAAATATGAAAAAGGAGAGATATTTCATATAAGTAGCTTCAGTTGTCAACTTGACACTTTTGGGAAGAGGGACCTCAACTGAGAAATTGCCTCCATTGGGTTGACCTGTGTCCATATCTGTAAGACATCTCTTAATTGTTACTTGATGCTGAAAGACCAACCCATATTGTTAGTGCCATGCCTAGAAGGCTGTCCTGGCTTGTAGAGGAATGTCACTGAGTGAGCCAGAGGAAGCAAAGTAAGGATCATCCTCTTTGGTCTCTGTTTCCATTCCTGCCTTCATTTCACTTGATGATGTCAGCCAAATGAATTGTGTCGTCCCAGTGATGGTGTTGGCCACTGTCTTATCACAGCAATGTAGATGTAGACTAGAACACACACCCATAAAAATAATATAAAAATGTTTAACTAAACTTAAAATTAATTTATGTACAAGATGAATTTCAAGTGCTACCTGGGTATAAATCAAATAGACCCAGAAGATGATGGAGAGATTTTAACATATCAGAACCCAGTGGGAATTACTTTGGGGGATGTTTTAGCTTTGTTAGAAGAGAACTTCCACGAGAGACAAATGTGGCCCTTGAAGGAGTGTATATACTATCAATAGAGGTCAGGGGAACACAGAAACCAAAATGAAAAAAATGTAACCATTTCCTAGAGAATAAACTCAATGCAAATCTGAACACATGGTAGGAATTTCCCCTCAATAAACAATCTTGATATGATAGCAAAGTTATTCTAGGAAGGAACAGACAGGAGGGCAAGAAGAAGGGTAAATTACCGGCTGCTTGGACCAAGATGAGACCACAAGACTGAGACTATTTCCTCAATTAAAAAATGTTAATGACACAGACTTGGCTTAAGAGTGACTTGAATGTTCCTCTTCCCTCTCCCAGGTAGAATCTAGTTCTCAGCCATTTTGGGAAGCAGTATTGGGCTGAGGTATTCCAGCCAATAATATTTACCTATCTTCATTCAATTTTGATGAAGAAATAAAAAAATAGTTATCTGCAGAAATTTATATGCTTAGGAGACTATTATGGTTGACACCATTAGTATTCATGATGTAAGAACATTAAATAAAGACTGTTTGGGGCTGGGGAGATGGCTCAGAGGTTAAGAGCACTGACTGCTCTTCTGAAGGTCCTGAGTTCAATTCCCAGCAACCACATGGCTCACAACCATCTGTCATGGGATCTGACACTTCTTCTTGTGTCTGAAGACAGCTACAGTGTACTTCCATATCATAAATAAATGAATCTTTTAAAAAAGAAAAAGACTGCTCTTAAGCAGAATGTCATATAATGACTCTCTCAGGAATGTTAACATTGACCATAAACGTTATTTTTAGAAATATTTGTGAGCAAAATGAAAATATTGGAAAAAAATGTGATTCTGTTTTGGAAAAGAGAACCATACTCTTTATCTTCACTATAAAAATTGTAGGCCAGGCCAGGCCAGGCCAGGCATGGTGGCACACATCTTTAATCCCAGGACTTGAGAGGCAGAGGCAGGAGGAGTTCTGTGAGTTGGAGGCCAGTCTGGTTTACAGAGCATGTTCCAGTACAGCCAGGACTATATAATCTATCTCAAAAACACAAAAATCAAACAAACAAAAAAGAAATCCCAGATTCTATTTATATTTTACAAATAACGTCCAGTGGGAAGCTTGTGCCACTATATTTGGGTTTGTGTTTGAACATGCAATGTCTCAACAGTTGGCCCCTTGGTAGTGGTGCTATGGAGCTAGTTTAGATAGCTATGTAACTTTAAAGAGGGGAACATTGCTGTCCTCTAGGCTTTGGGTTTCATAGACCAGATCTACTTCTTATTTTCTCTGAAAGCAAGATAGGTCATCTCATGCTTCTGCCAGCAAGCCTTCACCACCTTCTTAGAGAATATATCCCTGCTTAAACCGTAAGTCAAAAGAAACTCCTTTCTAACTTGCTTTCTTTGTCATGTATTTGATCAGAGTTATGAGAAAAGTAACTAATACACCTCGTTTAAATGTAGAGTTTTTCACCCAGAGGGTGAATAGAAATGGGGAGGGAAATAGTGCCCTTTGAGTTGTCTGTCTTTTGCTAGAGATATTGTTCTTTTTTTAGTTGTTTTATTTATTTACATTCCAAATGTTGTCCTCCTCCAAGAGTCAAGACACTGTTCTTTTATTAGGACTTATATATAAACTTTTATTTGTAGATACTTTTTATAGTGTATGTGACACACACACACACATACACACACACTTGAATCATATCTATCTACTATCTTTTATCTTTGCTCTCAGAGCTGGGCATAACGTTACAGTGATCGAGGGCTTGATCTTTCTTGTTTTAAGAAGTGTTTTTTTATCTTCTCTTTCATGGAAAGTGAGCACACTTACTTTATATAAGTAAAGGGTTTGATGATGGGCAAGCACCATGAGGAACAAAGATCAGAGATAATTAGTTAATATAAGGAGAAGCATACCTTATTTTTTTTAACAGAGAAATGCGATTTTAAACAAGATGCTATTTTTATATACTAAATTGGCAGAGTTTCAGAATAAATGGGGTTTCAAATTGTCAAACAGTGTGAAATATGAGGCATAGTCTTTCACTTTGTGAAATACAATAGTATCATTTATGCAGCTTACTCTCAAACATTTCAGGGAAAAATTATGGCTGTGTCTACAGTGAAAGGAAAATAAGGTAAATGCAATTACATGTTAACATTCTGAAAATCTGATGAGAAGTTTTGGAGAGCTCTTTGAATAGTTTCTTTCCCATCACTGTTAGTTACAAAAGGTATATTCTTCAAAAATGAAAAAGAGACTATGGCATTAGCAATAGATACACTGAGAGCATAGTGAAAATATGAGACTGTACCAAGAAAGGATTGAAATTTGGGGGGACAGGAGAGAGGGCTCAGTGGTTAGGAGTACTGTCTGTACTTCTAGAAGATCTAGGTTCAATTTCTAGCACCCTCATGGCCACTCACAACTGTCTGTAACTCCAGTTCCAGGGAACCCAACGCTCTCACACAGACATATATGCAAGCAAAACACTCTGATGTATATACAATTTTTAAAAAAAATCTTGAAAAAAAGAAACTTGAAATTGAAATTTTGTCTAAAGAAAAGAAAAACTGAAAAACCAAAACCAAAACAACCAAAAAAATAGAATAATGATCAATAAGTTCCTACATATTCTGAGTAAAAGCAGAAGTTGGTAAAAATTCATAAAAATATTGTCTTGTGCAATGTACATCCCACTGGTTCAATTCTGAAACTCTTTCTTAATAATATAGCAAGATACACCAAAAACTGAATGTATAACATTTATTATATGAAGCATTATTTATTTATAAGGCTAAAAAGTAAGGATGGTAAATACATTGTAATAATCAGAGTCATATCTAAATTGATAAGGTTTTATAATTGGGTATATTAAGAAATGACAAAGATATTAGCAGACATAGGCTAACATGTTATTTGGTATTATGGTCTAACTATTCTAGGTCCACGTAATTTTCATGTTTCCTTAAACTGACATTTATGAATAGTGTAGTTTGAAAAGAAAAACATTATGTGCCACTGAATGTTAAGGTCAGGATATATAGCTATGCACATAGTTAGAAGCAGTTTTTAAAAATCTGAGGACAAATTGCTTCCCCACATTGATGCTCATACAAGCAGTACTAAGTGGACTTAGTGGGTTAAAAATCTATGTAGAGTTTGGAAGGGAAATCATAGAGGGATCATGGAAGGAGGAAGCAGGTGCACTTTATCAAAGAACACTATATTTATGCACAAAATTCTAAAGTAATACATTTTAAAAAAATTATATGGAATAAAAACTGGAAGGAAAGATGCCAAAAGGGTACTTATGATTGTTTTTCTAAGCAAGGATGCTGGGTATATTTTATTTCTGTACTACCTTATCTTACAACTTTGGGATATAATTATGTGTTAATTTTATAATGAAAATAATAAAACATTTAAAAGGAAAAGCCATAGCAGAAGTGATTTCAGCTCAACTCTATATATGGCTTTCATTTAAAATACCATAAAATTAAAAATATTGTTATAAGTATCATCAGGTTAATTAAGAAACATGTAAGTGGTGTTCATATTTAATTCAAATTGATTTCTGAGAACATAAAATTATTAGATTTTTATTGCAACATCAACATACATTATAAGTCTGTCAGAGGATATTTGATGTCTGGAGAAAGCTTACAGTGAGATAGCGTTTCCCTAAGTATCTTGCTTTGTATAGTAGCTCATGTGAATACTTAATTCAACAGTTTTTCTTCTGTAAAACAAAGGCTAAGTAAATGTGACCCATCATGCAGCAATGAAAAAAAGCATGCTTCAGGATTACAAAGAGGAACACATTTTTAAAAAGGCATTGTAATGTTTTGCATATTTTCATTTTTAAAAGAATATACATTTGTTATGAATTCACTGGCTATTAGATGGGTGTTAACATTAGCTGTAAATTAGAATTTGTCAACGATGCACCTACAGTCATCTCAGCTTTTACAATAATGCAAATGTTGGGAAGACTATCCCAAGACCCTCAGACTTTGAGGCTGAGGCCATGTGCAACTGGAACAGAATTACATGAGTCAGGAAAGAGAGGAAGGAGTGGCCAGAATCTCAAGTGAAGCTCTAATAACTTCCCTGTCCTTTCTGTGAGGGAAAGTCAGCCTATTGGAGTTTAGGGTTCCTTGAGAGTGGTCACAGGTGCTTTGAATAAGAACACTCACAGGACAGCATTCAGCAACATTGTCTCCTGTACAAATTCTAAGGACATTTCGGTTAACTTTTATTGCATAAGATTAATACTGAGAAAAGGAGAAATGTCAATAAATGGAAAAATTTAGAATGACTCTAGGATTGTTTGAACTGATCTTTTATAGACTTAATTTGTAAGACATACATATCTTCTTCCAAAATTTCCTTCAAGTAAAACTTTCATCTGGCTGATTTTGCTAGCATGGCACCTATATAACATGCCGAGGAAGAAATATTGAAAATCTTAAAATAATTTATTTCAGAAATGGGAGGAGAAAATAATCACTGGAGGTGTAATAATCCCAAAGGAAGTGAGCCCAGAAAAGGAGAGATGTCAGCGTCATTTTGAAGAGATTAAAATAAAAATCATGTGTAATTATCTTGTCAGTTCTCATCCTCTGAAATATTAAAAGCTTGATAGGTTTATGACAATATTTATATCACTTACAATGTATTTTTTAATTTTGGCTCATATACTTTAGTAAAAGAAATGATTTTCTCCTTCTCAGTAGTTAAAAACCAACTTTATGTGCCAGCTCTAAAGTGCCCTCAAATATTTCACATTTAAGAGAAGAGAACATGGAACCATCTTATGTTTAATATAACTAACCATTTAAGATTAAGAAGCAACATTTGCTGTTTTCCCCTTTTCTTAACACTTCAATTCTCCAGGTTTATGAAAGGAAATTCTAAATATGGAAGAGACTGTAAAAAAGATCAATTCCAACATCTTTATCCTCAAGATGAAAAATTTAGCATCTTCAAATATTAAATTTTTACAGCTTTCTTTTTAAAAAAATATATTAATTTAAAAGTAACCACAATTTCCCCATTTCTTTTCCTTCTTCCAACCTTCATGCCCCCCTCCAAGTCCTCTCATGCCCCAACCCTAGCTCCCTTTTAAATCCTTATTATTTGCATATATATATATACATACACATATAAATCTATAAATATGTAAGTACAAGCTGCTGAGTCTGTTTACTGTTGCTTGTGTGTTTGTCAGGGTTAGTTATTTAGTGCTGGATTCTCTATGGATAGGGTCCTGTAAGATTTTTCCCCCCTTCCATCTTGGCACATCTATTGCATGTTTATTGGTGTTTTCCTTGTCAAGGTCTTGTTATGCAGCCACACTGTCGAGATACTGTGGATGTACTTTCCCTGTCAGTTCTAGGAGAGAGGACAGCCTTCCTGTTTATCTGGATCTCACAATCTTTCTGCCCCTTGTTTTCTGTGATGTCCCCTGATCCTTAGCTATGGTAGTGGATGTAGCAATTGAGGCTAAGCACTCCACAATTAGTTGATCTTTGCATTTGAACCTGTTGTGATTTTCTGTAATGGTCTTTGCTACAAGAAATGCTTTTGTCACCATATATTCATGAAAGCTACATTTATATGTGACTGTAAGATAAGTTTAGTGTTCACTCTTTTGGATAAAAAATTTTTTTTTTAGTATAAAAAACCTTTTGAGTAAATGAAAATAGCAATAACAAAGTTAACCTGATGCAAAGCCTATACAACTTTTTTTCCCCCAATAAACTTCTATAGAGTTAGAGCAGGAATTTGAAACAGAGTCTGTGGGGATTCACATTAAATTTTATATTTTCAGTATTGAATATATTTTTTATGAACTTAATCACTGATAAAACAAAAATAATGAATGACAGAATTGGAACTAGCACAAGCAATTAGCTTTACATATTCTTTCATAAGTCGTGTCCATGAGTGCATTAGAATGCACTTAGGAATTATGCTGGGATAGTCAGATGCTCGCCGTTGGTTCTCCTCTAAGACACATGGCCTCCTTAACTCAGATAGCAGTCTATGTTTCTAGTACAAGACCTGATTTCACTCTTGTTTAGTGGGCCTCAAATCCAATCAGACAGTTGTTGGTTACGGCCAAGATATGAGTGCCACTACTGTACCTTTAGGGATATCTTGCCATGCTGGCCATGGTTATAGTTCATAAACATCAGCTCAGTAGGACTATTACTGATTTCTCTCTTCCCTTAGCAGCTTGCATATCATCTTCTAATATTATGAAAGCTAGATCTCAGGGAGCATATTTTCAGGTCAGATCCAGCTTGAATCTTTCAAGTCCTTTGTCTGGAGTGTATAAAGTCTTCAGCAAGAGACTTACCTCCAGTCTTTGGGCTGTAGCCAAGAGTAATGGCAATAGCAATGGCCTATATTATTTTGGAAGTCTCTTGGACTACTTTCATCAACAACATGAAAGAATGTTTCTCATGACTGTTATTGGAGTTTTTGTTAGTCTATGTCTCTTGTGGAAAACATTGTTAGACCAAGTTGTGAAACTTCATTTAACACTATATCACATAAATAAACATTTATGAAAATATTTATACAAATATATATTCACACATACTTATATATATAATATTAGGTAAGGATGAAATAATATTATTTTGCATTTTCAGTTATCTGTTGACTACCAAGGGATGTCTCTAGGAACCGTCAACCTGTCACGTGAAGTAGTTCACATTATATCTACTACACACTTCCCCTAGTTTCTCTTTCTTGAGCAAGTATATTTTGTCATGGAAACAGATACTGGAGACTAGGAAAAAGGTATGTAGCACCCATATATTGTAGGTTTTAATGAGACACTTCTTGAATACTCTTTTCATCTTGCTCTAATTATCAATACCGTCTTCATTCATGATCAGAACTCTGCCCATCCTGATCTGAATCCTTAGAGCATTGGGCGATGCATTTGACTGCAGTATTCTGATAGGGCAGGTGGACAGAAAATTGAGTAAGGTAGAATGAATGTTCCTTTTTCTTACATTCTTCTAGCTAAGTCAGAAGATTGTATTAGAATTGTATAAAATTAGAGGGGCATTATTTTATCTCATTAATTTTTGTGTCACTTGAACTATGTGTATTCACTTAATAGTCTTGATCTAACAGTATTTTCAGGCAGTATTTGTATCATTGTTCAAGGACACTAATTGAACAGACATACACTGTGTAACTCAATACAATTCAGTTTTTTGTTACCCCCTATCTTCCCCTACAAGCTACAAATACCCAAAACTTGGAAAGAAAGTAAAGAATAAAGAAGGAAAATGTACCAGGAAATGGCCTTCTGAGAAGTACTAACTGTTAAGCCACAGACAAGCCAATTATTGGCAACTGTGTATGGTCTTCTTGATTCCAACTCCTATAATTTGAGTAAAATTGTTCTTTTAAAGACCATTATGTAGTTGTAATGTTGAATAACAGTAAAATCAACAATGGGCTTTATGTGGAAAAGCTCGGTTTAGAAACAAGTTTTCATTCTTGGAATTTCAGTAGCATTTTGAACAAGATCCATCTTATGCAATTGACATATCAAATGTTTGTATTTTTATGGTGTTCTCAAACATTAACCTGCGGTTTAATGGTGGTCTTGGAAATAAGTCATAGCTTTTGAATAGACCAAAGTTACACTTCCATTTTGATAGACAAATGGACATAAATTCACCTTATGCAAACAGAGAGTTCCTATGTTATTGAAGTGAAAAGAATGCACTTAAAGAAAACCTTTGTCTAATGTGCATACATGACATTTTACACGTATTTAATAGATGGCCAATTTCACCAGTTTTGGAAGAAGAAAAAAAATCATGTAACTTACACATGTTAAAACACATCTGGACTTATCACCCAAAATTATTGTCTTCTTCTACCCAAATGCACTGTCATTGGAGGAATTTTAATGAACTGCTTACTGTTCCCTAGATAAGATAATTATGGAAAAATGAAATTGAGTGTTACTTATGTCTCCCTTGGAAATAATAACTTTAGTTCCCAACTAAAGTGAATTAGTGCCTGGCACCATATCTTACTGCTACATATAAGCAAAGGGATGAGGGAAGTGGAAAGCATTGCCTTTCACAAAATCATAAGAATAAAACATTGCAATATGTTCAATTAAGGCGTTGGTGGAAAGCAAACACAGCAGCAGTGGCAGAACGTCCCTAGTTATCAAAGCTGACAATCGGTAAGAGATATTAGCATTAGTATGTATATGATTTCTCCTACTGAATGATGAATCTGTTTTCCCCACTATGAAGACTAATAGCAAGGTGTTTGAGGGTGAGAGGAGTGGGGACAACCAAAGCACTCATCCTGAGACTATTACCTATAATGAACAGGTACTAAGAAGAAAACACTGGCACATAACATAAATTACAATCTAAATGAGATATTCATATTTACATAAGCCGTTCCTCAGGCATGCTAAGCTAAGTTCATGGGAAGAAAGTCATCCAAATGCCACTCATACCACCAGGGATAATTGTAGGACTAGAAGCATCCATGGCATTGCTGTGGAACTTTGCAATGGGGTTTTCATTTCAGTTTGACTTACATGCCGCTGTCACAGCATCGAGGCTGCAGTTGTAATTTTGCAGCATAGTTTGTCTTGGCTTATTTTAGAATCACAGAAAGAGTAAGCTTGCAAATCTTTTAATAAGGCAATTACATTCAGACAAAGATAAGATCTCAGAAACACAATAGATTTTTGCTATAGTATTCAGTATCTTTTTGATATTCCACTGTCACTAGACAAAGCTGTGAATCACTATGTGACAAGTCTATTCAGAAGACAACAATGAGGGTCTCCTTAATTGTGTTCACTTGTGTGCCACACAAACCCCCACTTAATTTTTTTTTGCCTGTTTTGAAAAATCAAAAAGAAAATGCCATTTAGAGTTACAAAAAACCACTGTTGAATAAATCTATCTTTAAAAATGCATTTTGTATTTATAAAATGAAATGTTGAGATATTCAATCATTTAATTTTTTATTTGATAAAAATATCTTATTATTCATAATGTCAGTCTTAATATAGAAGTAAATTAGTTGGTAAGAAGAGGAACAAATTTCATAATAATCTAAACTTGTTTAAAAGACTGTGCCTTGGATGAAGGGGTCTTGACTTTGGAAAACTCACATATAGCCAACCAAAAGGAATACTAGGCAATTATTTTATCTGTTTCCAAACACTTGAACTTAAATTTTCTTAAAATAATTGCAATAGAAATATAAGATCTATGGTGAATTTTAAAAAGTCTAATTTTACATTAATATGTCAGTTTTGGGAGACAGAAAATCATGTTCTAATGATTTTGCATTTTATTTTAGTTTAATAAATTAATACTCTTGACTTAATTCTTAGAAATCGAGTGCAGTTGACCCTATAACATAAGTTACTGTGTTTGAAATAAATGTGCTGACATGGGAACTCATACTTCATGAGTAAACCAAGTAGGACAAATGAGCTCTGATCTCTCCTCTTTTTGTGTGGGAAGTACTGAGAAATGAATCCAGGGCCATATGCAATCTATGCAAGTCACTTACCACCCAGACTGGGTGCTAATCTGAGTTTTCTAACTAATATTTTTACAGGGTAGTTTCATTTACTCTTTTGACTTCTGTTAGTTCAACAATAACAACCAAAGAAATGCCCAGAATAAGGATAGAATAGAAAACAGAAGAGAAAATTTCTAAAACTATGAAAGCAGTCTCCAAAGTCTGCATTAAACTGAACCACTAACTAATGAGCATGCAGGGGCTGAAGCTAGGCTCCTCCCCCACACTTGAAGCAGATGTGCAGCTTGGTCTTCATGTGACCCCCTAACAATTAGAGTAGTGGCTGTCTCTGACTCAATTGCCTGCCATTGAATCCCTTTCCCCTAACTGGCCTACCTAGTTGAGCTTCAGAGAGGATGTCCATAGGCTTACTGCAACTGGAAGTCCCAGGGTGGGGTGGTACCCAAGGGGGCTTCCTCTTGGGGAAGGGTTAATAGGGGAAGGAATTTGTAAGAGTGGAACTGGGAGGAGCAGAGGAATAGGGGCAGGGGTGGGGAGAGAGGCAATCAGGATGCAAAATGAATTTTAAAAAAAGGGCTTGATTCAAACATAGAAGCTAAGGGAAGTTTGTAGAAGTAAATTTGACAGAGCCACATACTAAATCACCATAAGAGTAGGGATGTCTCTAAGATTTATACTACTAATGGCCAACCCCAGAAAGGTTTTTAGGAATAAAATGAATATATGATCCTCAAAATAAACCTTTAAATTTTTAATTGTTTTGCCTGCATGTATGTTTGTATACCACTAGTATGCATGGTGCCTGTGGAGGCCAGAAAAGGGTATGGGATTCCCCGGAAATGGAGAATTGCAGTGTTGTGAGCTGGCATGTGGATGTTGGGACTCAACCCAGGTCCTCTGGAAGAGTAGCATGTGCTCTTACCTGCTAAGCTGTCTCTTCAGCCTCTGAATTTATCCAGTTCTAAGGAGCCAGTGAGTTTGTCACACTCACCCAAGAGTAGCTTTTTTGGGGGGCTTACATTTCCCCTATTGGACAGCTATCATATTTGTGCTTGGAGAGGCCAAATGGTTTATGTATTATAGTTCTAGATAGTCTTTTTCCTAGGATCTGATAAGGATGAGGCTAACTAGTCAGGATAGCAGTCTTCAGGAGTGTGAAGTAGTTTGTAAAGCTAAGAGGAAAGTACCCTCTGAATCATACTAACACTCTTAGTGCTCAAATCTAGGCTTGGCTTTTTTCTTTTTTGATCCACTGCATTGATATGCCATTTATATGCAACATGTAATAGGAGTGTTATCACTAAAGTTAAGACAACCAACAGCACAATATGTCTTCAAGAAGTAACAGTAGCAGGTAAGGGAAACACTTTAACCACCATCACCACTAACAAAAGTCATCCTCTTCAAACAGACGGACTATCATTTCCCACTGACTACACTCATTTATTTGTATTCTTTAAAATATTTGGAGCTTTTGAAATAATTTAATATTGCTTGTATTTTTTTCTCTTGGATAGTTTGATTTAATAGCTATTATGGCACGTAGAGTGGCTAGTTTTAATTTTAGGAATGATTGGATTTTTTTTCCTCAATTTTTAAAAATTGAAAATAGATTCTTTTCATGAAAATAGATCCATTATCTATCGCCTTGCACAAAGCTCAAGTCCAAGGGGATCAAGGACCTCATGTAAAACCAGATACACTGAATCTAATAGAAGAGAAAGTAGGAAATAACTTCAAACTCATTGGCACAGGGGGAAATTTCCTGAACAAAACACCAATGGCTAAGGCTCTAAGATCAAGAATTGACTAATGGGACCTCATGAAGCTGAAAAGCTTCTGTAAGACAAAGGACACTGTCAATACGACAAATCAGCAATTTACAGATTGGGAAGAAAATCTTCACTAATCTTACATTCCATAGAGGGTTAATTTCCAAAATATATAAAGAACTCAAGAAGCTAACCACCAAAAACTCCCAAATAACTCAATTAAAAAATGGGTACAGAGCTAAACAGAGAATTCTCAACAGAAGAATCTCGAGTAGCCAAGAAGTACTTAAAGAAATGTTCAAAGTACTTAGTCATAATGGAAATGCAATTAAAATGACCCTGAGATTCCACCTCACACTAGTCAGAATGACTAAACCTCCGGTGACAACACAGGCTGGGGAGGATGTGGAGAAAGAGGAACACTCCTCCAGTGCTAGTGGGATTGCAAACTGGTACAACCACTCTGGAAATCAATCTGGTGGTTCCTCAGAAATTTGGAACTAGATCTACCTGAAGACCCAGACATACCACTCTTATCCATACTTATCCATAAAATGTTTGATCTGGATTCTATTTTCTTCCTTCCTTCCTTCCTTCCTTCCTTCCTTCCTTCCTTCCTTCCTTCCTTCCTTCTTTTCTTCCTCTCTCTCTCTCTCTCTCTCTCTCTCTCTCTCTCTCTCTCTCTCTCTCTCTTCCTCCCTTCCTTCTTTCTTTTCTTTTTTTGGCCTTTCCTATTATCAAAGCTGTAGTAAAATATCCATCTTCCTGCATAATTTTTCTAAAGAGGTGGCTAGGCACCAAAGTAACTATAGAAACCAGTACAATCACATGAGACCCTTCTGCTTCCCCCCAAAATGATGTAATTCCATTTTCAACTTTAAAACATTGGAAAAGAATGCATAGCACTATGTGTATTAAAGCTATTCATATTGTTCATAATGTTGAAGGAAAAAAAGGTTTTATGCCATTAACTGTCCCACAGCATAACATACTCTAGTTCTAGATTGTCGTTCCTTTCATCTTGACTTTCTGGCTTTAAATTCTTCAGGGTATACTACATCAATATCTTTATTAGAAATAAATATGTTCACGGAGTTTGAAATTTTGATTCAACAAGTAGTAACTCATGAATATTCCCTTGCATTTTGTGTGTGTACAAGATTTTTTAAAAATGTTCCCTAAAATACTTTTTAAATACTACATATTAAACAAAGGAGCA
Source organism: Tokudaia tokunoshimensis (assembly GCA_036184795.1). Lineage (NCBI taxonomy): Eukaryota > Metazoa > Chordata > Mammalia > Rodentia > Muridae > Tokudaia > Tokudaia tokunoshimensis. Next base: position 76,684,514 of record BTHU01000005.1, read on the forward strand.
CTTGTGTGCTGACATATACCATTAGACATTTCAATTTGTTGTTTTGAGACATGGTCTAGCTAAGTGGTCCAAACTGACCTTGAACCAGGCAAGCTTTGAATTTGTGACTTTCCTGTCTTCACCTAGTGTGTTCTAGGCCTAGGTCCCCAAAACTTCTTTTTACCAGGTACATCAATTACTTCCTATTTAGTTGTGAATATTTTTATTGTATTTTGTCTGTATTGTTTGCTATTTTTTCTATTTATTTAGAACTGAACACTCCAAATTTTAATTATTATAGTTATAAATATTCTTGGAAATTTTATACACTTTTTCAAGATCAGAGTTTTTTTCCAAATTCTTGAGGTGATTTTTCTTAGGTACATTCACCTTTCATTTAGAATTCACAGTTACCACATAAGCATCTCTTACTGTTCAGAATACCTGAAGAGAGTTATTATTTGGTTGTATGTAAACATACAAATGAATGCATAAATATATGCTTAAATGTTTCAGAAGAAATCTTCCAGTGCATCCTATCAGATCATCATGGACTAAGGCTGGTCTTCAGTAATAAGAAAAACAACAGAAAGCCCACATACACATGGAAGCTGAACAACTTTCTACTTAATGATAACTTGGTCAGGGAAGAAATAAAGAAATTAAAGACTTTTTAGAATTTAATGAAAATGAAGGTACAGCATATCTAAACTTATGGGATACAGTGAAAGCAGTGCTAAGAGGAAAACTCATAGCTTTGAGTGCCTCTATAAAGAAATTGGAAAGAACATACACTAGCAGTTTAACAGCACATCTGAAAGCTCTAGAACAAAAAGAAGCAAATACACCCAAGAGTAGTAGATAGCAGGAAATCATCAAACTCAGGGCTGAAATCAACCAGGTAGAAACAAAGAGAACTGTACAAAGAGTTAACCAAACCAGGAGCTGGTTTTTTTAGGGGAAAATCAACAAGATAGATAAACCCTTAGTCAGACAAAACAGAGGGCACAGAGACAGCATCCAAATTAACAAAATCAGAAATGAAAAGGGAGATATAACAACAGAAACTAGGAAAATCAAAAAATCATCAGATCCTACTACGAAAGCTTATACTCAACACAACTGAAAATCTGGATGAAATAGACAATTTCCTAGAGAGATAGCAAATACCCAAGTTAAATCAGGATCAGATAAACCATCTAAATAGTCCCATAACCCCTAAAGAAATAGAAGCAGTCATTAAAAGTCTCCCAACCAAAAAAGAAAAAAAAAAATCCCAGGACCTGATGGGTTTAGTGCAGAATTCTATCAGATCTTCAAAGAAGACCTAATACCAATAATCTTCAAACAACTCCACAATAGAAACAGAAAGAACACTGCCCAATTTGTTCTATGAAGCCATAGTTACATTGATACCTAAACCACACAAAGACCCAAAAAAGAAAGAGAACTTCAGAACAATTTCCCTTATGAATATTGATGCAAAAATACTCAATAAAATTCTTGCAATCTGAATCCAAGAACACATCAAAACGATCATCCACTACAATTCATTAGGCTTTATCCCCAGGGATGCAGGGATGGTTCAATATACGGAAATCCATCAATGTAATCCACTATATAAACAAATCAAAGGAAAAAACCTACATAATTATCTTATTAGATGATGAAGCCACCTTTGATGAAATACAACACCCCTTCATGTTAAAAGTCTTGGAAAGATCAGGGACTCAAGGCCTATACATAAGTATCTTGTACTGTTTCAGAATACCTGAAGAGAGTTATTATTTGATTGTATGTAAACATACAAATGAATACATAAATACATGATTAAATGTTTCTGAAGGAAACTTCATCTAGAATCTGGCACTGCCTAGCAGACAGCATGAATAACAGTAAATGTATCACTATCCTTTTGAAACTCTTCAGTAGGCTGTATTTTCAAACATTTGTTAGGAAACTTCATTCTGTGAAATTCACTGAGAACTGTGTTCTGGGAAAACACTAACCCTGTTAGAATACTGATTAGAAGCTTGATGCTCAAAACCGAAATTCATGAAAAGTCAGAATGACTCCACCCACTCAGAAAAGACAAAATATAGAGCTCAAATCAGCAAATTTTTCAGTTCTTCTCTCATATATTGCATCCTGACCACAGTTTCCCCTTCCTCCCCTCCCCAATCTCTCCCTGCACTTCCTCTCTTCCTCAGATCAGCCTCTCTGCTAGACTATGCCTCAGAAAAGAGAAGGCCTGCCAGGGATGTCTACCAGACAGAGCTGAACTAGCTTCTCCTTCTCATCTCATCAGTCTTACTATCAGCTCCATGGATATGTGCGTGATCCCATATCCTGCTGTGTGTACATGCAATGAAGTTTTCTTCTCTCTCTCTCTCTCTCTCTCTCTCTCTCTCTTACTTTCTTTTTAAGGTTTATTTATTTTATTTTATGTGCCTGGGTGTTTTGTCTCCATGTATGTCTGTGCAGCATGTTTGTGCCTCATGCCCACAGAGGTCAGAAGAGAGTTTTGGATCCTTTGGAATCAGAGTTCTGGATGGTTGTGAGCCGTCATGTGGGTGCTGGGAATCAAGCCTGGATCCCCTGTAAGAGCAATAAGTACCCTTAATTGCTGAGCTATCTCTCCAGCCCCTATGTATTTACTTTCAAATAACAACTATAGAATGTTCAGGCTCCTAACAAATTCCTAATGAATGAAAAATCAAATGTTTCATTTAGCCTTTGCCCACTTAACGTTATATTAAAAAGATGAATAATTTATGGCCATCTGAAAAATCACTTGGCTTTATTGCAATTATCAAGATGCATAGAAAGCAGTAAACAATGAATATTTTCCAAGAATTGTGAGTTTTACTGTTTTAAACATATTTATTCCTTGCTTAAAGGCTCTGAGCTTGATAAAATACACAAATGCCAATGACATAATGCACAGGAGACTTGAGCAGATTAAGGTTTGTTTTACATTCTCCTATCAGTGCTCCCCATGCAAAGCAAAAATTTACTTCTTCACACTTGTCTTGAAGTCATTCTTATTTGGTAAGTTGGGCTTAGCATTATCCAATATTTTTTATTTTAATGAAGTAGAGAATTATGGCTGTTATGGTAATAGCACATTTATATCACTACTTGTTGTTTTATGTAAAAAGCTCAACATAAAACCAGATAAACTAAATCTAATAGAACAGAAAGTGGGAGATACCATTGAACACATTGGTACAGGAGATGTTTTCCTGAACACCAGTGGTTCAGACTCTAAGATCAACAATTGATAAATGGGACCTCATGAAACTGCAAAGCTTCTGTAAGGCAAATGACACTGTCAATAGGACAAATTGGCAGCTTGCAGATTGGAAAAGGATCTCATTAACCCTACATCAGAAGGCTGATATCCAAAATTTACAAAGAACTCCAGAAGTTAGAAACCCATAACACAAATAACCCAATTAAAAAATGGGATACAGAACTAAACAGAGAATTTTCAATAGAGGAATCTCAAATGGCTAAGAAGCACTTAAAGAAATTCTCAAAATCCTTAGTCATCAGGGAAATGCAAATCAAAAGAACTCTGAGGTTTCATCTTACACCCATCAGAACCCTGAGATTCCACCTCACACCAGTCAGAATGGCTAAGATCAAAAACACAGGAGACAGCAGTTGTTGGCGAGGATGTGGAGAAAGAGGAAAACTCCTCCACTGCTGGTGGGATTGCAAGCTGGTACAACCACTCTGGAAAGCTGTCTGGTGGTTCCTCAGAAAACTGGGCATGACACTCCCGGAGGATCCGGCTATACCACTCCTGGGCATATACCTAGAGGCTTTACCTGCATGCAATAAGGACACATGCTCCACTATGTTCATAGCAGCCTTACTTATAATAGCCAGAAGCTGGAAAGAACCCAGATGTCCCTCAACGGAGGAATGGATTCAGAAGATGTGGTATATTTACACAATGGAATACTACTCTGCAATTAAAAACAATGAATTCACGAAATTCCTAGGCAAATGGTCAGAACTTGAAAATATCATCCTTAGTGAGGTAACCCAATCACAAAAGAACACACATGGTATGCAGTTACTGATAAGGGGATATTAACCCAGAATCTCGGAATACCCTAGACACAATTCGCATATCAATAGATTTCCAAGAAGATGGAAGGAGAGACCCCTGGTCCTGGAAAGACTGGATGTAGGGGAATGCCAAGACGGAGAATTGAGAGGGGGTTGAATGGGGAAAAGAGGGAGGGAAGGGGGCTTATGGGACTTTCAGGGAGGGAGGAAACGGGAAAGGGGAAATGATTTTGAATGTAAATAAAAAAAACTTAGAAAATAAAATAAAATTAAAAAAAAACCAAAAACTCAGGAGATACCACATGCTGGCCAGGATGTGGTACAAGGGGAATACTTCTTCATTGCTGGTGGGAGTGCAAGCTTGTTCAATCACTTTGGAAATAAATTTGGTGTTTTTTCCAAAAACGGAATACTTCTACCTCAAGACCCAGCTATACCAATCCTGGGCATATACCCCAGAATTGCTCTATCATCCCACAAAGACACTTGTTCAACTTTGAATAAAGTTGAGCAAAGCTTTATTTGTAATAACCAGAAACTAGAAACATCATTTTGGAAATTTTTAAGTGGCAGAAATAATTCACACAGAAGAAATAGTACAGTCAGGTCCACAGAAAGGTGAGGTCAAGAAAGACAAAGCTTATGAAAGGGATAGTAGAGAATATAACTGGAGAAAACTCAATTAAATTACCTTATTAAGGATGCTGGGTAAGATACTCAAAAAGTACTGGAGAGAAGTTTGCATTCTAAGATCTATTTCCCCTATAATATTAGAGTCTAGATTTATTAAATGTTAATTATATATACAGAATAGTATAATCTTCCTGCCTCAGTAAGCTATTTTAAAGTGATTACTCAGTTTGTAATTTACTTTTATAATTAATTTACAAAGTCACATAAAGAAGAGTGCTAAGACCCTACAGGCCTATTGTCCTTGCAGTAATTGTAAGTCTAGTACCATCTATGAATAGATCATTCTTTAGATTGTGAGCTATTTTCTTTTATAAGATTTTTTTAGAGAGCCAGCACATACCTTAGTTACCATTTGTCTTGACAAATTGTCTTTTTAAACACACACTTATTTAGTGCTTTTGTGTTAGCGCATGCCACATGCCTTGGTGCATGTGTGATCTCAAGGGGACACACAGATGTCAGAGCTTTTGGGCTAATATCCACTTATCAGTTAGCTCTCCTTCCGCCACATGGATATTGGGATTTAAAATGAGGTTGATCGAATTTGGGTTGTTAGGCTCTACTGAGCCAACAAAATATCTTATGGATAAGTTAGTTAAAACATTTTTAATGGATATACTTAATACAGACCATAAAAATGATCGCTTTCTTTACAGTTGCATGTCATTCACATAATAATATCCCTAAACAGATTCTCTGTGGAAAAAGCATAAACACAATTATAAGAAGCTAGTTTATTGGGAATACTTTCAATTTCAAATTTTTTTATATATAGTGTTTAGTATCTATGCTAAAGGTAAAATACTTACAACCATGGGTATCATAATGGTATCATAAGCCAAATGTCTCTAGAATTGACGTCTGAAGGGATGGTGAGATTGCTGTGTAAGAACACTTGCAGTGCAAGTCTGAGGACCTGAGTTCAATCTCTAGAAACCACATAAAGGTGTACCAGCTCCATTAAGCTGTCTTTTGACCTCAACACATAGACAGTGCCATATGTATGCCTTTACTCACTTGTTACACCCTACAACACAAGAGGGTGGTAGTGATATGATGATGATGATGATGACGACAATGATGATGACAACGGCTTTTTTTTGTGCATCTTTTTTTTTAAATTGGATATATTCTTTATTTACATTTCGAATGTTATCCCCTTTCCCTGTTTCGCCCCCTCCTGGAAAGCCCCTATTCCATCCTCCCTCCCCCTGCTTCTGTGAGGATGTTCCTCCACCCACCTCACTCCCACCTCCCCGCTCTTGATTCCCCTACTCTGGGGCATGTATCGAACCTTCATAAGACCAAGGATCTCTCCTGCCATGGATGCCTGACAAGGCCATCCTCTGCTACATATGCAGCTGGAGCCATGTGTATCCCTTGGTTGATGTCCTGGTCCCTGGGAGCATTGGGGGGGTCTGGTTGGTTGATATTATTGTTCTTCCTATGAAATTGCAAACCCCATCAGCTCCTTCAGTCCTTTTTCTAACTCTTCAATTGGGGACCCTACTCAGTCCAGTGGCTGGCTGCAAGCAGCTGCCTCTGTATTCGTAAGGCTCTGGCAGGGCCTCTCAGGAGACAGCTGTATCAGGCTCTTTTCAGCAAGCATTTGTCATCCACAATAGTGACAGGGTTTGATGGCTGTGTATGGGATGAATCCCCAGGTGGGACAGTCTCGGGATGGCCTTTCCTTCAGTCTCTGCTCTAAACTTCATTTCCATATTTGCTCCTGTGAGTATTTTGTTCCCCTTCTCAGACAAACCAAAGCACCCACACTTTGGTCTTCCTTCTTCTTGAGCTTCATGTGGTCTATGAATTGTATCTTGGGTATTCAGAGCTTTTGGGCTAATATTCACTTATCAGTAAGTGCGTACCATGTGTGTTCTTTTGTGATTGGGTAACCTCACTCAGGATGATATTTTCTAGTTCCATCCATTTGCTTAACAATTTCATGAATTTATCGTTTTTAATAGCTGGATAGTACTCCATTGTGTAAATATACCACATTTTCTGCATCCATTCCTCTGTTGAAGGACATCTGGGTTCTTTCCAGTTTCTGACTATTATAAATAAGGCTGCTATGAACATAGTGGAGCATGTGTCCTTATTACATGTTGGAGTATCTTCTGGGTATATGCCCAGGGTCCTCAGGTAGTACTATGTCCAATTTTCTGAGGAACCACCAAACTGATTTCCAGAGTGGTTTTACCAGCTTGCAATCCCTCCAGCAATGGAAGCATCTTCCTCTTTCTTCACATCCTCTCCAGCATTTGCTGTCCCCTGAGTTTTTTATCTTGGCCATTCTAACTGGTGTGAGGTGGAATTTCAGGGTTGTTTTGATTTGCTTTTCCCTGATGATTAAGAATGTTCAACATTTCTTTAGGTGTTTCTCTGCCATCTGGTATTCCTCAGTTGAGAATTCTTTGTTTAGCTCTGTACCCCATTTTTAATAGGGTTATTTGGTTCTCTGGAGTCTAATTTCTTGAGTTCTTTATATATATTGGATATTAGCCCTCTATCAGATGTAGGATTGGTAAAGATCTTTTCCCAATCTGTTGGTTGCTGTTTTGTCCTATTGACAGTGTCCTTTGCCTTACAGGAGCTTTGCAATTTTATGAGGTTCCATTTGTTGATTCTTGGTCTTATAGCAAAAACCACTGGTGTTCTGTTCAGGAAATTTTCCCCTGTGCCCATGTGTTTGTGACTGTTTCCCACTTTCTCTTCTATAAGTTTCAGTGTGTCTGGTTTTATGTGAGGATCCTTGATCCACTTGGACTTGAGCTTGGTACAAGGAGATAAGAATGGGTCGATTTGCATTTTTCTACATTTTCTAGATTGTGGTGATTTGATACGGTGCATGGGATTATTTCAATCTTGTATCTGTTGAGACCTGTTTTGTGACCAATTATATGGTCAATTTTGGGGAAGGTACCATGGGGTGCTGAGAAGAAGTTATATTCTTTTGCTTTAGTATGAAATGTTCTATAAATATTTGTTAGATCCATTTGGTTCATTCCTTCTGTTAGTTTCACTGTGTCTCTGTTTAGTTTCTGTTTCCATGATCTGTCCATTGCTGAGGGTGGGGTGTTCAAGTCTCCCACTAGTATTGTCTGAGGTGCGATGTGTGTTTTGAGCTTTACCAAACTTTCTTTTATGAATGCGGGTACCCTTACAATTGGATCATAGATGTTCAGAATTGAAAGATCATCTTGGTAGATTTTTCCTTTTACCAGTATGAAGTGTCCTTCCTTGGTTTTTTTTTTTTTTTGACAACTTCTGGTTGAACGTCGATTTTATTCAATATTAGAATGGCTACTCCAGCTTGTTTCTTGGGACCATTGCTTGGAAAACTGTTTTACAACCTTTTACTCTGAGGTAGTGTCTGTCTTTGTCACTGAAGTGCGTTTCTTGCATGCAGCAAAATGTTGGGTCCTGTTTACATATCTGGTCTGTTAGTCTATGTCTTTTTATTGGGGAATTGAGTTCATTGATGTTCAGAGATATTAAGGAACTTCTTGCTATTTTTGTTGCTAGTGGTGGAAATATGTTGGTGTGGCTATCTTCTTTTGGGTTTGTTGAAAGATTACCTTGTTGCTTTTTCTAGAATGTAGTTTGCATTTTCCACCTAATATCCTTTTGTGGAGCTGAATTTGTGGAAAGATATTGTGTAAATTTGATTTTGTCATGGAATATCTTGTGTTATCTTTCTATGGTGGTAATTGAGGTGTTTGCTGCGTATAGTAAGTTGGGATGACATTTATGTTCTCTTAGGGTCTGGATGACATCTACCCAGGATCTTCTAGCTTTCATAGTCTATGATAGGAAGTCTGGTGTAATTCTGATAGGCCTGCATTTATATGTTACTTGACCTTTTCCCCTTACTGCTTTTAATATTCTTTCTTTGTTTAGTGCTTTTGGTATTTTGATTATTATGTAATGGGAGGGATTTCTGTTCTGGTCCAGTCTATTTGGAGTCCTGTAGACTTCTTATATGTTCATAGACATCTCTTTCTTTAGGTTAGGGAAGTTTTCTTCTATAATTTTGTTGAAGATATTTACAGTCCTTTAAGTTGGGAATGTTTACTCTCTTCTATACCTATAATCCTTAGGTTTGGTCTTCTCATTGTGTCCTGGATTTCCTGGATGTTTTGGGTTAGGAACTTTTTGCATTTTGCCTTTTCTTTGACTGTTGAGTCAATGTTTTCTATGGTATCTTCTGCACCTGAGATTCTGTCTTCTATCTCTTGTATTCTGTTGGTGATGCTTGCATCTATGACTCCTCATCCTTTTCCTAGGTTTTCTAACTCCAGGGTTGTCTCACTTTGTGATTTCTTTATTGTTTTTAGTTCCATTTTTATATCTTGGATGGTTTTGTTCATTTCATTCACTTGTTTGATTGTTTTTTCCTGTAATTCTTTAAGGAATTTTTGTATTTCCTCTTTAAGGGCTTCTACCTGTTTACCTGTGTTTTCCTGTATTTCTTTAAGGGAGTTATTTATGTCTTTTTTTAAAATCTTCTATCATCATCATCGGAAGTGATTTTGCATCTGAATCTTGTTTTCCCAGTGTGATGGTGTCCAGGATTTGCTATGTTGGGAGAACTGAGTTCTGATGATGCCACATTACCTTGGTTTCTGTTGCTTCTGTTCTTATGTTTGCCTACCTCCATCTGATTATCTCTAATGCTACCTGCTTATAAGTAACTGTAGCCTGTCCTTCCTGTGATCCTTTCTGTGTCAGAACTCCTCAGAGTTCAGCTGTCTCTGTTGTGATTCCATATCCTGTGATCCTGGAATGTGTCAGAGCTCCTGGGAGTCAAGCTGCCCCTGGGGCCCTGGGATCTTGGTGTGACCAAGCTCCTAGGATCCTCTGATCCTGTGATCCTGGGAGTGTTAGAGCACCTGGGAGTGGAGCTTCCTCTGAGTGTTGTGCGGCTGGCTGCGGAGTTAGAGCCCAAGAAACCAGCCCAGACTGGAAGGTATCTGTGCCACTGGTCGGGAAGGGTTCCTGTGTCCCTGTGTCCCACTTGTCCCAGTTTCTCCCAGTGGTGTTGGGACAGATGTTAAGTCCTCCTCACCTCTAATCCTATGATCCTGGACATGTTGGAGCGCCTAGGAGCAGAGGTTCCTCTAGGTGTTGCGGCGACAATGACTTCTAATGAAGGTAATTTTCTTGGAGTCTCTTAGATTTATTAAAAAATTAAGTACATAACATGTTGAAAAACGATAGCTTATTAATTATTCTAAATGTCTTGGCAAAAGACACCCCTGAGTAACAAAAGTCCTACCAGCTTTGGCTGTCTAAAGATTTCAAAGCCTGCCAAGTTCTAAGTGTGGTGTTATAAACAGTGACATACTTTCATGGAGAGAATGTGCCAGTTTGCCATCACCCCTTTAATCACCCCCAACATCTGCCAACTCTTCTGTTACTGGGATTGTTGTGATTTTTGATATGTCCTTTCCAAAAGCAGGTACAGGACACAGAATGCTGGGTTCACTGCTTTCCAATTGAGTAGCAGGCTGAAATCAGCTGGACAATCGCCTGCCCACACATCTAATAGGAGAACGCCACAGAGCTGCTAGAGTTCAGCTGCTCCTAATTTAAAAAAAAAAAAAAAAGCACAATGGTGAAAGATCAGAAGAAAAGTACCAGATCTTAAAAGATAAAACTGGTGGAAGCAGGGTAGACACTGATGCACATACCAATGAAAGTAAATCACAAGAACTATATAAAATTCATCATCAAATTAGGTACCCGCAGTTGAAACAGCAATTCTCATTGCAAATTAACTGTGTAGGATGAAGTATCGGAGACAGTTTACAAATCAGATAGATTCAAAGAGTGTTCCTACTGGGGCTTGGCTTAGAATAAATCCTCTCTGAGTGCCCTGAAATTCCAAGTTTAAATAATCAATCGCTATTGATTTTTCACTTTTGTTCTGCCAACGTTTGGTTATTCCCCAGGTCACATAGCCTTGCCATTTGAGCCAAAGTCAATACAGAATTTATTTATTCATTAGACTCTGTAGAAGTGGAACCTCATGCTGAAAACATGCATTAAGATTTTTGTACGGTAAATATCAAACATTTTGTGGAGTTTTAGTGTGTATCGCAAATCTGTATTAAGGACACTATCAAGATAAACTTGGGTCTTGTAAGAGACTACTTTTGAGTAATCTAATTAGATTAGGAGAAAATAACTTTAAAAGAATCTAACAATGTTTTAGGTCCTTGTAGTAGGATTATGAATATTAATTTGCTCATTAATAATTAAAAAGTTACAGTGTTTTCTTTATAATTCTTAGAAGCACGATACAGCATTGTAATTTGACTGCAACTGGCCAGAGCTCATGGCTTGATGAGCTACCAGTAAGCATATAGAAACAGAGATTACTGGAGGAATTTCCAAGTCCATTATTCCCAAGTCAACTAAGTTTCACAATTAATACTTATGAAGTCTGCCTAGCTAAGGAGAAAACCTTTCTTCTTTACAACATTTCCTCCATAAACAACAAAATAATATATCTACACCTATGCTAAAGATACTACAAGGTTAATTGATCAGAACTTGTGATTGTGGAGAATTGGAATATTATAGATCCAGAGACAAATTATCTTGAGCCAGCTAGGCCATGTGGCCATACCTTTAATCCCAGCACTCAGGAGGCAGAAGCAGGAGAATCACTGAGTTTGAAGCTAGCCTGATCTACAGAGTGAGGTCGAGTATAGCCAGGGCTACACAGAAAAACCCTGTCTAAAAAAAAATCATTATATATATATATATATATATATATATATGTGTGTGTGTGTGTGTGTGTGTGTGTGTGTGTGTGTGTGTGTGTACTGGGCTGCCTTTAGTCTGCTTAAAACATATCCATTATCTGATCTATTGGAATGTGTTATTTTTTAATGTGTTATCAAATTCTGCATTTGTGTTACTAGCAAACCAATACCTTCTGCCAACCCAAAAGTGAAGAATGTCATCAGGTGGCGTCTGGAAACTGTAGCATAGTTTTTCCTGTTTTGCTTTTACCTGCCTGTTGGATATCCCCTCCAGTGTATTTGAGAGGTGTTTCAATAGAGGAGTTCATTCTGTAGCAACTTCTGCATTGGAATATGCTATTTGGTACAACTTGTTCCTGGATCACGATCATACATATTTGGGTCAAAGTAAGCTCTCCTAATTGCTTTCAAGTGATAGCTGTATTTTGCATCAAGAATTTTGGTGACCCATTTTGGTATTATGGACCTCTTGTTCCCCATGGTACCCATAGCTTCATTGCGTAGATGTTGGTGCGTTATTTCTGAGGCTCAGATTTCCCTTAGTTTGTTCAATAAGTCATTAGTCTATTCTGAGCTTTTGTTGGGTACCCTATCTGCTTCCAAGCATTTGTTTGTTTCTGGAGTATTTGGCCAGGGCATTTGATCACAGCACTCCAGCTTTGACCCCCCCCTGCCACTCCTTGGATAGATTATTCTAGGTCAAGTGTATTATTTTCTTGCTCATTATAACCTTCTGTCTTTTAACCCTCCAGTTCAAAGGGTGATGTCAGAACTCCCTAACACGTGCTGTTGCACCATGGGACTGCCCAAGACAACCTACACTATTTCTAGGTGAGAAGAAACCAAACTGGCAAAGCCAGTAATACATACAAATGGACTAAGCTCTCTTATGTTCCCACACATATGCAGGATAGACCTAATGCACAGTAGGAAGAATAAAACAGAGTAAGACCCAAAAGAGTAACTCCCATGAGCAGCACATACATCTCATCCAAAACATAAATTGCCCCAGCCAGTCTAGGCATGTGCAGGTGTCAGAAAACACAGAAGATACTAAAATGCGACATAGAAATTTAAGACAGAAGTAACTGGAACAAAATAATCACTGGTACCGTCTCATTTTATGTTTGATAATTAAGGTAGCTTAACATGTACGGCTTTAAAAAAGATAGGGAATGTTTAATATGCAGAATTGTTTTTCAAATTGATACTTTTTAAAATTTTACTTTGCATCCCAATTGTATCTTTCCCTCCCTCCTCTTCTCCAAGTTCCTCCATTTCACCCCCCATTCTCTGTCCTCCCTTTCTCCCCAGAAAAAGGGAGGCTTCTCATAGATATCAACTCTCTTTGGCATACCAAGCTACAGTAGGACTAGGTGTATTTTCTCCTATTGTGGCTAGACAAAGCAGCCCAGTTATGGGAAAGGGATCCAAAGGTGCCTACAGAGTCGCACACAACCCCTGCTCCTGTTCTTTTTTTTAATTTAATTTTTTATTATTATTTTTATTTTCTACATTCTTTATTTACATTCCAAATGATTTCCCCTTTCCCGGTCCCCCCTCCCTGAAAGCCCCATAAGCCCTCTTCCCTCCCCCTGTTCCCCATTTACCTAAAAATTTCATGAATTCATTGTTTTTAATTGCTGAGTAGTATTCCATTATGTAAATATACATGGAAAATATCTCTGATAAAATTGAAGAAATATATAGAAAAACACGTTAAGATTGATTATTTCATGGAAAAATTATACAGATAAAATGGTAGGCATAAAAATATTCCTAAGTTGATTGAAAGTGGAATTATAAACATTTTCTGTTAAAACTGAAAATCTACAAGGAAAATATTTCTGATAAAACTCAAGAAGTATATAGAAAAACACGTTAAAACTGACTATTTCATGAAAAATTATACAGCTAAGATGGTAGGCATAAAAATATACCTAAATTAATTGAAAATAGAAGTAAATCGTATGCCCTGTGCGCTCCTAGCTGTACCCCCCCCCCCCCCGAGAGAAGGTGGAGATCTCACCTCCACACTCAGAAGTGAAATCCCTGCTGGGAGATCATTCTCTCCAGGTGGGCTAAGCACAGAAGGCTGTGGAGCTGCCTGGTTCCCTGCTGCGGATGGCAGCTGGAAGGCGACAGTCAAAATTCTAATGTGAAGGTCCCTGCTCCTATTCTTAGGAGTCCTATATGAAAATCCAGATGCACAGCTGTTACAGATGTGCTGAGGGCCTAGGGCTGTCCCATTCATGCTCTCTGTTTGATGGTTCAGTCTCTATGAGCCTCTATGGGCACAGGTTAGTTGATTCTCTAGGTTTTCTTGTAGTGTCCTTGACCTCTTCGTCATTTAATTCTTTCTCCCCACTTTCCATAGGATTCTCCAAGCTCCTCCTAATTTTTGGCTGTGAGTTTCTGCATCTAATTCCATCAGTTGACCGGTGAAACCACCCAGATGACAATTATGCTAAATACCTATTTGCAAGTATAGCAGAATATCATTAATAGGTGGGATATTCACAATTTTTATGCCTGCTCTCTCTGAAGGAAAATAGAGAGGAATTGGATCTAGCGGAGAGAGGAGGTCGATGGTTGCTTGGAGGACTAGGAGGGAAAACTCTTCTCAGAATGTATTGTATTGGAAAAGAATCCACTTTCTTTATTATTATTTATTATTATTATTATTATATTTATTTCCCATACCCCTCCCCGTTGCCTTCAAGAGGGTGCTACTCACCCACCAGGCTTCTCCCTTCCCTGGGGCTTCAAGTCTCTCGATGGATGGATGATTAATTATGGGCATCCTCTTCCACTGAGGCCAGACCAGGCAATCCTCTGCAACACGTGCACTGGGGCCTCATACCAGACCTTGTATGTGGCCTGGTTGGTGGCTCAGTCTCTGGGAGCTCCCTGGGGTCCAGGTTAGTTGAGATTGCTGGTCTTCTATGGGGTCACCCTCCCATTTAGCTTCTTCAGTCCTTCCCCTAATTCAACCACAGGGGTCTCTGACTTCAGTCCAATGGTTGGGTGTAAGTACCTGTGTCTGTCTCAGTCAGCTGCTAGTAGGATCTCTCAAAGGACAGCCATGTTAGGCTCCTGTCTGTAAGCACATCATAACATTAATAATAGTGTCAGGTCTTGGTGTCCCCCTACAATGAATCCCAAGTGGGGTTGGTCATTGGACCATCTTTCCTTCAGTCTCTCTTCTCCATTTTTGTCTGTGCAGTTCTTTTAGGCAGGAACAATTCTAGGTTAGAAATTCTGACTCTGGGTTAGTAACTCTGTCCCTCCTCTTGAGGCCCTGTCTATCTACTGGAGATGGACTCTACAAGTTCCCTCTCCCAGTTTTGGGGATTTTGGCTAAGATCACCACCATTGAATCCTGAAAGTCTCTCATCTCCTGGGTCTCTAGTACTTTCTAGAGCTCCCCCGCCCCCAGACTGCATATTTCCATTCATTCTCCGGGCCCTCTGGGTTTCTCTCCTAACCCCCATACCTGATACTGTCCCCCTTTTCATGTTCCCCTCCTATCTCCCACCCAGGTCCCTCCCTCTGCCTGCCTCCCATGATTATTTTCTTCCCCTTCTAATGGAATTGAAGCATCCACACTTGGACCTTTCTGTTTGTTAACACTTCTTATGGTCTGTGAGTTGTATTTCAGATATTCTGTACTTTTTGTCTAATATCCACTTATCAGTGAGTATATACCATGCATGTCCTTTACGGTCTGGGTTACCTCACTCAGGATATTCCTAGTTCCATCCATTTTGCTGCAAAATTCATGACATCCTCAGTTTTAATAGCTGAATAGTACTCCATTGTGTAAATGAACCAAATTATCTGTATTCATTCTTCGTTTGAGGGATATCTGGGATGTTTCCAGCTTCTGGCTATTACAAATAAGGCTTCTATGTATGTTGTGAAGTACATGATTTTGTAGTATGGTGGGCTTATGATGATATTGTTTTTTTAAATGGGAGTAGGAATAGTAATAATAATGTCAATTATTATTAACATAATAATAATAATAAAATCTATACCTTGTCAAAGTGTGAAAAGTGTGAGGGAAAGGCTATACAGCTGATAAGTCCTTCTGGTGGTCTGTCTTAGGCAGCTGACAGGTAATGCTAGGGCTGTCTTAGATGGGATGATCAGGAAAAACATTTAAGTGTGGCCTAATTTAAAGAAAGAGTGAAGCAAAGTGAGAGAGCAAGCCATGTAGTTCTATCAGTGAGGAGTAGAAATGAGAACATTACAATTTATACAACACTTTGCCAATCTGTAACTTCACTCAAGTTCTACAACAACTACAAACACACACACACACACACACACACACACACACACACACAATTCTATGTATGCATGCATGTATGCATGTATGTATGCATCCATCTATCATCCATCTAATATATATATGAGTGCTCTATCTACATGTACACCAGTGTGCTAGAAGAGGGGATATCATATCCCAGTATAGATAATTGTGAGCCACCATGTGGTTGCTGGTAATTGAATTCAGAACCTCTGGAAGAGCAGAGTTTTGTTTTGTTTTTTGGATTTTTGTTTTTATAATCTTTTTTTAGTGATTATTTTATTTATTTAACATGACAAATGTTGTCATCCTTCCTGGTCTCCCCTCAGCAAATCCCCCATCCCAATCTCCCTCCCCTTTGTATCTAAGAGGGTTCTCCTGCACCTAACCATCCACTTCTGCCTCACCCCTCTAGCATCCCTCTTCACTGGGGCATCAAGCCTTTATAGGACCAAGGGCCTTCCCGCCCATTGATGCCAGATAAGTCCATCCTCTGCTACTTATGTAGCAGGAGTCATGGGTCCCTCCATGTGTACTCTTTGGTTGGTGGTTTAGTCCCTGGGAACTCTGAGGTGGGGTCTGGTTGGTTGATATTGTTGTTCTTCTTAAGGGGCTGCAAACCCCTTCTGCTCCTTCAGTCCTTCCCTAACTCTTCCATTGGAGCTTCCTGGGCTCAGTCCAGTGGTTGGCTATGAGTGGCAGACATTGTTCTTAACCACTGAGCCCTTCTCCAGCCCCAGATGTAAGTAACTTTTAATCCTGAGGAAAAAGTCATTTGGTGACTTGCCTGGTAAATAGAGGTAGGTATTGTGTTGTATGAAAGTCAAATATCATTAGTTCAGTAACAATGTCACCAGTTGGCCAGCAAGAAAGCATGTGAAGTTTCTGAAGCTCAAGTCATCTGGCTAGCCCACTGGGTAAGATAAGACTTGGACACTTCAGGCTTGGAGACTTACTGAGTAGTGTGTACCATATAATGTTGGCCTCATGGAATTGCAAACCCTTACCCAATTTACGTTACAGGTAGGCATACAACAGACTTTAGCACAAATCCCTTTTGGTGTTTGGTAAGGTGAACAAGCTTGACTTTTATGTCTTAAGTGTGGTTAATACAATCAAATGAACATTGTCTGGAATTGAAATTTCACAGTCCATGAATAAAGATTTCTAGAATGTAGTCATATATACTTTGTCCAGAACAGCCTCAAATTTCAGCAGCAGGTTTGAAGAGTTTTAACAAATCCTGTGGCCTGAAAGTTAAAGGCTTACAAGCTTCCAGTTCTCAGAAAACCAATTATTGAGCTGTGCTCTGGACACAAGCGCCCACTCCATGCCTATTTTCTTTGCTTTTAGAACTAATTTACATCATAGTCAGGTGTTTGGGCTCCAGACAAAGAGTCATTCTGGATTCTTCCCCGCCCCCCCCCCACTAACCTATCTGTGTTCAATTTGTTTACAAGTGCTGTACAGATTCTTCAGAGTAGTCAAACCCTGTGAATCCAATGTTTTCCCTCTTAAACTACCCTGTCTGAGAGGCTGGATCTGCAAATAGGCATGGCTGGATCCCTGATCATGGTCTGGAATAACCTACTCAAGAAGCCTATCACGCTGTTTATAAATAGATAACACAGGAAGACCCCCCTGCCATGTTAGACTGGAAAGAAACCAGGTGATTGTCTCTAGTAACAACTCAGGAAGCTGAATCGCAGCTTCTGTAATACTTTGCCTTGGGCAATCAGAACTTGATACATGATCTGTGATTTTTATTCTTTCGTATATGACCATCTAGAGAAAGCTAATGTATACCCATAACCCACCGTATAGGCTATCTTCTTCCTAGTCTGCACACCTTCAGTTTCTCCATGCCTGAAGCCCCAAGTTATGACATACCTAAAGCTTTCCCTGTTTTCTACTAGTAAGGCTTTCCCACTCCTTTGCCAAGATACAAAGAGCAGTAGGTGACTCTGTTGCTCTATTACACTATGGATAAATAGCCTTAGCTCTCCTCAGATGGCTAGTTTTTATATTTATAGGCACAGCAGAGAAAGCCACCCTCAGCTCCTACCTCCACAGTATAGAACTTGGGAAGTGTGCTTTTCTGCCCTTTAATCCTTTCTGTCTTCTGACTCCTTAAGCTTTTCACTCAGAGGACAAGAGGTCACTGTAAAGTGATAAATTTGACAATATCAAGCCCGAGCAAGGGGCTAAAATCATAACATTGTACTTAAAGGAAATCCACATTCTTGTCTATGCTTAACTATCCTATGGCATCCTTTCCAAACCACATATTGGATATCCGGTTTTTCCAGTTTTTCTCCTTTACTAAGGATGCTTTAACACCAACTTCTACTCTGTCATTGCATTATGGCTCAGACCCTGAAGTCAGCTCTGGAAACTCCATGATATTCCATGAGACCACTCTAAGCCACCTACTCCAAACCAGTTCATTCTGACCCAGCCACAATCCTCCCCTCCTCTTCTCTCCATTTTCCCCACGCTCACCGGTATTCATTCTTGACTTCTTATTTTCTGCTTCCTTCCTACTTGAAATATTCTGTTATAGTAGAAACGTTGTCTGACATCTTGTCAGTAATAGTCACAACAGGAAGATAATGTCATGTCCTTTATTTCTCTTTTCTTAGTTTTCTGTTTCTCATAAACTCAGAAGAGAGAATAGTGCTGTTGATAGACTATTCTCATGTATTGGACTTCTCTTTTCTTTGAAAAATAGGGCCCTGTATCTTATTGAACTTTCCTGCTACTCATCTCACCTGATTTCTTTAATAAATCAAGGATATATAATTAGACAATTATATGAGATGACATTTCTCATGATTTATTATTACCAACAAAGATAGAATAAACAGCCAATTTGTGCTGGTTATTTTTATGCCAACTTGACACAAGTCAGGGAAGAGGAAACCTCACTTGAAAAAAATGTCCCCACCAGATTAGTCTGTGGGCAAGTAAGTAATCAGCACTTTTTATGGCCTCTGTATTAGTTCTTGTCCTAAAGTTCCTGTTTTGACTTCCCTGATTGATGCTACAAGCTATATGTTAAATAAAGTTCTTCCTCTCCAAGTTGCTTTTGGTCAAGGTATTTTATTAGAGCAATAGAACCCCACACAATGTCAGAAATTGGTACCAGGTTGTGGGAGATAGCTGTCCTTGAGAGCACAAAAGTCCCTGCACCCACAGACATCCAGGGAAACCATGAATTTTAAGCACATAGGATTGTCTATCCAATGAGAAAGATGAAAAACCTGTTCTTCCATTCAAAAAGCTGGGAATTAGAAATGATTAGCAGCTTGGTGATCTATGTTATCTGTTGGGCTAGGCCATATCAAATTCCTACAACCAGGACCAGAAGTGGCTAGTAAACTAAATGATTCTTACAGCCAGAGTTCCTACAACTAGGACCAGAAATGGCTAATAGCCCAAATGACCTCCATACTGTGTGACCAAAATCAGACCAGATTCTTTCCTAGGCCCTTAAGCTAATAAAGGTAACCCATCTCTAGAACTCAATTTTCTTTGATGGAATGACATGTACCATGAGTTGAGGTTTGATGTTATTATATCTTCTTGTACGCCAGGGATTGTATTAGACCAGGAAACTTTTTTCCAAGTTGTATTGTATGCTGGCAATTAACCGCCTGGCATCAGCCTCCCCAAGTCTGTTTGAGGGCATGAAGGGGAGCAGCTTAGGCTTGGCACCATTAGAGGCCAAGAAAGACCACCAGCGAAGATGTAGCTTCAGTATCAGATGTGTTACAGAGAGATGCTGAGGCTTGGACTATGTGGCAGGATTAGAGTCCCTGAATAGAGCCCAGGAGAGACTGTTAGTGAAGGTACAGCCAAATTGTAATAGAGACCCCTGTGTTTTAGAGATGCCAGTATCCTGAGATGACCATTAAGAACAACAACAAGTGTGGAGTGGTGCTGACCTAAGCCGAAGAGACAAGTTACATGTGCTTCAGATAATAGAGTTGGGGACATGTCACTGACAAGGCCTTTTGGGGCCCACAAGATTGTGAGTAAATTTTGGATGTCAAGCACTGAACTCTTAATACTGTTGAATGTTAGTTTTATTTTTAATTGTGATAGCATCTTGGTTCTTCCCTTTTAAAATAATGCATGTAATTTATTTTGAATTTTATTGGATCTTCCACACTCATCCATTACATATATGCACAAACAAACACATACATTTGAACATACACATGTTTATTTATATAAATCTTATAATATTAATTCTACTTACCCATGAGCATGGATGATTTTTCCATTTTATAATATTTTCCTCAATTTCATCAGTATCTTAAGATTTTTGTTGCAGAAGTCTTTCAATTTTCTTGTTTAGATTGACTCTCAGTCATTTTATGTGTTTTTTTCCTTTTGAAGCTATTGTAGGCAGACTATTTCTCCAATAAGTTTATTACTGGTTTATAGAGAAATGATTTATTTTAGTATTTTGTTTTTGTGTTCTGCCACTTGATGAAATCTAAGAGTTTTCTCATGAAGTCTTTAGAATATTTTGTTCCAGAATCAATTATATTGTTTTGCCTGCTCACGAAACATTCATGAACCCCTTTTAAAATGGAGGCGGGTCCCAAGATGGAGTAGGCTTGTCCTCTCAACATCACCTAAAAATAGTGGTAATTTGCTTCTTCCTTTCCTATTTGTATATCTTTTATTTCTCTACTTTGCTTTATTTCTCTAGCTAAGACTTCAAACACGATGAATAAGAGTAGATAAAGTATTTGTCTCAAAATTTTAGAGAAAATGTCCTTATATTTGAAAAGTAGAATGATATTGTCTATAGATTTGGTGTATATTGCTTTTATTATATGGACGTATGTTCCTTCAAAGCATGATTGCTTCAGGGCTTTTATCTTAGAGGGCTGTTAAACTTTGTTAAAGATAGTTTCTGTTCAGGTGAGATGAGCATTCGATTCTTGTCCTTGGTTCTATTTATATGTTGCTGTATTGCACTCATTGGTTTGCCTATGTTGAGCTTTCCCAGCACCACTGGAGTGAAACCAATTTAGTCTCGGTGTGTGATCTTCCTAAGGTGTTCTTGAATTTGGTTTACAAATATTTTATGGAGGAAATCTGGATCTATATTTATCAGGGGAAACACTTTATAGTTTTTTTCTTTAAAATATTTTTGTGTAAGTTTAAAGCTAGCCTCATACAGGGAGTCTGATTGTGTTCCTCCATTTCTCTACCAACTTTATGAATATTTGAGATGAAGATTTGGTAGATTTTGGCACTGAGTCCATGTGGTCTTGTGTTTTTCTTTCTTGGGAAACTATTTTTGTCTTTTCATCATTGTTTGTTGTGGATCAGTTAAATTTGTTGATAGACTCTTGATATAATTTCAGTTGATAATACATATTCAGGAACTTATAATTCCATCTAGATTTTCCAATAGTATGGAATGTAAGTTTTCAGAGCATTACTTTCTGGTCCTCTGTGTTTTGTTGGTATGTATTATAACCTTCATTTTCATCCTTTTCATGAGTTTGGGTCTTCTCTCTCTTTTATCAGTTTTACTAAAGTTTTACAAGTTTTGTTTAATTTTCAAAGATCAGTTCTTTGTATTTTGTTGGTTCTTTGTATTGTTCTTTTCATTTGTTTCACTGATTTTTGACTTGGTCATCATTATTCTGTCTACTGCTTATCCTTGTTCTTGAAGAACTTTGAGAATCATTAAGTTACTTTCTTAATATCTCTGATTTATATTAATTTAAGTCTCAGTAACTATACACCTTCCTCTTAAGAGCTACCTTTTCTGTTTCCCACAGGTCCAGATAAATTGCACTTTCATTTTAATCTGATTTCTTTGCATACCAGAGGCCCCTGCTGGCCACATTAAATTTTGCAGTCTGTGGGTTAGAAAGGTTCTCATACTATACAAAGATACTCCAGTTAGTTCACCCTCTCATTCTAGATGATTTTTTTTAAGGACCTTGGGAATAAGTCAAGGCTAGGATACAACACTGAGATATAGAAAAGCAGACTTACACCTTTATAATTAAATTTCACTAGGCATTCTTCAACCTTCTACAGAGATGCAGTTGTGGATATCAAGCACTTCACTGGAGGGTCAGAGGTCACAAAGTTCTGTTTCTATACCACTATACTACAAAGAAGCAGAATTTGATATGCCCACAAACCTTAGTCTCAGGACTACCATCTCCCAAGTTATTTTCAGAAGACAGGTCAACTTCTGATACTGAGAAATGCACCACTTCCTCTTAATTATCTGAGCTCAGCCTTCCATAGACTGGAGTTTTAGGTTTATCAGCATCCAGCCTACTGCTCTAACTGTTGTCTCTTATCCTGTGGCTGTGGAAAGATGACGCCAGTCTTCTAGACACATAATTACTTCCATAACAAGTAACTATAAATAACTATAACAATAAACAAGTAACTCAGTGTTATTACTTAATTAATTAGTTAACATATCCTGATTTCAGTTTCCCCTGCCTCCTCTCATCCCACTCTTTCCCCCTCATCCTCTAATTCACTCCTCTTCTGTTTCTCTTCAGAAAAGAGAACAATATTCTCTTTTCTGAGGAGGGGACTCCCATGAATATCAACCATCCCTAGCATATCAAGTTGAAGTAAGAATAGATGCATCCTGTCCTATTGAAGCTAGATGGGGCAGCCTAGTAGGAGGAAAGACTCCCAAAGGTAGTCATCAGAGTCAGAAACAGTCCCTGCTCCCAATGCTAGGCATTCCACTTGAAGACCAAGTTACACAAATGTAATATATATGCAGAGGGTCCAGGTCAGTCTCACACCTAGGTTCCCTTGTTGATGGTTCAGTCTCTGTGAGCTCCTGTGGGCTCAGATTGATTTATTCTGTAGGTTTTAGTGTGATGACTTTGATCCCTCTGGCTCCTATAATTCTTCCTCCATCTCTTCCACAGGATTCCCCAAGCTCTGCCTAATGTTTGGCTGTGGGTCTTTGTATCTATTTCCATCAGAAGCCTTTCTGATGACTGTTATGCTAGGCTCCTGTCTGGAAGTATAGCAGAATATCATTAGGAATCATTTTATTGACTTGACTTTTTTTTTCTATTCAGGTTTGATTCTATTTTGAGTCTTTGGGCTAACCAGCCTCTAGTTCCTGGCCCTCTAGGCAGTGCCAGGGATGAGAACCCCCTCATGATATTGATCTCAAGCTGGATCAATCATTTGTTAGCTACTCCTTCAATTTCTGCTCATTTTTCCCCTGCATACATCTTGTAGGGAGAACAAATTGTAGGTTGAAGGTCTTGTAGTTGGGATGGTATTCCAATTCCTCCACTGGGAGTCTTGCCTGGTTAGAGGAGATGGCCAGTTCATGCTCCATACCATCAATTGCTAGATGTCTTATCACCCTTATAAATTCCTGGGAATTTCCATTGACCTTGGTTTCTAGCTTGTCCCAGAAACAACCCCTCTCCCCAATTCCAATTTCTCACAGTACTTTCTCCTTTGTCTTCCCCTGACCTAATCACTCCTTTTCTCATTCCCCACCCCACCTTGTTCAGTCTCCTCCATGCCCCTGTCTACCCAGGATGTATATTTTATTTCCCCTTCTCAGTGAGATTCATGCATCCCACCCTTGAGCCCTCCTTGTTTCTTTTCTTCTTTAGGTTTGTGGTTTGTAGCATGGTTATCTTATACTTTATGACTAATATCCACTTGTAAGTGAGAACATACCATGTTTGTCTTTCTGACTCTGGGATTACCTCACTCAGGATGATGTTTTCTAGTTTCATCCATTTGCCTGCAAATTTCATGATGTCATTGTTTTTAATAGCTGAGTAATACTTCGTTGTGTAAATGTACCACATTGTCTTTATTCATTCTTTGGTTGAAGGACATATAGGTTGTTTCTAGTTTCAGGCTATTATAAATAAAGCTGCTATGAACCTATAGTTGGACAAATGTCCTTTTGGTAGGAATGGAGAGTCATTTGGGCATATGCCTAGAAGTGGTATAACTGGGTCTTCAGGAAGATTGATCTAGTCATTTGTTGGATGTGTGGTTGCTGAAGATATTTTCTATTTTGTAGACTGCTGTTTTGTCCTTTTGACAGTATTCTTTTTTTTTATTTTCTATATTCTTTATTTACATTCTAAATGTTTGACAGTATTCTTTGCCTTATAGAAGTTTTTTGGTTTCGTGAAGTCTCATTTATTAAGTATTGATCTGAGTTCTGTGCTATTGTTATTTGTTTTTTTATCAGATTTAATGTTTCTGGTTTTATGCTAGGGTCTTTGATCCACTTGGAGTTAAGATTTGTGCAGATTATAAATGTGAGTCTATTTGCATTCTTCTACATTACAGATATCCAGTTAGACCATCGCCATTTGTTGAAGATGTGAAGTTCTTGTCATACAGATCTTCAACTTGCTTAAGGTTATCCCAAGATATTTTATATTATTTGTGGCTATTGGGAAGAGTGCTGTTTCTCTAATTTCTTTCTCAGTTCATTTATCATTTGTATATAGGAGGATTACTGATTTTTTTAAAGTTTATTTTGTATTTAGCTGCTTCGCTGAAGGTATTTATCAGCTCTAGGAGTTCCCTGGTAGAATTTTTGGGGTCACTTAAGTATATTATCATATCATCTGTAAATAGCAATAGCTTTATTTTTTGCTTTCCACTTTGAATCCTTTTGATTTACTTTAGTTGTCTTATGGCTTTAGCTAAAACTTCAAGTACTACATTGAGTAGATATGGAGAGAATGGGCAGATTTGTTTTTTGCCTGATTTTAATGGAATTACTTTAAGTTTCTCACAATTTAATTTGATGTTGGCTATCGACTTACTGTATATTGCTTTATCGTGTTTATGTATGGACCTTTGCACCCCTGATCTCTCCAAGACTTTTAACATGAAGGGGTGCTAGATTTTGTCAAAGACTTTTTCAGCATCTGATGGGATAAACACATATTTTTTTCCTTTCATTGTGTTTATATGGTGGGTTACATTGACTGATTTTTATATGTTGAACCATACCTGAATCTCTGGGATTAAGCCTACTTGATCACGGTAGATGATCTTTCTGATGTGTTCTTGGATTCAGTTTGTGAGTACTTTATTCAATATTTTTACAGCAATATTCAGCAGGGAAATTGGTCTAAATTCTCTTTCTTTGTTGAGTCTTTGTGTGGCCTAGGTATCAGGGTGATTGTGATCTCATAAAGAAAAATTCGTCAGTATTCCTTCTGTTTCTATTTTGTGGCATAATTTGAAGAGTATTGGCATCAGTTCTTTGAAAATCTGGTAGAATTTTGTGCTAAAACCATCTGGCCCTGGGCTTTTTTGAATGAAAGAAGTTTAATAACTGCTTCCATTTCCTTAGGTGGTTATTGTTCTATTTTAGTTCTTTACCTGATCTTGATTTAACTTTGGCAAGCGGTATCTATTGAGAAAGTTATTTATTTCATTTAGATTTTCCAATTTTGGGAGTACAGGTTTTTGAAGTAAAACCTAATGTTTCTTTGAATTTCCTTGGTCTCTTGTTATGTCTACTTTTTGTTTCTAATTTTGTTAATTTGTATAGTCTCTCTCTCTCTCTCTCTCTCTCTCTCTCTCTCTCTCTCTCTCTCTCTCTCTCTCTCTCTCTCTGCCTTTCAGTTAGTCTGGCTAAGAGTTTGTCTATTTTGTTGATTTTCTCAAAGAATCAGCTCTTTGTTTGTTGATTCTTTGTATTGTTCTCCTTGTTTCTATTGTATTGATTTTAGCCCAGTTTGATTATTTCCTGCAGTCCACTCCTCTTGGGTGTGTTTGTTTCTTTTTGTTCTCAAGCTTTTAGGTGTGCTGTTAAGTTTCTAGTATGAGATCTCACTAAATTCTTTATAAAGGCCTTTCATGCTATGAACTTTCCTCTTAGCACTGCTTCATAGTGTCTTCAAGTTTGGGTGTGGGGTGCATTCATTTTCATTGAATTCTCTGAAATCTTTAATTTCTGTTTCTTCCCTGACACATTGAGTATAGAGTTGTTCAGTTTCCATGAGTCTGTCTGGTTTCTGTTGTTTCTGCTGTTGTTGAAATCCAGGTTTAATCTGTGGTGGTTTGATAAGATACAGGGGATATTTCAGTTTTCTTGTATCTGTTGAGACTTGCTTTGATGAAAGTTCAGTGAGATGCTGAGAGTAAAGCATGTTCTTCTGTGTTTGGTTGAATTGTTCTGTAGTACATACCTGTGAGGTCCATTTGAGTGCTAATGTCTGTTAGTTCCATTATTTCTCTGTTTAGCTTCTGTCTGGATACCCTATTCATTGATGAGAGTTGGATGTTGACGTCTCTCACCATTAATGTGAGGGATTCAATGTGTGACTTAAGCTTTAGTAATATTTCTTTTATATATATGGGTGTCCTTACATTTGGGGCATAGGTGTTCAGAATTGAGATGCCTTCTTGATGGATTTTTCCTTTGATGATAGAGTGTCCTTCCTCATCTCCTTTGATTAATTTTGGTTGAAAGTCTATCTTGTTAGATAGTAGAATGATTATGCTGGCCTCTAGTCGTCTGGGATTGGGTTATTATATGCATAGTTGCTGATTTCTAAGTTTATCTTTTGTAGATGGGTGGGGGTTTTTTTTGTTTTGTTTTTTTTTTTTTTTTTTTTTTTTTTTGATTTTTCACTACCTGGTTTCTGTTTTTTCTTTGGTCTTCTGACCTGAATGTACTGGGGTTTTGGTGACCATCTAGTTTTCAGGTCCAGTAGGGGTTCTCTGCTGTTTTTTTTTTTCCTGAATGATATCTATGGTGTTGGGTGCCTATATTGCCTCTGGGGTTTCTCGAACCAGCACGACCTCAGAGAGAACAGAGGTCTTTTGCTGAAGTTGTGTGCCAGAATATGTAATTCAGGGGATGGGGTGCAGTTTATGGCTATTGGGGGTGGTTTTAGGGGAGTTGGAAGACAAGGAGTAAGGTTTTTACCTGGGGCTTCTGGTGCTGGTATGGCCTCTAGGAAAGCAGGAGAGTAAGTCAGTTTTAAATATTAGATTCCTTCTCTGTATAGCTCCAGTCACAATCCTCTTACTACTTAAGAAGCTTATTTCTACAGGAGACACACAATTACAGGAAGTCATAACTCATCGATATGTAAAGAACAACTGACCATGGGATGCTTAGCCCCAGTTAATATATGTGCCACACAGCTCTTACACCTAAGGTCAGAGAACATTGCAGAAGAAGGCACAGAAGGATTTAAGAGCCAGAGGTTTAGAGCATCTATTGTGACACAATGTCTTGCATTTGTGATAGAGAAGTTGTACCCATGAAATTTCAATGATATGGTCTTCTAATTAAGTTCCAAATACTGACAGCAACAGTTGACATGCAAAAATGGCCGGGAGAAATTTCTCAAGACCCCATCCTAGATTAAAAAATACAGAAAAGTGAAATTAGTCTTCTCTAGAAATAAGTCCCCTGATAGTCTGCTCAATTGTAACGTTAGCCCTGATGTATTTATAAAGGTGTGTGTTGTGGATGGGCCTGGTGCTGTTTGTATGTTGATGTTATTTCTGCTATTCTGGGAGGGGCTGTGGACAAGGAGTGAGTCATACACAGGTGACTTCTTGTGAACCAAATCCCCTAATGAATAAAGGAGCCAATCACTGGGCAAGTAGACAGGACTTCCGGGTTGTAGAGAGGAAGAGAGGAAGCTGGAGAGAGTTAGGTTCTTTTGGACAGGGATAGCATGAGGACAAGATGTAGGTATGAGAGTCTCCTGGTTTCAACAAAGGATCCATCAGGATTAGCCACTGGAAGATCTAGATTTAATAAGGCTTGCCAGATTAGGATTTTAGTGTGTTGAGTTACTATTGTTTCTAAACTAATTTGTGTTGTATTTTCCTTCATGTGATGGTTCGTCCAGGTTCAAGAGAGAAAGGTATGGCTGCAAAGCATTGGTTTAACTGAGGTGTACCACAAAGGCCATGGAGGATTTGAAGCACAGGGTTGACATGGCAGTGACCTGCCAGTGGGAACTTAGCATGCTGGGTGGAGAGATTTCAGAGTTCTGAGTCAGAGAATCAGCATTGCCTGCCAACGCATGGCCAGCCAGGCTGCTGGGGCAGAGTTATCAGCTCAAGTGTGGGAACATGCCAGCTCATTTTTAGTATTTCCTGCAACAGGTGTGTGTGTGTATAAAAGAATAATGAAGGCCATGAAGAAAATTAGCAATGGAAAAGGATAATACAACATAACAGACATCAGAGAATTTTTCAGCATCATTAGTAAATTCTTGATAACCTATATTTTAAGAAAATAGAAAATCTAGAAGAAATTAAACCAAGAAGAAATAATCAACTTACACAGTTCTAATAGCAGTGACAAATATTCTTCTAACTAAAATACTCACCCCTATGGAGAAGATCTAAAATGAATGTTCTTCAAACTCTTCTGCAAAATAGAAAGGGAAAAATTGCTACTAGAGTCATTTTGTGAAACAATTATTGCTCTAATACCCTGACTGGATGAGGATACAAAATATAATAAAAAATATATGATGCTACAAAAAATCATATATTTACATGTAGAAGAATGAATACAGGTAGATATATCTGACTTTAAACAATGTTTAAATAAAAATGGACTTTAATTAAAGGTCTAGAACTCTGAAACTTGTAGAAAAAAAATCAGGCAAACTGCTTCAAGACATAGACACATGAAAGAGCTTTTGGGGAATGACCTTACTAACTCAGGAAATAATGCCAAGAAGTGACACATGGAATTGTATGAAATTTTGTAAAGATTCCATACTACAAAAGAAATATTTAACTGAATACAGAGATAACCCACAGTACAGGAGAAATTCATTTCTAGCAATATGTCTGACATTTGCTCACCACAGTCTGTTACATATAAAACACACATAAAATGAAATACTCCAAACCAAAAAATGTAAATAATAAATTAGCCAACAAAATGAATAAATTGTTCTCAAAAGATTAAATACAAAGTGCCAAGAAATCTATAAAAATAATATTCACCATCCTTAGCCATGGGGGAATGCAAATTAAAGCCAAACTAAGATTCTATTTCATCTTAGTCAGAATGCATATTATAAAGAAAATAAATAACAACAAAAGCTGGTGAAGATATTGGGGAATAAAACCCTAATATACTGTTAATAAGAAACATAAATTAATCCAGCTACTGAGGAAGTCAATGCAGTTTATCAAAAATCTAAAAATAGAACTTTCAGATGACATAGGTGCATTAGAGCTTGATTTGTCCCTGCAGTTACATGAGGGAACATACTGTAGTGGTACTTGCACATACATTTATTATAGTGCTATTCACAATATCCAAGTTGTAGCATTACCCTAGATGTCTGTCAACAGATGGCTGTGTAATAAAAATGTGATATGTATACACAATGAAGTTTGCTTTTCTAGCCATGAAGAATGAAATTATATAATTTTTCTGGAAAATGTATACAACTTGTGGTCATTAAAAGATCTGTACAGATTCATTACAACTATCACATAATTTCAAATCTCTTGTAGCTAGCTAAAAATTCTAATATTTATATGGCAGAAGAAAACAATGCTAAAAGTGAGAATAATTATGAACAAAAAGAAAAAAATCAATATTGAAGGTGTCACTATATCAAATTTCAAACTATGCTATGGAGTCATAATAGCAAAATATGTCACATAAACAGAAATAAGCCTGTGCAACAGAAATAAGTTGTGTAGTCACAGCAAAGGTGCCAAGACTTATGTTAGAGAAAAGACAGTTTCCTCAGACAATTTTGCTAAGGATATATGGAGTTTTGAATAGGTTTGGTCTCCATAGATTTATGTGTTTGAATGCTTGGTCATAGGGAGTGGCACTGTTAGGACGTGTGGCCTTACTGGAGGAGGTGTGGCCTTGTTAGAGGAAGTATATCACTTTAGAGGTGGACTTTGAGTATTCTTATACTTAGGCCCGGCCAGTGTTGAAAATGGTCTTTTCCTGGTTGCCTGCAGCAGACAGTCCTCTTCCAGTTGCCTTTGAGTCAAGATGTAGAACTCTCAGCTCCTCCTCCAGCATCATAGCTGCATGCTGCTATGCTTCCTGCCATGATGATAATGCATTAAACCTATGAAACTGTGAACCAGCCCCAGTGGAATGTTTGCCTTTATAAGAGTTGCCTTGGTTATGGTGTGTCTTCAAAGCAATGAAACCCCAACTAAGAGATCTCTCTATATAGAAGAATGACACTAGACCTTCTTCTCTCATAAATACAAAGGATACAAAATATCTGAAGCATTTTAAAACACATTTAGCTATCAAGCAAATGCGTACTAAAAATGCATTGAGAACTCATTACGTTCCAGCCAGAGTGACTATCATCAAGAAAACAAAGACAACAAATGCTGATTATGATGAGATGGTGGTGATTGGGTAGGAATACTTTGCTCTGAGAATGTAAATTAGTGCAACCACTGTGGCATGGAAGTTCCTCAGAAGACAGCTATGTGTAGCATTTAGTAAGCATCTTAAAATGGAAACAGCATCTGAACTACATAGGAATATGTCAAAGTAAAAATAAGTCAATTGATCTTACTTCATCCTTCTTCCCTCTTGTCTCGAAATTTAAAAATTTTGATATAATGTTTTACCTGGTATAAAACAAGAAGACCTCATCATATTTCCTATTTCTTTGCATTGAGTCACCATGACTGCAAACGTAAGGCATTCATTGACTATACAACTGAATATTTATGGTTATAATTTTATGGTCAGAATTAAATGTCTCCTGTTATGATCCTTCAGTGCTTAGTGTATATTTATAATCTCTTTATGTTTGATGATTTGTGGTCTTGCAGAGCTACTGATCATGCCCTTTCCCTCTTGTTCCAAGTCCTTGGGTGTATCAGTCATATAAAATGCATCAGTACATCTGATCTCTCCAACCAGAATGTCTTTTCTGATTTTCCCCATGGCATTGACCATAGGAAAAGGAAAGCATGGAGAGATTAAGATTAATATGTGTCTTCCAGAGTACGGTCATGCTATGTCCCTTTTTGTGAGCACTCTATAGTCTCAGTAATAGTGTCAGGCCTTGGGACCTCCCCTTGAGCTGGATCCCACTTTGGGCCTGTTGCTGGACCTTCTTTTCCTCAGGCTCCTCTCCATTTCCATCCCTGTAGTTCTTTCAGACACGAAAAATTATGGATGAGAATTTTGACTTTGGGATGGCAACCCCCTCCCTCATTTGATACCCTGCCTTCCTAATGGAGATGGGCTCTATAAGTTCCCTCTCCCTACTGTTAGGCATTTCATCTAAGGTCCCTCCCTTTGAGTCCTGAGAATCTCTCACCTCCCAGGTCTCTGGTGCATTCTAGAGGGTTTCCCCCAACCTCTCAGCTTCTGAGGTTGCCTGTTTCCATTATTTCTGCTGGCTTTCAGGGCTTCAGTCCTTTTCTCTCACCCAATACCATATCAGGTTCCCCTCTCCCCACTCCCAACCCTCACAGCTGAAAGAGTCAGATGCAGATATTTGCACCCAATCAATGGACAGAAGCTGCTGACCCCTGTGTTTGAATTAGAGAAAGAAAGAAGCTGAGGAGGAGGGTGACCCTGTAGGAAGACCAGCAGTCTCAATTAATCTGGACACCCGAGATCTCTCAAACACTGAACCACCAAACAGGCAGCATAAAACAGCTGATATGAAGCCCCCAACACATACAGCAAAGGACAGCCTGGTTCGATCAGAGCTGATGCTCCTAACCCTCAAGAGACTGGAGGCCCCAGGAAGTTTAGAGTCAGGTGGGGTGTGAGTGGTGGAGACATTGTCGTGGCGACAGGCGGTGGGGAGGAGGTATGGGATATGGAACAGTCAGAGGGTAGACCGCGGGGGGCAAGGTAGGAATAAAATCTGGAGTGTAAAAACAATAAATTAATTAATTAAAAAAGATTAATATATGTTTGTCAGTATATATCTGTCTCTCTGTCTGCCTGCCTGCCTGCCTGTCTGTCTGTCTGTCTGTCTGTCCATAGCATAACTTGAAATTCCTAACAGCCAACTACTCTTTTAGTTACTTGCTTTGTTGAAATTCAAGCATCTTTTGCTTTCCCTTTTAATTTGTAGTTGTATAATTGCAATTCTAGCTTGTTGATTTTCACTATGTTTATACATAGATAAATTGTTATGTACTTTGAGTGAAGCCCTGAATGACAGATAAATATTGTGGTATGTGTTGTTTTCGATATTTGAGACAGAATACTAAGTGATTCTTGATTTAGGGGAGATACTACTAGCTAGCAAAAACCATATTTCAGACATATGTAATAAAATAAATACCAACTAAGAAAGAAAACATGGTCCAAAAATGAATGTGAAAAAGAAACTGAGTTAGATACATCTACTGACTTTAAAAATATGATTTTATTAGTCTGAAGTTGAATGCTTAAAAAAGTTGTTCTACATGTTCATTCTAAGCAGTGATGCTCTCACTGATGTATAAAATATAACTTATAAGTTATAACCTCATGAAAATGACAGAATTGGATTACTTTTATTACAAACACATAGTAAGTGCTTCCTTCTAGAGTACAGTCCATTTGAGGTCTTCTGTACCCAATCCATCATGACATGCTGTTCATGGAACTGACTTAGATGTATGAATTCTATCAGAGTTAACTTCTGAGTGGCATACTGGTTTGGAAAGAAAATAACTGGTGGTGGAATCATTATAGAAACTGACCTTTGGGTGATAAAGTTCTTATAGAATTTAACTCTGAACTACTACATGATTTTTGTCTAATTTGATCCATATAACTATTGGGTGAGTATTAATGAGATGTACTCTTTAATATTCAACAAAATCACAACCCAAATCAGGTAAAATATTGGAACAAAGAATTTATAATGTGTAATAATAATAATGGTGCTAGTAATACATCTTAACTTAAAACACACAAAACCTTCAATTTGGCATTTCATTGAAGAAGCTACTCCAGTATAAAAAGGCATAGGAAAAGATACTCAACATATTTTTTTTGCTTCTTTATTTTTTATTAAATATGTGCTTTATTTACATTTCAAATGTTAACCCCTTTCCACGTTACCCCACTGAAAACCCCCTATCCCATCCCCCCCATCCTCTGTTCACCCCCTCTCCCATTTCCTGACTTTCATTCCCCTATTTTGGGGATTTGAGCCTTCACAAGGCCAATGGCCTCTCGTCTGATTGGTGTCTGAACTGCTCATCTTCTGCTACATATGCAGCTGGAGCCATGGGACCTTCCACGTGTACTCTTTGGATCATGGTTTGGTCCCTGGGAGCTCTGGGGGTACTGGTTGGTACATATTATTGTTCCTTCTGCGGAACTGCAAACCTCTTCAGCTCCTTGGGTCCTCTCTCAGGCTGCTCCATTGGAGACCCTATTCTCATTCTATTGATTGGCTGTGAACCATGGGTGTTTTGATCTACTTTCCAAAAAGGATAAAAGATACTCAACATATTAATTAGGGACACAAATTAAAACCATATTTAGATAAAACTCTACATCTAATGGAACATGAGTGACTGACAGTGATACTTGATGTTAAGTTTCTGGTAAAACTGGAAATTTCCTGTGTTGTTGACAAGAATGCAAGGTGATATTGTTACTTAAAAAAAAGGAAAAAAAAATCCTATGACAATTTAAAGGAAAGAGAAACACCCATATCATGTGGTCACCTATATTTCTAGGTTTTAGTTTTAAAATAAATACAAATTTGTCCATACAACAGCCTGTTCTCAAATTTATATGGAAAGTTTTGTCACAATAATCCATAATGGACACAATTATAATATCCATGGAGCAATGAGTACAAAGACACATTATCTTATATTCATACAATGGAAAATATGGAAAAAATGAAGGGGAATGTATTACAACTACTTCAAGCAACATGACATCATGAGAAGAAACTCAGATTCAGGGTACCACATATTATGTGATTCCACTTTTTTGCATTCTAGAAAAAGAAAACTTACAGAGGCAAAAAAAAAAAAATCATAGTGTGAGAGTGGGCCAGTGAGGGATGATGATAAATGGAAGGAAAAGAGTCTTCCCAGGTGACAGAAATATTCTCATTTTTGATTTTGGAGGTGTTTATATATATGTGCACAAATTTGTCAAAACATTGTACCTTTCAAAGAGTGAGTTGTGTTATATATAATTATAACTCCATAAGCCTGTGCTAAAAAAAGAGAAAGAGAGAATTTGGCAGTCTACCCCTTGATTACAGGTGAGTATTCTGTTTCTGAAGATGTCAACAGTGCATTTTGATACTGAGCATGTTTCAGACTAATTCAGGTTATTTAGAATTTGAAGCTCTAAATATCTAAGCTTACTTATACTTTTGAATAGCTTGTTACTGGAGAAGAAAAGTAAGCTAGCAGGATTTCTTTTTCTAAAAATCTTACTGACTCTTGTGCAATAGAAACACTGATGCCTGTTGATGAATGATGATATATCAGGATGAAGTAGCTTAGAAATCCTGAGAGGAGGAAAGACTATGGATGGAATCAAGGGTCCTTGAAAATGATAGTTTTTAATGAAGGAACAGACAATTAAAAATTCAAACCCAACTACAACAATAAAATCCAATTTTGCTTAAATCTAAGATAATAAGACCAAGCACTTTCTTTCACCTGCCAGTGATTCTCACCCTTCCTAATGCTGCAAACCCTTAAGAGTTCCTCATGTAGTGCTGACCCCAACCATAAAATTACTTTTGTTGCTACTTCATAATTATAATTTTGCTACTGTTATGAACCATCAAGTAAATATCTGATATGTAGATGGTTTTAGGTGATCCTATAAAAGAGTCATCCAACCTCCAGAGGGGTCATGACCCTCAGGTTGAGAACCATTGAGTTGTACAGTAGTGCTCTGAAAGTATCTACACTAGTCGGATTAGTCTTGTGCTTCAATTCTGCCAGATTCAAAAGGAACTACAACTCCCTTTTGGGGATGGAGACAAGGAGACTTATTCTTTTAATTTTTTTATATTGGATATTTTACTTATTTACATTTAAAATGTTATCCTCTTTCCTGGTTTCCCCTCCATAAGCCCCCATCACATTCCCCCTTACCCTGCTTCTATAAGGGTGCTCTCCCACCCACCTACCCACTCCCGCCTCACTGCCCTAGCATTCCTCTACACTGGGACATCAAGCCTTCACAGGACCAAGGGCCTCCCCTATAATTGATGCTAGATAAGGCCCCTTCATCTCCTTCAGTCCTTCCCCTAACTCCTCCATTGGGGACCCTGTGCTCAGTCTGATGGTTGGCTGCAAGCATCTGCTTCTGTATTGGTCAGGTTCTGGCAGAGCCTCTCAGGAGACAGCTGCATCAGGCCCTGTCAGCAAGCACTTCTTGGCATTTGCAATAGTGTCTGCATTTGGTGTAAGCATGTGGGATGGATCCCCAGGTAGGGCAGTCTCAATATGGCCTTTCCTTCAGTCTCTGCTCTACTCTTTATCCCTATATTTCCTTCAGACAGGAGCAATTCTGGGTTGAAATTTTGGAGATGGGTGGGTGGCCCCATCCCTCAACTGCGGTGCCATGCCTAACCTCTGGATATGGTCTCGAAAGGTTCTCCCTTCCCTTTGTGGAGTATTTCATCTAATGCCATCCCTTTGGGGTCTTGGGAGACTTATTTTAAACTACAAAAGAAGTCCCCTAAGAACACTTAAAGAGTACACCTTTTGGATTTCAGCTGTGGCTCCACTCCTCTTTTTCCTGTGACTTTCTTGTAATCCCCCTCTAACTCCTGATGTCCCCTTCTGTCCTACTAGCTCTGCTGCTTTCATGATTTAGACAGGTGGTCACATGACTGCATGCCTATTCTCATACTAGCTGCGGCATATCCAGAAGACATCATTTCGCGTTTTCTCCCTCATTCTTCAACTCCTGGAGCCTTTCCACCTCTCTTCCATTGTCCTGAGTTCCTTGGAGTGAACTCACAATCCTTGGGTCTTTACCTCCTGAGTGCTTGGAACACAGGGACCACTAAGCTAGCTCCATTCTTGCATTTTAATTTCAAGTTTTATTTAAACATAATCATTTTTTTATTTTTTTATTTTCTTGATCTGACAATTTATAAGTTGTCTTTTATTGTTTTCCAGGATGTTTGTTTTGTGGCTAATAACATACATTTGTATCAACATGATGAGACTATTTTGGTACCTAGGCATTTTCACAAATTAATATTTGTGGAAATATTAATTTTGTGAAAAGTATTTATCTATCCATAGACTCCGTGGATTTTTTTCTTTTATGGCATAACACAAATGCTTTTATACTTTATGTAAACTCTCTGTGCTTCAAAAAATAGAATTTTCCTGAGCTCTCAAATAGTATTTAAGAAGGCTGTATTCTTGGTCAAGGGCAGTTAGTTATCATTTAGCCTCCCTGTGATTCAGCAAGCAGTGTTAAGCTCTCCAAAGGACAGGCTATCTTAGAAGTTCTAAGGATAAGCACTTTATATGCAAGTGAGGATCACATTTTATGAAGAAGTCTCCCAAGGTGCCCGCTGTTGATCAAATATCAGCAGACTATTTGTGTGTGTTTCTCAAATGTTTTAAACTTTCTGAGTGAGAGCGAGCCACAGATGACACAAAGTGACTGGTCCAAGTTCACATGATATAGTGAAAGGCACAAGTGGGTAGAATTTAATCCAGGTCTATCAGACTTCAAATGTCAAAAAAGCCTTTACACCGTCTCCTATAGAAAAGAAGCAAGATAATTCCTTGAAGTAAAAAAATTCTTGAAGTTAAAAAAGACACCCAATTAACGTTCCTTGTATTTTGACTTTTCAAGGATTTCATAGACTCTTAAAACCCATCCAAACCATACACATTCACATCCATTTGTTTTAAATTATGTTATACCCACACTAATAGACACAGGAAATAATGTTTTATGAAATAACAGGAAGAGATTTCTTGGCATTTGATTGGTTTTCAGTTTTCATGGCATTGAATCAGATTTTCCTGTTGCTAATAGCTACATTATGATGCAATGATGTGGTTTCTGTTTTGATTTTATCTTATTTACTTAGAGTCTCCAATCTTTTTGCAACAAGAATAAGCATATTTTTATGCTGTGCATAAGAAGGAAAATCACAAATATATATATTTTGCTATAGTGGTGATCACTTTGGTGAGCTGGGATAGTTCTGAGATGGCCTCAGCTGTTACCTGTGAGTCCAGTCAGTTCTGCACTCCCACCAGGCAGTTCTGTAGAAAATAAATTTATTCAACTTTTGTTTGGTTATTTCCATGAAACTTGAAACAGCTATTAACCAGAACATTTTTTGACATTATCTGGCACCATCAACTAAATTACATAAAGAAAAACTGAATTTCATATCCCTGAGAAGTGGGTGTATTAAATGCCATAGATTTTTTGGATGATTCATTTAAATTAAAATGGTTGAAAGCCTGCTGACAGAATCCAAAAGGAAGTTGGCAGTGTGTGCCCAGCAGTACAGGCTTGGAGCAGATATAATCTTTGCAGATTTTATTAAAGGGCACTGACCTCCCTTCTTGCTTTCTCCAGTAAATGAAACAGTTGTTAAGAGAGATCATGGAAATCGATGCATGGTTTGCCTTGATGTATTTCTGATTACGTGTGGGTTAAATATGTTTGAAGTGTAGAATTATAATGAGTTAAATTAATGAGAGTTCTGGTTTTTAAAAGTGCTTTAGTATGTTTGTCCATAAACCCATTCAATGAGTTAGTATTTACATACATCTATTTTGTCTTCCCTCACAGAGTTTATAGTAAGGAAAGTAGGATTTATATGTAAACATAATATAAAACAGACAGTAATTTCATTGAAAGACATAGTCTGTGTTTATTTGATCAGAAAGAAGTGTGAATTTTCAGGCTCTAGTTCTGTTTGGCCTTTCTGGGGGAAGCATTGTAAAGATTATTACACCCAATGTAATGATGGTGGGACAGGAAAGGGTATTCAAGTTAGAGAG
The DNA here is from genome assembly GCA_036184795.1 of Tokudaia tokunoshimensis. Lineage (NCBI taxonomy): Eukaryota > Metazoa > Chordata > Mammalia > Rodentia > Muridae > Tokudaia > Tokudaia tokunoshimensis. Next base: position 76,722,365 of record BTHU01000005.1, read on the forward strand.
AAGAGACAGACTGGAGAGGTGAATAGAAAACTCTCAAAAAAAAAAAAAAAAGAAAACTCTCTCTCCCTCTCCCTCATCCTTTTCCTCAGCCTCTCCCTCTCCCTCCTTCTCTCTCTCTCTCTCTCTCTCTCTCTCTCTCTCTCTCTCTCTCTCTCTCTCTCTCTCTCTCTCCTTCCTCTGTGTGTGTAATTTGGCATAAAACTGGGTAATAAAGTGGAATGTTCTGGATGTATTGAGATTCTGTATAGAATGCATGAGAGGCTAAGACATTTGGCTTTATTCTTCAAGGAACTGAGAAATCAATTCATACTAATGCCTCTCTACAAGAGAACTCAGTGTACCACTGAGAATTGAGTGGTGGCAGGAAGTTATTTAAGCTGGGCATGGTGGCACATGAATTTAATCCTAGCATTTGGGAGGCAGAGGCTGGAGGGTTTCAGTGAGTTTGAGGACAGCCTGGTGTGCATAGAGAGTTCTGGGACAGCCAGAGATACATAGTGAGACCCTATCTCAAAAATATACACCCAAGTCATTTAATAGAACATTTCCCCCCCATTTTTCTTCTCCCTTTTTTGTCTTGTGATGTGTTATCTAATATGTTAAATTAGACTTTCCAAGATTTACAGTTATATCTACTGGTAGATTTGGTGAAATCACCACAGTTCATACTGAATATCTGTCCAGTGCAAGACACTTCCCTAAAGAGTGTGACACTGGTTATTGAAGCTTTGAACAAAAACCATAACAAAAATCTCAAATGTAGAACACAAACTTCTTAGTTTCAGGGTTCTGGGGAAGTAGCTCCAAAGAACCAACGAGTAAAATGTTTCTTTGAAGTTGTATTTGTTTATTTTTACTTTGTTTTATTTGACTTGTGAATTTTATTATTTTTAAAATAAAAGTAAACTTTCAACAACAAAAACAAAATTCTTGTTCGTACTAAAGATGATTTATCCTTAGTTGTTTTTACATACAACGCATCTTCGAATAAAATTGACACTTAAGGAAGTTGAGTGAAACTTATGCCAGGTCTTGTGCATCTACATGGCACATTTAACATTCTTGAGTTTAACTTTTCTCATTTTTGAGCATTAAGAACATACATATGTTTAACAACCTCATAGACATATGGAGGTACAGTAGAAGATTTTGTGATTATTTAGCTTTTAATAAAATTTCAATTCAATCTGTTGGAGATGTATCTATCATCAGGCAGTGCTTAAGCGAATGTTGCCCAAGTAGGGAATTGATGCAGGAAATCCCAGAGAGGAGCACAGACTGACTTCAGCATATCACGAGGCTAAGGTCATATTTCACTTTTCCTTTTAACAGAAAGTTGATTATGGGAATGCTCTTGAATAAATACCTTGAAAATTAAACTATGGTCTTGAAGAGGCTAAGGGACTTAAGAGTTTTAAGTAAGATTAGTGGTAAAAATTGAAGAGTTTAGTTGTAAATATAATCATAAAGACATTTCATCGTGTCCTCTTTTCTAACTAACCTTACATTTCTGTCCTCCATGTTATTAATTCTTTTCTTTAGATTTTCTAAATACCATGCTTGTATTTTTTTAATGCTTATGACAGTGGAATATTTAATTTTGACAATGATTGCTTATTAAATTGACTCCAAACTTTTATTTAAGAAGGGTAGCCATTTTCTTCCACCATTACCCGTTATATAAAACTGTAACAATTAACATGAAAATGCCCAGCACTCACAGGATTAATATAAGGAGATTCAGAGCTCAACGTGAATTTAGATGGCAACCTGGGCTACATAGTATAAGACTGTCTAAAAATGAATGAGAGAAAAGAAAACATGAAGTTGGGAAGAAATTGTAAGGGAAGAGCCTGAAAGAAGGTAGGGAATGGGGGTGGATATAACGAAATACACTGTACTCATACATGAAATCACTTAGAATAAATTTCTTTAAAATCTAAAAGACACACCCAGTCATATCATACCAAGTTAAATCTGAGTATCCACAGCAAATGCAAGCATGGAAGAGCAATCACCATATGGTATGGTAGAAGAAAGCAGCTGACCAATGTTTTCTCAATAGTGTTCCATTTACAAATATACACATATCCCAGTCATTTTGGAATTGTGTGTAGTAAAATATTAGTAAGTATCTTTTAAGTATTTTTGTAAACAAAATAATTTAATCAAAGGAATAATAAAATCAGATTTAGACTACTCTGCTAGGTTTTTGACTGGGGTATTCACTGTGAGCACTTTGTATTTTTTGGTTTCTGAAGAGTTAATGTTAGGTTGAACTGCTTTTCTTTACATTTTCTATTTTCAGATCCCTTGAAAACATGTATGTCGTGTGATAGTTTTACATCTACAGGGAACTATCATTTCGGAAGTAAAGGCAGTAGAATGTCATTCCAGTGGGGTTTGCCTTAGTATCATTCCTTCATTTCGATTGTATTCTTAGAAATGGGATACTATAGGACATGTGTACACAGATGTAGACTGTAATATGGAGCAGATGAAGAATTCCACCAGATCCCAGTGGAGAGCATTCTTATGTCTACAAGTCTTTCTTTCTTTCTTTCTTTCTTTCTTTCTTTCTTTCTTTCTTTCTTTCTTTCTTTCTTTCTTTCTTTCTTTCTTATTATTCTATTTTCTATATTCTTCATTTACATTACAAATGATTTCCCCTTTCCCAGTTCCCCCCTCCCATAAGCCCTCTTCCCTCCCCCTGTTCCCCATTTGCCTAATTCATGAATTCATTGTTTTTAATTGTTGAGTAGTATTCCATTGTGTAAATATACATGGAAAATATCTCTGATAAAATTGAAGAAATATATAGAAAAACACATTAAGATTGACTATTTCATGGAAAATTATACAGATAAAATGGTAGGCATAAAAATATTCCTAAGTTGATTGAAAGTAGAATTATAAACATTTTCTGATAAAATTGAAAATCTACAAGGAAAATATTTCTGATAAAACTCAAGAAATATATAGAAAAACACATTAAAACTGACTATTTTACAAAAAATTATACTTATAAGATGGTAGGCATAAAAATATTCCTAAATTGATTGAAAGTAGAATTATAAACATTTTCTGATATAATTGAAGATTTACATGGAAAATAGCAATGATAAAATTGAAGAAATTTATACAGATAAATTGGTAGGAATTAAAATATTCCTAAGTTGATTGAAAGTAGAATTATAAACATTTTCTGATAAAATTGAAGATTTACATGGAAAATATTTCTGGTAAAATTGAAAAAAATATATGGAAAAACATTAAAATTGAAGATTATCTTGGAGAGTTATACAGATAAAATGGTAGGCATAAAAATATTTCTAAGTTGATTGGAAGTGAAATTATAAACATTTTTTGATAAAATTGAAGATTTACATGGAAAATATGTCTGATAAAATTGAATATATAAAAAATGCGTTAAGATTGAGTATTTCATGGAAAAATTATACAGATAAAATGGCAGGCATAAAAATATTCCTATGTTTTTTGAAAGTGGAATTATAAATACTTTCTGATAAAATTGAAGATCTACAAGGAAAATATTCCTGAAAAAATTCAAGAAATATATAGAGAAACATGTTAAAACTGACTGTTACATGGAAAATTATACAGATAAAATGGAAGGTATAAAAATGTTCCTAAGTTGATTGAAAGTAAAATTATAGACATTGTCTGATAAAACTGAAGATCCACATTGGAAAATACTTCTGACAAAATTGAAGAAAAATACAGAAAAACGTTAAAATTGAAGATTATCATGGACAATTATACTGACAAAATGGTAGGCACAAAAACATTCCTAAATGATTGAAAGTGGAACTACAAACACCCCCCTGACAAAACCAAAGATCTACATGAAAAACACCTCAGACAAAATCAAAGAAATACATAGAAAAAATGTTAAAATTAAAGATTATCATGGAAAATAATACAGTCAAAATGGTAGACACAAAAAGCATTACTGAATTGAAAGAGGAGTCACAAACATTTTCTGATAAAATTGAAGATCCACATGAAAAACATTTCTGTTAGACTACGTTTTTTGTTTGGGAATTGAGTCTATTGACATTATAAGGTATTAAGGAATAGTGATTGTTGCTTCCTGCTATTTTTGATGTTCTTTTTATGTTTGTGTGGTTACTCTCTTTTGGGTTTGTTGGAAAAAGATTACTTTCTTGCTTTTTCTAGGGTGTAGTTTCCCTCCTCATGTTGGTGTTTTCCATCTATTATCCTTTGTAGGGCTGCACTAAACAAAGAAAGAATCATCAAAGAAAGAATATCTAATGGCTGAGAAGCACCTAAAAAGATGTTCATCATCCTTAGTCATTAGGGAAATGCAAATCAAAACAACCCTGAGATTCCATCTCACACCAATCAGAATGGCTAAGATCAAAAACACAGGAGACAGCAGTTGTTGGCAAGGATGTGGAGAAAGAGGAACACTCCTCCACTGCTGGTGGGATTGCAGGCTGATACAACCACTCTGGAAAGCAGTCTGGCGGTTCCTCAGAAAACTGGGCATGACACTCCCGGAGGATCCTGCTATACCACTCCTGGGCATATACCCAGAGGCTTTACCTGCATGCAATAAGGACACATGCTCCACTATGTTCATAGCAGCCTTATTTATAATAGCCAGAAGCTGGAAAGAACCCAGATGTCCCTCAACGGAGGAATGGATTCAGAAGATATGGTATATTTACACAATGGAATACTACTCTGCAATTAAAAACAATGAATTCACAAAATTCCTAGGCAAATGGTCAGAACTTGAAAATATCATCCTTAGTGAGGTAACCCAATCACAAAAGAACACACATAGTATGCAGTCACTGATAAGGGAATATTAACCCTGAATCTTGGAATACCCTAGACATAATTTGCATATCAATAGATTTCCAAGAAGATGGAAGGAGAGACCCCCTGGTACTGGAAAGACTGGATGTAGGGGAATGCCAGGACAGAGAAGCGAGAGGGGGTTGAATGGGGAACACAGGGAGGGAAGGGGGCTTATGGGACTTTTGGGGAGGGAGGAAACGGGAAAGGGGAAATGATTTGGAATGTAAATAAAAAAACTTAGAAAATAAAAAAAAATAAATAAAAAAGCAAAAAAAAAAAAAAAGAATATTAAAAGCAGTAAGGGAAAAAGGTCAAGTAACCTATAAAGGCAGGCCTATCAGAATTACACCAGACTTCTCACCTGAGACGATGAAAGCTAGAAGATCCTGGGTAGATCTCATACAGACCCTAATTGAACACAAATGCCAGCCCAAACTACTATACCCAGCAAAACTCTCAATTACCATAGATGGAGAAACCAAGATATTCCATGATAAAACCAAATTTACACAATATCTTTCTACAAGTCTCTTTCTATGAACCCTTTTTCATTCGGAAGACTGGCTTGTATGACTTAAGTATATGCTTACTTCCCTGACTATTCCCTAATTTGCTATTCTCCTATCTTTTCTGGCCCAATCTTAATAATACCTAATTATTAATTAGGAATTGTAATAATACCATTCCTAAATTGATTCCTCTATTACATTTTTATAAGTATTATAGACTCATTTTGATGAAACTCAGATTGTGTAGAAGAGGACCCACTATAGTTAATCTATCACAAATATAAATTTCCATGTCCTTCATTTTTTCTTGAAGGGATTATAGAATTTTTTAAAGATCCTAGTTTGTATTTTTTATTGTTAAAACCTTGATACACGAATACAATGTATGTTGATTAAATCTCTTTCACTTTTTCACATTCTTTCACTTCTTTCCAACTTCAAGTTTTCTATTATTTTTTTTTAATTCGTCAAGTTCATCTAGTCTATCCACTACATACTAACACAAATATATGTGTGGGCCATTGACTGTAACATGGACAAGCTGTTAAGGACAATATCTCTAAAAAAAACCCCAACTCTCCATCCCCCAATAGCTGTCAGATGCCCATGGTTCCTCAGCTATAGGTGGAACTTCATGGGCCTTTGTCCCAATCATGCTGAGTGCAACTTGCTAAACTGTGTATTGGGATCACCTATGCTACTTGCTTGGATGAATGCATTATGTTGGGAGTTATAAAACTTTTAACAACTATAAAAGTTTTCTCAATGGGAAACGAGGAAAAGATAATTAAAAGTCAAATGTGTAATGTGTGTGCTCTGAGCATCATTCAGCTTTACTGCAGCTTCCAAATACACAGCACACTCACTACATTGCTCATGCCGTCCTGCACACACTACCAGTAGATTTTGCCTGCATCAGCTTGACTCAGGTCTGAGAGTATTTTATGTTATGAGCTGTACCTTTTACTGTACATACAAAATGTTATACTCGTACAGAACTTGCAGGTTTCATTACAGACAATAAAGACTTAATATCTGTTTTCCTGTCCTCCATCAGGATTCAAATCAGCGCATGTTTGGATTGTATTTCCAACTTGAGGTGGATTGACACACACTTTTAATCTGGGTCTTTACACACATTTAATCCAGATCTTGAAGCACTCTTCAACTGTGAGTTTGAAACTTGTTGCTTAAGCTGATAAGTTGGGCTATTAAGTTGAAAACTTGGGCTGCAAAATAAGTCATTAAATGAATTCTGGCTTGGAATTAAGACAGGATTTGCAATAATTTCTGAAATGACTTTATATACTCTCTTGTCACTTTGTCACAGCACATCTATGTGTGAGTGTCCTCTGGTTCTCGGCATTGTCAACATTGCTGAATTAAAATATCAATCAAGCTTGAAAAATGTTGAAGATGCTCTAGATCCTGAGTATTAAATATTCAGCCAAGATTTAATTATTTATATTTGGTTGTGAGCCTAGCCTTCAACAGCTGAGCCATCTCTCCAGTCCTAATTATTTATGTAAAAATATAAAAGAACATATGTTTCATCAGTATGCAAATTTACATTCATCTTTCATGAATGGAAAAACCCAAAGATTTGTTTTGAAATGCATTTCTTTTTACTTTAAATTATTATTATTATTATTATTATTATTATTATTATTATTATTGTTAATTTATTTATTTTTGTAAGACAGGGTGTTATGCAGTTGAGGATAGGCTGGAGCTCACTATGTACCTGGGATGACCTTGAACTTCTGACATTCTCATTTTCACCTCCTTAGATGCTGATATTATAAAATGTGTACCACTAAAGTTAGTTTAATGCAGTTCTAGGGATAAAACTCAGGACACTGGAGAGGGGAAAGGGAGGGGAAGAGGGGACCATGATCAGTTATTAAGGGGGGGGGCAGGACTGAAGCTATCAGGGCAAGCAGAAAGAATGGAAACAGGCAACCCTGGGAGGTAGGTAGAAGGTGAGGGGATCTTGTAGAATGAACCAGAGACCTGGAACATAAGAGTCTCTCAGAACTCAAAGGGAGGGGCCTTAGATGAAATGCCCTACAGTGGAGAGAGGGGACTTGAGGAGTCCATCTCCAGAAGAAAGACAGAACATCAAGTGGAGGGATGGGGTTGCCATCCCACAGTCAAAATCTCTGACCCAGAATTTTTCCTGTATAAAAGAACTACAGTACAGGATCCAAAATGGTGAAGAGCCTGAGGGAAAGAAATTCCTGTGATAGGGTCAAATTGAGATCCAGCTCAAGGAGAGGCTCCAAGGCCTGACACTATTATTGATGCTTACAGACAAAGGGCAGGTAATAATTCAAGTTAATGAGGATAGTATCTGTTGATTATCTGGCATTGAGTAAGTTAGCTGTTATCAGAATTTGTATATGTGAATGTATCTTTAAATTACTTTATAAGGCCAGAGAGATGGTTCAATAATTATGAGTACTGAGGGCTCTTCTTGAAGACTGGGGAATTCCCAATTTATAGCTGCCTGTAACCAGTTCCAGCAGGTTCAACTTCCTCTTTTGCCCTCTCCAGGCAACAGACACAATGTGGTGCATAGACATACCTACAGGCACAAGACCTATATGAGGAAACTTCTAGTTTCTTTGGAAAGTCATGTCAAATGATGTTTTGCTGGGGCACACAGGTGAAAGGATGTCTTGCTAAATCAGACACAGGAAAGAATGTTTTCCTGAAACAGATGCAGGTGAAGCGATATTTGGACATAGCAAACGTGAAAGGATGCTTGATGAAGGAGTATAAATATGACCACTCAGACAGTGAGAGACAAGCACTAAACATTGGTTTGGTTTGCTAGGCCTTGCTATTTTTCACTAATGACATTCATGTATTGGTTCACCTTACATAGTGTTGCTAAGCTCAACTTGTGATAATGCAGCCATTGAGAGAAACTAGCTCAAAAACTGCTCGTGAGGTTCCTGTGGCAGCTTCCTACTTCCTTGGTCTTACCTCAGGCTGGTTGGCAAGCCTGGTGGTTTCTTCAGGATTGAACTACAACTGCTGCTTAGTGTATGGTGTCTGCCTGCCTAGAGGACAGGTCTGCGGCTGCTGAGTCATATGTGGTGTTTGCTAAAGGACTGAAAGAAGATTGAGCTTGCCCCCAAAGAACTATTGCTGAATAAATCTACTTCCCCTACATCCTAATAACTTTTTTTCTCTCTGCTGAGTGGTGGTCTAGAGGTGGGGTTGAACCCTTATTAAAAGTAAATCACAAAAAAAATTATGTCTATATTCATACATCTACAACAACAAATTAAATTACTTTTATATGAGAAAAATTAAGATCCTCCTCATATACAAATGTTTAAAGTTTCCAACATACATGACACCCACTAAGACCTATAATGTCACCCCCTTTTTCCATTTTACTTTGAATCTGTTCTCCTGTCTTCTCCTCTGCCTTGCTCATCTCTTCTCATCCATGGAACTCCCTATTTAAGTGACTGATTATGCATCCATCTACTGAAGTACAATGTTTAAGTATGTATGTTTTATTCCCAATCAGCACCTAGTACAGTGCCCTGGTCATGTTGTCTTGTTCATTCATACATACTGGAAATTGAATAGCAAATAAGTTTTGGTTCTGAGGGACTGATTTTGGTGAAGGGATATGAGATAACTTTAGGATTCTGCCTGATTAAACTTTAGTTCTGTCACTGACTCTAACAATCACACACATATGATATATGTATTTATATATACATATATATATCACATTACTAGAAGATACAAATTAGGCTTTAGATAAAAGAATTATTATTAAAGATCAGGAGCCAGCAAGATAGCTCAGTGAACCCTATGGGATGAGGTTTTATGATTAGTCATGAGAATCTGTCAAAAAAAAAAAAGATAGCTCAGTGGGTGAAGATAATTGCTGCTAAAGATGACCACTTGAGCTCAGTCTTTGGGACTCTAAGGTGGAAGGAAAGAGCTGACTCTTGCAAGATGTTCTTTGGTTTCCACATGAAAGTCTTGTCACATGTGCATCCTCCACATTCACAAATAAATATATAGATAATTAAATGCAACACAAAATTAAAAGTCCTATTTGCAACAGAATCTTAAAATTCTTATTGAAGTACATGATATCATGGACAACCAAATCAATCCTGAGCAAAAAGATCAATGCTAGAAAGAATGGTCATATCTGATTTCAAGTTATACTTCAAGGCCATAATAATAAAAACAGCATGGGGGTTGGACAAAACATCATAGATCAGTGGAACAGGAGAGAGTATCAAATATGAGCCCACACAGATATAGCAATTTGACTTTAGACAAAGATACAGGTGTTGTCAAGACTTTTTGAATAGGACTTCATTTACTCAGTAAATAAGGCCAACCATTCACAATTGCCATCCTAAGATATTAAAAACTTGCATATCAAAGGAAGCAGCTTAGTCAAGATAATAGACTATAGAATGGGAGATAAAATTTGCTAGCTATATGTCTTATAGAGGATTAGTATTTATAATAAAAAACACTCAAAAGTGGAAATAACAAGAAATCAAGCAACTTAATAGATAAATGAGTTCACAAAATAGAATTTCAGTCTCTAAAGATGAAATACAAACAAATATGAAAATATTTATCTCACTAGCTGTCAGAGGAATGGAAATTAAAACTACATTAAGACTCCCTCTCACCTTAGTCAGAATGTCAAGTCTTTAAATATATGTTTTATTCACCTGAAATAATTATAGCCTCAGACTGCTAACCTGGGCCTAGTATTAGAAGTTTCTAGCCTCCCTACAATCTTCTTTAAGTCTAGAATGTTTCCAGCCTCTGCAACTTATTGCTGAGTAAGCTCACCTTTTGTAGTTCTTTCTGAGCTCTGACTGGCTAATTTAACTAGTTGTTCTGGTTCAAACTCCTCTCCAAGCTGACTGATTCAATCTGGCTTCTCTTGGCTTCTCACTGAATTGCTTGTTCTGCTTGACCTCATACTAACTTGGCAATATGTTCTATTCTTCTAGGTTCCTTCTCATTCTCTGGCTCATCCTGTCTTTCCCTATGTCTAACCTGTTCTCTCTTAAACATGTCTCTGTAAAACTTCCTGGTAAAACTGTTCTTTTTGTTTTCTCTCTTTTTCTGTGCTGCTCTCTTAAGTAGCTTCTGTTTCCTCTCTCTTCTTGAGAGAGTTGGGCATATCCTATTCTGTCAAATCTTTTTCTGATTCATCACTTTTTCTATCACTCATTTAGACATCACTTTCAAACATGGGCGCTTCCTTCTACAAACTAACTGTACCTTCATTGTTTTTGATTAAAGGTGTGTACTAAGGATGTGTTTGTATTCCTGCCAGAGGGATTAAAGTTATGTGTTAAGGGCTGATCCATACCACAATTAAAAGCAGGTTTTTTTTTCAGTAGACAATACAATATCTGGGTTTACAATGTGATCAAATATACTGCAGCATCAGTCATTAAGAAAACAAATAAAAACAAATTCTGGTAAGTAAAGATATGGATAAAATAGGATCTTCATATACTGTTGTAAGAAGGTAAAGTGGTCTAGTCAGCATAAAAACTAATTTGGATGTTCTCAAAAAATAAGAGATCTACTAAATGGTCCAGCTATATCACTCTTGGGTATTTAAAACAATGTATTGCAGAAATATTTGCACATTTGTGTTTATTACAGTGCTAGTCACAGTATCTGATTTATGGTGCCAACCTATGCATCCAACGACACAATACTAGATAAAGAAAATGTGTGTAGTCATTGGAGTTATCTTTTTCAGCCAGAAAAAAGAACAAAGTTATGTCCTTTGCAGGAAAATGAATGCAACTGGAGATGGTTATATTAAGCAGAGTATGATAATAATAGAAAGGAAGATATCATATGCTTTTTCTCATTTGTGGTTTCTCAATTTTATATAGAAACATAAAATCATATCTGTACATACAATATGAAAATAGAAGTGAGATTGTCTAGAGAAACAAAGGGGATGATCGGACAAGGAAGGGGGAGAAACAGTAGTGGGGGGGACAAAGGAAGGGAACGTGTTCACTATACAATGTGTACTTGTTAAAAAATAGCTTTGGGCAACACAATATTGTGTACAATGATTATACACAGAGAAAACAAAAACAGAAGAAAACAAAACAAAACAGATCTGTCTTGGGACAGGTTTTGTCAGATATGCTAATTTGGATTTCTTTCTTTGCACTCCACCCAAATAGAAGGTCTTTTAATATTATATTTTAATTATCTTCTGTGGTAACACAACCCTTGTCACTTGCCTGACTTTTTTCTACCTACTCAAATGTCAGATCCACACATAACTTAAAAATAGAGATGTATCTGGTGTTTATTTTTATGCTTGCATATTTTGGGAGCAGGTGGGTAGGAATGGAGACTTCTAAATTGTCACATTTCAAAGGATATCTTAATAAATGAACAAAAATTGTAAGATAAATCAAGACATTTCACCTCACTACACTGCACATTATTAGTATGTCCTTGCCCATTTTTCACCAGTTATCCTTTGATTTTTCATGAAGATTCATTTGGCTTTTAGGCAGCTGCCTCTTCCATGTCCAGGAAGTCTCAGAAGTTCTGGGTTCTTGTCGGCCTCAAGCTTCCTGGTCTGACCCCTTTGCACAAACCTTGATTAAGACTGCTATCTGCCTAAGCCTGCCCTTCCAAGAAAGGATACGGGTCTCTACTTGTGTCAATGAGGTGCCAGGGCAGGATTTCATGGAGTTTTCAGGCATGTAATTTATTGACCCAGAAGTGATCAGAACAGTGTCCTTCTCTTAGAATTTAGGGTGTGTGACTCAGAAACTACGAAATAATAAAGACACGCTTTACTAATATGTTTATTTCTTTGTCTCCAATATAGGATCTCATTCTTTGTTCCAGGCTGACCTGGAACTTATGAGGCTGCCCTCAAATCCACCATGATCCTCTTACCTCAGCCTGCTAATTACTGAAACCACAGTGTGGGTCACCATTTCTGGCCTGTTTGTTTGTTTTTGTGAGAGTAGCCATCTTGAGCATGAAGCCATCTCAGAATTGGGAAAAGCAAAGAGTCCTTGAGAAAAGGAACTGAAACACTGGATCTGACTGTCCTGAGCTGTGCCATCCATCCCATGACTTATATTTAAAAGGAAGCACATGCTATTATTTATGTGAGTTTTCATAAGGTCCATGACATGCATCCGAATGTATCTTAAGTGATATTCCATTTTAAAATGGATATTTTCTTTATGGTGGAAACATGATCTAGATCAGACTTGTCAAATAGGACATTTTGAGATGATGAATGTTGTCTTTACAATATAGGTGGACACTGTCCTCATTTGTTGGTTGAAAAATTAAAATATGCTGCTTCAGGCCTGGATGGATTACTCATTGGTAAGAGGATTTGCTATGAAGGCAAGATAACCTGGATTCAAATCCTCAGTAACCAAATTCAAAGCAAAATCAATACAAAATCCAAGCATGACTGCACATGCTTGCAAACATCAGTGTTGGGTCTATTTCATGAACTCTCTGACCAGGTATCCTAGACCAAATGACAAACTTCAGGCTCAGTGAGAGAACTTGTCTTAAAAACTAAGACGGGATGATACAGGAAGATATCCAATATTTTCATATTTCCACTATATGTTTGCACATAAATATGTGGGCTCCATACCCACATTCAACCCTGTACAAATACACAAAGAGAAAGAAGGATGTCAATGTGACACAGGATCTCAAGTTCTAATTTAATTTAGTTTTCATTAAATTCAAATAGAAATAGACTCATGTCTCTTTAGGCAATGTCTTTTTAGACTTAGATGAGTCAGCTTTCTGAATGCGGAAGTGACTACCACACTCTTCTATACCTTTGTCTTCCACATGATCATTACTAGATGTTCTTTCATTTTGTGTGTTGGTAAATAATTCTAAATAAAACAAAAACTTGTTTAACCTGAAATATCTATGGATTCTCTCTCTCTCTCTCTCTCTCTCTCTCTCTCTCTCTCTCTCTCTCTCTCTCTCTCTCTCAGTTCTGCCTATACATGTATGTCTGTGTAATATTGAACGCTCTCTAATTGCTCAGATTTGTGTATCATGTAATGGTTTTAAGAAAAGTAAGTATGTATTTATTCCTTGCCAAACAACCTAAGTCAAATACATTCAAAAACAACTCTCAGCAGTGAAGAGCAATATGTCATTTTATATTGATATGTGTAAGTGTTAAACACTTAGAAGAGAAAAGCGTAGGAAGCCTTCTTTCACTAATTCTAGTCAATGTGGATCCTCAGGAGGATGTGAAGACACTTCGATCACACCATGTGCAAAATGAGTCATTGCTGCTACCTGAAGATAGCCTGGTTTTATTTTACAATTAATTCCATGGGTGTTTTATGCTTAAAATGTCACCAAGAAAAACTCTACAAATTGCCAGGTGCTTAACTAGTAGCAAGTCATTAGCTTCTGAATATAGTCTCTACATGTTTTATTAGTTATAGGATTATTAAGAATACTCTCCAATTTAACTTGAAGTACTTTTTACAGTTAAAAATATCTGAAAGCATTTTGGAATTAAATTGTGTGATGTAGTATACAGTATACTGTTTTAGGGATTGTGACCCAGAATAAAATGGTTAAATAAACCACATTCAAACTATTATGCTACTGACTAGATTTTCAGATTTCTAGAAGAAAGGAAATAGAACTCAAAAGAAAATTAATTAGCCTACCTAAGAAAGTCCCCAGCATCTTTGCTGAGATATCAGGCAAACACAGTTTCCTCTGAACAACAAGAAAGTAACCCAGGCTTGAATAAACTTCTGGCAGCTTGTCTGTACCTTATACTCAAGGAGGCAGACAGCCTTCAGGAAGATGATATGAACTGTCAGGTTCATCCTGCTGTAATTGGAGTGTCTATTGACTTCGGTCAGTTAGTATAAAAAACATCAACTCCCCAAGTGCTCATGTTGATAGAGATGTGATAACTGAAGACTGTCCTTAAGATGCCTGCTACTTGCAGATAGGTTTCTCTCCAGTACTTAGGAGGAATTTTATATTTCTGTCCCAGGTGCAGTCTAATATTAGTTACTTCTTGACTATTAAAGAGACATTTATAATAGGGTACTTTCATCATATTCTGTCATTTACTCAAGTGAAACAGTGATTACAAACATATAGAGCCTAGAAACAACCAATTTTTGTGGGAAAATGAGCTGAGAGGTTAAGAGATTATCTGCATATAATCACATTTTGTCATTGAAATTATTTTTCTGGTAAAATATTTTCAATAAATAAATAAATCAATACTTAAGATAGAGCACTCTATGGGGATCATTGATAGATTCTTACTTTAGATAGATTAATTAATGATTCCAAAATATGTATTTACTCTTTTGGCTAAATATATCATTCTATTTAGTAAATAATTCACCTGCCCTCCTTTAAGGAAAAGATTTTACAAAGAAATGCACATTTCAGAAGTGTATTAGAGCCATAAGTATCAGGTACATTAAAAAGCAGAAGTCAGAGCTCCACTGGTCACCACTCTATCAGCCAGTTCCTTTCCACCCCATTCCCCTGCCTGTCCCCCAGGGCATGCCCAGCTGCCCTGAGCTAGCTGCTTTCGATTCCTCAAGTTCCAAAGTCTGGCTACTGCCCAACTGGCCTTAACCAGGCCAACCTCACGAGGAATATCCAGGCTTGCTATACCAAGGACATCCATTCCAAGTCTTCTCATGGGAGACCTGTTGTACCGGAAGATATCTAGATTAGGTTCACATTCCTGATACTTGCTACACCAGGAATATCTAGGGACAATAAGATGGTTAAAGGCCAGTGTAAGAACATAAACAACAAGATCTAGGGCAATATGGCATCTTCAGAGCAAAGGTATCCCACTACAGAAAGCCCTTCGGCAAAGTGACTGAATACAAAATCAACCCAAAGAAATCAGTAGCCTTCCTTTATATAAAATGGTAAATGGACTGAGGAAGAAGTTAGGGAGACAATGCTTTTTACAATAGGCACAAATAATATAAAATATTTTGGAGTAATTCTAACCAAGCAAGTGAAAGATGATAAGAACTTCAAGTCCTGGAAGAGAGAAAACAGAAGTTGGAAAGATCTCTCATGTTCATGGATTGATAGGATTAACATAGTAAAAATGGCCGTCTTGCTAAAAGCAATATACAGATTCAATGCAATTCTCATCAAAATTCCAACACAAATCTTTGTAGACCTTGAAAGAGCAATTCTCAACTTTATATGGAAAAAAAAAACAGGATAGCTAAAACAATCTTGTACAATAAGAGAATTTCTGGAGGTATCATCATCTATGATCTCAAGTTATATACTACAGAGCAAATAGTGATAAAAATACATAGTATTGGTATAGAAACAGACATGCTGAATAGTGGAATCTAATTGAAAAACCAGAAATACAAAGATACACCTGTGGACACTTGATATTTGACAATAATTAATAAATGGGACCTCTTGAAACTGAAAAGCTTTTCCAAGACTAAGGACACCATCAATAGGACGAAATGTTAGCCTACAGAATGGGAAAACGTTTTCACCATCGAACAGAGGACTAATATTCAAAATATGTAAAGAACTCAAGAAATTAGTCACTAACAACCCAAATAACCCAATTTTTTTTAAAAAAAATGTGTACAGAGCTAAGCAGAAAATTCTCAACAGAGAAATATCTAATGGCTGAGAAACACTTAAACGTTCAATGTCCTTAGTCATCAAGGAAATGCAAATTAAAATGACTATGAGATTCCATTTTATATCCATCAGAATCGCTAAGACCAAAATCTCAAGTGACAGCACAGGCTGGTAAGGATGTGGAGCAAGGGGAACACTGCTCCATTGTTGGTGGAAATACAAACTGGTACAACCACTGTAGAAATCAGTTTAGCAGGCTCTCAGAAAATTGGAAATAGTTCCAAGACTCCTGGGCATATGCCCAAAAGATGCCCCAATATGCCACAAGGACCGTTGTTCAACTGTGTTCATAGCAGCTTTATTTATAATAGCCAGAAACTGGAGACAACTTAGATGTCCCTCAGTCGAATAATGGATAAAGAAAAGGTGGTTCATTTACACAATGTGATACTAATTAACTATTAAATACAAAGACAGCATGAAATTTCTAGACATAGATGGAACTAAAAAATATCATACTGAGTGAAGTAATCCAAACCCAGAAGGACACACATGGTATGTATTCACTTCTAAGTGGATATTAGCTGTAAAGTACAAGATAACTATACTACAATTCACAGACCCAAAGAAATCCAGGGGAGGATGTGTGAATATCACTCAGAAGGGAAAACAAATAGTCATCAGAGGTGGATGGAGGGAGGGAACTGGGTGGTAGAGGTTGTCAGGAGGTTAATGGGGATGGGAATCAGGTGTGAAGAGAAGGGGTGTGGGAGAGGGAATGCAATTGATTGGAGTTATCTTTGGGAGTAACTAGAGACCTGGGATAGGAGAGGTTTTGGGGAATCTAAGGGGATGACCCTAGCTGAGACTCCTGCCAGTAGGGGATATGGTCACTTCCTGTAACCACTTTGGACTTCTAGTGGAGGGTTGGGGACATCAACCCACCCACAAAACTTTCAAGCCCACATTTGTTCTGCCTACAATATGCTCAGAGATAAAGATGGGGCAGAGATGGAGAGAATAGCTAGCCAATGAATGGCCCAACTTGAAACACATCCCAAGTAAGATAGCCAATTCCTCATACTACTAATGATACTCTGTTATCCTTGCAGACAGGAGCCCACCAAAACTGTCTCCTAAGAGATTTCTTCAGCCCCTGATGGAAACAGATGCAGAGACCCACAGCCAAACATCAGGTGATGTTAGGGAAGTTTTGTGGATGAATGGGGGAATAGAATTGAGCAAGCTAGGAGGGTCAAGGAGACCTACAGAGTCAACTAGCTTGGTTCCATGAGGCTCACAGAAAGTAAACCACCAACCAAACAGCATACATGAGCCTAGGCCCTCTACATATGTATAGCAGATGTGCGGTTTTATTTTCATGTGGGTCCCTGAGCAATTGGAGCGATGACTGTCTCTGACTCAGTTGCCTGCCATTGGATCCCATTCCTGTAACTGGAGTACTTAGTTGGATTTCAGTGAGAGAGGATGTGCTTAGCCAATGGCAACTTGATGTCTCAGGGTGGAGTGGTACCCACAGGGTGGGGGATCCCCTTCTCTGAGTAGAAAGGGAAGGGGTAGTAGGGGCAAAGGGGAACGATTTATAAGTGTGCAACTGGGAGCTGAGGAGGGATGGTGACTGTAGTCTGGATGTAAAGTGAATGAATGAATAATAAATAAATAAATAGATTCAATAACAACACAAAAGAAGAAGCAGAAGTTAGTAACAATGATGATGTCTTGGCTTGATGCAAAACTGAAAATACAGTTATTGTAAATACTGCCCTGTTGCTTTGCTTAGTTTTATTTCTAGCTTGCATATTAAAAAAATACAAACAAAAAGTCACTTAAAATGAAACAATGAAACCATAGAACCCTAAACAGCAATCTGAGATGATGATGATGATGATGATGATGATGATGACTTAAGAACTTAACCAAATCCCATGAAAGTGCATGTACAGAAGACTGGCTCTAGCTAATGCAATGCCAGTAAAGCCAGGTTGAGAGAATTTTCTTTCATATTCTCTTTGAAATATAACATAAATTTAAAGTTTTCAGTAAGCTTAGAAAATGGAAAAGAGAATAGTTCTTTTGGTTACATTAGGAAAACATTTTTGTGCCCAGCATTTAAAAAATATCTCCTTACCTCAATGTAGTTTCTGGTTAAGGAAAGAATAATATATTAAAAGAGAAAAAATAAAAAAGAAAGAAAAGAAAAAGTCTGTTTTTTGATTTACTGAATTGGATATTGTACTCACTAAAAGTTGATGAAACAGTTTCAATAAAAATGCAATTACATTAAAGTTTTTAAAATCCTATCAACACGATCACTTTAATCACACCAAGAATGTTCAGTTTCTTAAAATTTAAGCCCCTTAGCTTAGCACTTTATCATGCTTGCCAATAAAATACCACCAGGGCTGAGAGGCACACAATCCTTTATGTTAGGCACCAAGAGATGAGAAACTCAGTACTGATGGCTCTGGGCGAATGGCTAATGAGCTTCAAAGCCTCTCTGCCTCCAGGTCGGGGGGGTTTGTGTGAGACAGAGGTTAGAAGTGACAGGAAGTCATTATCTTTCCATGGTAGTTCAATGGCTTATGTGAAGGGAATTCATTGTTTCAGGCTACTTTCTAATGACCAAAATTTTATGTCTCAATGACAAATTTAACCAAGAATCATGTTCCTGTTCGGCTATGTCTACCATATCAAAGCAAGTAATTTTTAGCGGGGAAAAGACAGTATTTAAAGGGCTATCTATGAAAAATAAGGGAGAAAGGAGAAGCAAAAACGGAAAAGAAAAGCCAAAGGGCAAAGAGCCATCTAGAACAGCACAGACCAAAACATAACCGATTCATCATCTGAAAGCTTTTCTTTGGCACTTAGGGACCAAGGCATTTCATTAATAAAGATCTTACTTGTTTTTTTTTCAGTAAGATTGTAATACTTTCTCTTGAAGCCTCTGAACTAGGACCCCAAAAAATGTTAAATGCCTTGAGACACTGTTCTTTTGGAAGACTGTCACCACACATTACTATGTCCCTCTTTAGGACATATTACCTAGAATCAGTGAGAGAAAGTCTCCCTACTTTTCCTCTTTTTAGATGATTAACAATTATGCACATATGTTCAACATTACACATAGTTTCACGATGTGTTATATGTCTTTGGTTGTTTGGCAAGGGATAAACATATGGGTATTCATCTAGAGCTCTCAATATGTGAAATGAAAACCCAGGCAAATAGAAATTTTTAAGACACACCCACACACCCATACACACCCTCGTTCATGCACACACACACACACACACACACACACACACACACACACGCAGACACACACACACACACATTCATGATACATTTGAATCAAAACTGTGATTTTTGATAATCTTAGTAAATATAAAAACTTAGGCAGCACATGGCAGAGTCGTGGTAACATGATATGATTTGGTCTGCATCTATTCTGACCATTGGACCCATGATGAGTTCCCAATTTGAGCTAATGATAAAATATGAAATTCACATCCTCTGTGTACTGGTAAGATGCAGGAAGGACAACAGTCATACTATTTTAGGAAACCACTTCCATTATCTCAAAAGTTCTGCTGGAGATTATTAGTCTAAATCACATTGCTTCCTTATTTTAGTACTCTTTAGTGTAAAAATGTATTGCCTTATAAAATAATTTAGGAGCATTGGTGACTCTTAAGGAGAAATAATAAAGATAAATCACAAATGCATTAAAGTTGGAAGCTTATGAAACACACAAGCCATATAAGGTTCCATTGGCTACTGTATTTATTTAGACATCTATTTTATATTATACCAAGTTAAGGCATTAGAAAATTTTACATCTTTCAAATGTTAAAAAAGTCTAGATTTCTTTTTTCTTTTCAAAGGTTAATGATTAATAACTTAGGAGTGTTCATTGCACCTTGAAGTTAGCCTATAGAAAGAACCCTATTTATTGTGGGGTTCTAGGACCTCTCCATTACCTCTCACAGTTCCTCTGTGTGAACATATGTATAACGCGTATTCCACAACAACCAAATTATATTTAGTGTGTGTTCAGGGGATTGAATTCAGGTCTTCATGCTTGCATGACAACACTTTACAAACTGAGCTCTCTCTCCATCCCCTTGCTGCTCCTTTCTCTTCCTCCTTCTCCTTCAAAGCTGTCCCCACCACCACCTCCTTCTTTCCTTCCTCCTCTTCCTTCTCCTCCTCTTCTTCAGATTTATTTCACTCTTAATCATTTGTATGTGTACTTTAGCATGTAGGAATGTACATATGAACACAGTACGCACAGGGTACTGAGCCACCCAAAGAGGAGGTTAGGAACTTAACTTGGGCCCTTGGAAGAGCAGTGCTCACTCTTAACCCCTGGGCATCTCACCAGCCCTCCGTCTTTTGTTTTTAATGATTAATTATAATTGCTTGCATGAATATAAAATCTTAACCTTATTTAGAAGATGAGGTCACACAAACACTTCTCTATTTCCCTGATGGGAAATTCCCTAGTACCTCAGAGTATTAGAAGGAAGAAAAGCTGCACACATCTAGCAACTGATCTACTTAACTACTGTTCTCCACACTGTTCTACTGAAGTTTCAGAATTTTAGAGAATAGGAAATGGGTAAGCTGACACGTTTAATTTCATCTTTATCTACAATCAAAGGAATTCGTAAATTGTCTTTTTGCAATCTGCTATATTCTTAGCTTATTCAAAATGGTTACACGAAAGATGGTATCTCTATGATTATGGATTTGGTGGATAGAAACAATTCTTTTGTAAATTCTTGTTCAGGAGTTTGTAAGGTCTAAAATTACTAGAATTGTTATTTCAAATCCTGAGATCATCTATGACTGATAAGAAAAAAATAAAACATTCTAGGAAGTTTTATCAAGCACTGAGTCCAGATTGCTTTTGTTGTCAGTTTTGTAACTAAGAGTTGCTCTTCTCCTTCACCCAGATAACTCTTCCAGTATCAGTCAGGTTTGTTTGCCGTGTAAAGATGGATTGTTGCAATTGTCATTCCATGTGCCAACAGCTGGCTCAGGCATACTGTCTATTTGATTTATTTAATTTTAGAAGGTATCTGTGTAGTTCTTTGGCTAGCCTGGAACTTACAGAGATCTACCTGTCACTGCCTCAAGTGCCTGTGCCACCACACCCAGCTTATCTGAAGTTTTAATACAGAGAATCCTTTGAGTCCTGATATGTCAATCTGGTTGTGGTTTTGTTTTTATTTTTTATTTTTTGTGTGTCTACGTATATGCTTACTATGTATCTGCTGATGCTAGCGGTGGCCAAAGGTAGGCATTGGATTATTTGGAACTGTAGTTGCAGGCGGTTGTGAGCCACCCAACTGAATGATGGGAACTAAACTAGGGTCCTCTGGAAGAGCACCAATCCCTCTTAACTGCTGAGCCATGTCTCCAGCTATCTAATGATGTTTAAAAAATGATTGAAACTATAGAAATTTGGGTGTTCTGGTTTAACCTCAATACTACTTTCAGTTTCAGATGTTCATAGCTAATTTTTGTTGCTATTTTGTCTATAAACTTCATCCTGTGCTCCTCATATCACAAGGAGAGAACTCAAGAATTACGCTTTAATAAGCTGAGTTTGTCGAAATAGATTTTTTCCATAAAAATAAATCATAGTGACTTCTTAAATGAAGTTTAATGTATTATATCTTTCTTTCCAAGTGTATGGTATCATGATGCTGAGAAAATGAAGATTTTTCTCTTATTCATGAAAGGTGGTAATATCCAAGCCATCCTGATAGTAGTGTCCCTATATCCTGGGTGCTGATGCAAAGGTTTGAATTTGTAGTAAGGACAAATGAAAAAAAAAAAGAAAAGGTAAGATCAGATGGACTGGGGAGAAGCCAGATGGAGACAGAACAAGGGGATGTCAGCAGTGAAGTGATAACTTCTCTCCCCAAATCTCCATCTTTTCTCCAAAGGTAAATTGTCTCCTCTGTTCAGGTTCATTTTTCTAATTATAATCAAGGCCCAAACAAATCAGACCAGTGAGATTCATTTGTTTCCTCTTGGAACTCAGGCAAACAGATGTAATTTCATTCTGAGACAAGGCAGCTGGGCTTAAGAGGCAGAGTGAGGGTGGTAACTGTGGGGCACATCAGTTATAATTTATCCTGACTTGGTAAGATTTTTCTTTTTGCATGACATGCTGCTCAACAAATGGAGAGACACCCTAGCTAAGTAATTGCTCAGATTATCAGAGTGCTGTGCTTAAAAGGAATTCTAGGCCGAATTAGCTTGAGATGACATCAGTGGTACTCATCTTCATGAGTTCAGTCCAATAATGAATCTACTTAATATCTTCATCAGTGGCCAAGCTAATGGAAGAGGAAGGAAGACTCATTAATTAACTTCAGGAAAGACATTAGACTGCACAAATAGATTGCACATGGTAGGATGGGGTATGAATTTCAATGGCCTTTCCCATGATAAAGCACTTGCCTTGGAATTCAAAGTCTGCAAGACTATCGGTGTATTGTGGATCCCTGCAGGCATGACTGAGAACACAAACATGTGAACTCTTGCTATTGTGAATCTTGGTGCTCTCTTTGTTAAAGCCAGAGCATCAGTCAGCACTGGGTAGCTTTCTTTCAAGCAGAAACACCCACTTTGTAAGAGTGCATTCCAAAATGACTTTTCTTTCTCAATGTGTGGCTTATCTCCAAATTTCAAGACCATGCTGCACTAGTGTAAGGCGAAACCAACTGCATAACTTTTGTTATTTATTGTTAAAAAACTGTCAAAATCCCTAGTTCATAGTATAAAAAACCCACTAAACAAACAAAAAAGCCACTAAGAAGTGGTAGGTATAAAATGCTTCCCATGTTACCCTTTCTCTCTGTCAACTTGTCAGTATTTATTTAATGTCCTCTAAGAAAGAAAAAATAAATAAAATGTGGAGATTATTAGCATACCTATTATCATTGATCTTTATATAGTGTGTTTCCAGTTTAAAATACAAATATGATAGCTTTGAACTCAAATATGGAATTAAGAAAATTAAGCAATTTGTATTTTGTAGTGACTACCTGCATCTGCATTTCTGTCTTCAGGTGGCCTTCCTCATTTGCTGTCTATCTGCGTGGCTAGTTTATTATTTATTTATTTTTTTTAAAGATTTATTTATTGTTTTATGTAATATGTTATATGTAGCTGTCTGCAGACACACAAGAAGAGGGCATCAGATCTCATTACAGATGGCTTTGAGCCACCATGTGGTTGCTGGGATTTGAACTCAGGACCTTTGGAAGAGTAGTCAGTGCTCTTAACTGCTGAGCCATATCTCCAGCCCTGACTAGTTTATTTTTTATTGTGGGGAAGTAGGGTCTCGTACTGACCTAGAAGGTGGCAAGTAGATTAGACTGGCTGGGATCTATCTGCTTCTATCTTCCCAACACTGGGGTTGTGAACATGTGCCTCTATACTTGGCTTTTCGTTCTTTTCTATGTAGATTCTAGAGACTAAATTCTAGTCTTCAAACACCCTACCAACAGAGCTGTCTCCTCTGCCCCTCTACTGAACTTAAAACATTTTTTCATTTCTCTTTTGTTTCTTTCATGATACACATAGAAGTAAATTTACTAATATCCTGGGTGCTTCTCAAATTGATCAAGTTGACAACCAGGGTTGCTTATCACAAATTTACCTTTTGTCAACTATTTTGAAATACTCCTTAAAGCTAGTTCCAAAAGATTTGTTTGTCTCACAATGCAGAATACTCAATCTCTAAGAGCCCCTATAGTCTTAACAGCTCCAGTATTAATCCAAAGTCCAAATACAAGGTCCTCTCTGAAACTCTAGGGAATTCTTTGCTATAAACCTATGTCAACAAAAGAAGTCACACTTCCAGTATACTATGGTACAGAGCAAACATCCCAGTTCTGAGGAGGAAAAGAGACATAGGAAGGGAGAATAGGGGTAAGACCAAAGCAAAATCCAAAACCAGCAGGGGCAGTGTAAGCCCCCTAGCTCCATAACCCAAATATTGGATGTGGTGGCATGATTAGACAGCACAAGTACTTAGGGTCGCCCATCCTGATCCATACACTTCACTGGTTGTAGCCCGGATGGCCTCTTTATTGAACTGACTCTCATCGCTACTTTCAGTTGTCCTTCACAGGTACTCCCCATACCTGCAGCTTCCTTAGGTCATCACTGTCTGGATGGTTTCCTTTTTACCGCGTCATGTACAACCTTCACTGGTTGCTTGTAGAGCATCCTCAAATACGTGTCTGGCCTCCCTTAGATATCTAGCTGAAGCCTCTGTAAGTCTGTGACTCTTAACTTTCTGTAGGTCTGATAATTATAAGGAAAGTGTCAATGACAAGGTCTACTGCCAGCTTGAGTAGCCGCTTCCCCTCTCCCTCTCTGGACCATGGCTTCCGGGGATGGCAGGGGGCTAAGTGAACCTAATAATGAACCAACTTTCTCCGTGGCCTCTGTGACCAGGAACCCAGAAGATTTCTTCTCCAAAAGTCTTTTACATGAGTGAAAGGCTGGTGCTTTCAGCCTGAGAAGGGTGGAGTGTGTCCAATCCTGAGATATCCTTAAAGCATGTTTTTTAAATTTTCTTGATGTAAGGGACTTGGCTTCATTTTAATGGTCTAAATTGATTGAGTTGTCCCATATTCCTTAGCTTCACCTTTGCTCTACGTTCCAGAGCGAACTGAAAGCTTACAAGGTACCTACGTGTGTATGAAATTCTTAAAGAATTATCACAAATATATTAAGATAAAAATATTATACTAAAAGTCTTTCTGCTCTGAGATTTTGCTCACAACTCTCGTTGAAAACTTGCCTAAAAGCAGCCAGCTAAACAGAACCTGAATGCTAGGCTCCCTCAAAATACCTCTGGCTTTGGTGGCACACACAACGAAGAAGTCGCTAGCCTATGGAGTAATTGTAAGTTTGGACGTATTTTTCAGTCTATCTTAGTCCACTCATTTTTATCTATTAAAAGAAGATAATGTGAGTCAGTGTGATGGCTCAGTGGGTAAAATCACTAACTATAAAAACCTGTTGTCCTGAATTCAATCCCTGATCCACAGTGGAAGGAGAAAACCGACTTCTGAAAGTTGTCAGTTCCCACATATATACAACGGAGCATGTTTTTCTGTTTTTATACATACACATTAGGTACACACACACACACACACACACACACACACTCCCACAACCACCACCACCAATAATAATAATAATAATAATAATAATAATAATAATAATAATAAACAATAACAATAATAATACAATTAAAAATGCCACTGTGGCATCTCTCAATGCCCCCTGATTATTTTCCAGGGAACCCAGGTTTGACAGTCCCAGCATCTAAATGGTCATTTACAACAATTTGTAATTCCAGTTCATAGGGAGCCACTTTCTTCTGATTTTCTTGGGAACATGGTGCATGTACATAGATGTAGGAAAAACAGACATACAGGCAAAATAAGATAATAAAAATAAAACTTTAAATAAAACAAACATTTTCAAAAAGAAAAGAGAAAATGTAGGCCATCTTGCAGTTATAACTTAAAAACTCAAAAAGCTAATAGCAGTGTCTATGAGACATCTACTCACTGTGCCTAACACAATCTTGAAGAAGTTGAATGCATTTGATATTCACGAGAGTCTAGGAGGCATGCAGTTCCCATCACTACATATCTAATCTTACATTTTTATTTCTTTTAATTCATCGTTTTCTGACCCATCTGAAAGGTTTTCATCTTAGTGATACCAAGGTGGATTTTATACTTAGAGGTGAATGTCCGCCATCATATGTTGGATATCAGCTACATGAATATACATTGTTTTATCAGGTGGAAAAGTAGCGTTGGTTTGGCTTATATGGCAGCTACCATTGACTCCTGCTCTTTCCTAAGCTCTTCATTCTTCTTGTTTCTTAGCTCTTTGCTTTTAATATGCAATTTATTTATCCTTCTTAGAGAAAATTGGAAATGTAAATATGAACAAATAAAGCAAAATTATATAAATTAAAGATAAACTAAATAGTGTGCTTAAATTCCCTTCTGGTCTCTGCTAAATATGCACTTAAAGGCGTTGTTGGGCTCTTTCTGCGTATAAAATTTAGTGTCACTCCCTCTCCCCATGCCTCAACCCTGTTTCTGCCATAAATCATATATAAAGCCTTTACACTAGCAGGTCAATGCTCCCCCTGCTCTTGCTAAATAGTTCTACTTGCTTCTAATCTCATAAGCTCCTACACTCTAATAAACTTTCTAAAATCTGCTTTCCTGATGTCTGTAAAATTTATTCTGCAATCATGAAACAAAGAACCCAGAAGCCACTGGCCCTTGGTGGCATTGAAGACCATTGATTTTTCAGGACACTATAGCCTGTGTATTGCTCACTTGAGCTGAGAAAGCCTCAGGCATCTCAGGGTCCCCTGCTGTCCCCTCTGAGTCACTCACTCTCTTCCTCTTTATTTTTCTGGATCTGCTCTTTATTTGTAGGTGGCCAGTGTGGCTTTGTATCTCTGTGTGATTAGAGACATCTTCCTAGGGTTTTTGTCCTTCAAGGATGTTTTGCTGTGTTCAGGAATACTGGGAGAAACATCATGTTTGGATGCCAAATTCTTTCTTTCTGAAGCTAAAATACATTCTTTCACCCTGAGGAACCTATTCTTTAGAAAGTCAAGCTTAGGGGGAAATACAATGAAAGACAGCTCACCTTACATTTCACTCCACGCATGTGCCTTGCTTCTAGATTCCTTTTACTAGGCATGCAAGATCTGTTCCTGGATGCTTGTCAAGTTTGTATTTTATCTTGCATTTGGAGTTTATGGATTTCTCTGGCAGTTTTTGTTATCAAACAGCTCTCAAATTTTGAAAGAGTTTGTAAGCTGAGTGGATATTTCTTGACACGTGTTTTAGTTTAGAATTATTTTCCCCATTAAATTTAAATTCACCTTTTAAATTGGCTTTAAATAGGATGGTTCTTGCTTCTGATTGTTAATTTTAAAGGCTTTGTTATTCACCTGTACTTGCAATTAAAAAATAATAATTCTGTGAGTTCATATATGCATTGGTCCTGTTTGGAAGGCTTGTTTTCCTCTGACTCCTCTATAGCTCTTACTGTCTTTCTTCCTCTTCTTCTGGAGAGCTCCTTAAACTCTGAGGGGAAGTATTTGATAGAAATATCCCATTTAGGACTGAGTGTTCCAAAGTAATTCAGCACCTTGTCCAGTTAAGGTTCTCTGTATTGTTTCCATCTACTGCAGGAGAAAGACTTACTGATGATTGCTGAGCAAGGCATTGATTTATGAGCATAGAAGAATGTCAATAAGAATCATTTGATTGTTATGTTCTTTAGCTGAATGATACTGTGCAGTAGTAGTATGTGGTTTTCCTTAAGGTCCATGGCTTAGATAATCTCAGGTTTTAGCTACCTGAGAAATGTGGAACATGAGTCTTATCTCATGGAATGGTTCTTAAATCTAATCAGAGAGATAGTGCTTGGTTACTGCCCCAATGTTTGTATCACTATTTCACCAGTGTCTCTTGCAGGCAGGGCACCATAGGGTTGGTTTGTGGCTGGGTTGGTGGTTATCTCTCTTCTGTGGTAGTATGAAGGTACCCTTACCTTCCAGTATCATGATGTTGGGTTGAAAGCTCTAATCAGACACTAGATCTATTCAAAGAGTTATGTAGTTGTCTTTAGCAATAGGTCCTTGCCATCAGTTGGTGTAGAGTAACCCAATAGCAAAAGTAGTAAAAATAATTTGTTTTTTACTACTAAAATTTTTTTAGATGCCATCTTAATTTTGCAGTACAGGAGTTTGGATCATGGGCCACATGCATAGCAGGCAAGTGCCTGATGACTGAGCTCTGATCCTGTCACTTCCAGCTTTCACCTGAGATGCTTGCCACAAGTTCTCTGTGATTGTTTGTATACTAGTTTTCAATATAGCCCTGGATCAGGCACAGAGATTCCCCAGGATAGCACAACACAAACACACTCTAACCTACTCATGGACATTTGCAGATTAGAGTAACTCCATATTGTGAGCCACATTGCTAAGAATAATTTGATTGCTTCAAGCTCAATCCTAAAATGCTGATTTTTGCTGTAGCCAAGTGTTCATAGCCAGTGTCCTTTTATTGATTGATTGGTTGATTGATTAACAGAAGACCTGAAGTTTCAGAATTTTCTATGTGATTGTTGTAGCACTAGCATTAACATTGATGAAAACAAAACAAATGCACACACACACACACACACACACACACACACACACACACACACACAAATAAAACAAACCAACCCCTTCTTCACTTAGGGAAAGTTCAGACTCACTTAGTATTTCTTACACTCTGGAAGGCTGACTATAAAGGCTTACATTTCCTGCTGTGATTATAGCCTCCCTGAAAGAAAGGAAGCAGCAACATGAACTTAGTTCCCTTGATCTTCACAGTGAGTCTAAGTCCCAATTTCTATGGTCTTCCCTCTCTGACTATTTAATACATTTAGTGTTTCTCTGCCTGGCATTCCCCTATAGGACAGATTGAATTTAACAAATGTACACCAAGAATGATAGCTGACACTAATTCAATGAGCAGAAGGTTAAATCCAATAAGATTTCCTGAGGTAATGGAGATGGGTATGGTATGTAGAGCTCCGAGGAGTCGAAGAGATTAACTTGAGTCTACCCAGCTCCTTTGACTATGCAGCCTCTAGGAAATGACAAAGCATTTTTAGGCAGAGTGCTGCTGGAGCCTAAGGATTTAGTTTTTAAAAAGCGAACAAAGCATCATGGTCAAGCTGATGCAATAATTTTGCAATCCTGTGAGCTGTTAGGCTCGAGAAAAGGAAGGCATTAGCTAAATGCAATCTGGAATGGACACATTAATTGACAAAGCTGCTATCCCTAAACACGAATAAAGAATTGGATGATTTTTTTTTTAAACTCAGATAGATGCTAGTCCAAGCTAAAAATCTGTAGACTGTCTGGACAGCTTTAAAAAATATATAAGTAAATCACACTAGAATAACAGGGTAGAAAAGGAAGGGAGGAAAGATTTAAAATGATAAACAAACAAACAAAGAAACAAAAAAGCCAAACGACTTGATTTAACGTATGTAGATGAAAGCCGTGGACCAGTGCTTCCCATGAGACTGCAAGGCACTGGAGTGCCACTGATGGCAAGTCTCAGAAAACTAAGGAGAAACTTGCAGCTGGGCGTCTTGCCGGATCAGCCTCTAACAGCCCTTCTCAGTGGGATGGCAGGATTAGGGGTGGAGCTGATGGCATAATGGAATCTATGCTTGCCTGGGCTGATTGCGCTTCTGATCTGAACGCTTGTATTGGGGTGACAGCTGCTTTTTAACCTGGGAGCAGCCAGCGGGAGAGCAGCATGCCAATTGCTTGTGCATATTCAGCCATCACATATTGACAGTGAAGGGGAAGACAGTCCACACGTGTGCCACCCTTACTAAAGAGTATATGAAATATTCAGTCAAAGACTTGGAGGTCTTGAAGAGCCCACTGCGGATTTTCTATGACTGAGCTGAGTTCTTTTAAAAAATATACACGATCAGTGAATTATGATAATTCTTGGGTAAGGGATGGCTGTATAAAGATATTGAACATTACGTATGCAAGTCACATATGTACTTCAGAGGAAGACTGTCAAGTTTTAGGAGTACTGTAGTAGTACATGATATTGAAATTGGCTAGGGTTTGTTAAAATTCAGAATGGATGCCATGAAGGAAAGAAAATGGGTGCCATGTATTGTAAAATAAGGTATTATGCCCTTAAAATAAAGTATGTCAGCATGTCACATTTTAGTTAAAAGAAGCTGATTGGATATATGTATATTGAGGTTTCTCCTAAATATTTAAGATATGCATGGCATTGGATTTATGCTATGTTTATATCAAAGAGTTATTTTTTGCTTAAATAATAAATCTTTGGTTTTTGGTTTTGCAATTAAAAGGCACCATATTTTATACTGCATAAAATATTTGACAAAACCATGGAGTTTGGATAGTAAGTATAGATGTAATGAGAACAACCTTAATCAATCTTAATTGTTACCTATATAATCATGTTACTTTCAAATTTGTCATATGATTTATTCTTTAGGGAAACACAGTAAATTGAATGTTATCATTTCCTTTTGTGACATGGCTTTATCATATCAAATGGGGTTTGCTAATCTTGCTCAATGGCTGACAATCAATGCATTTACCACATCGATGGGATAAAGAAGAACACGCCCCATTAATATATATAGAAACATCCAGCATTAATTTATTTATTTTTCTTTTCTTTTTTATTAAATATATACTTTATTTACATTTCAAATGATTTCCCCTTTCCTGGTTCCCCCTCCCCAAAGTTCCATAAGCCATCTCCCCTCCCCTTGTTCCCCAATCAACCCCCTCCCACTTCCCTATACTGGTATTCCCCTACACTGCTGCATTGAGACTTTCCAGGACCAGGGGCCTCTCCTCCCTTTGATGTCCAAAAAGGCCATCCTCTGCTGCCTATGCATCTGGAGCCATGTGTAACACCATGTATACTATCTGGTTGAGGGTTTGGTCCCTGGGAGCTCTGGGAGTACTGGGTGGCTCATATCATTGTTCCTCCTATGGAGCTGCAAAACCCTTCAGCTCATTGGGTCCTTTCTCTAGCTCCTCCAGTGGGAACCCTGTACTCAGTTCAATGGCTGGCTGAGAGTGTACCCCTCTGTATTTCTCATGCACTAGCAGAGCCTCCCAGGTGACAGCTATATCTGGCTCCAGTCAGCAAGTACTTGTGGGCATCAATAATAGTGTCTGGGTTTTGTAACTGTATATGGGATGGATCACTAGGTGGGGTAGACTCTGCTTCACACTTTGTCTCTGTATCTCCTTCTGTCCGTAGTTTTTCCCCCTTCTAAGAAGGATCAGAGTATCCATACTTTGTTCTTCCTTCTTCTTGGGCATCATTTGATATGTAAATTGTTTCTTGGGTGTTCCGAGCTTCTGGGCTACTATCCACTTATCAGTGAGTGCATACCATGTGTATTCTTTTGTGATTGGGTTAGTTCACTTAGGATGATATTTTCCAGTTCCAACCATTGCCTAAGAATTTCATGAATTCATTGATTTTAATAGCTGAGTAGTATTCCATTGTGCAAATAAACCATATTTTCTGTATCAATTCCTCTGTTGAGGGACATCTGGGTACTTTCCAGCTTCTGGCTATTATAAATAGGGCTGCTATGAACAGAGTAGAGCAGGTGTTCTTATTACATGCTGGAGAATCCTCTGGGTATATGCCCAGGAGTGGTATAACAGGGTCCTCTGGTAGTATCATGCCCAGTTTTCTGAGGAACCGCCAGACTGCTTTCCAGAGTGGTACCAGCTTGCAATCCCACCAGCAGTGGAAGAGTCTTCTTCTTTCTCCACATCCTCACCAGCACCTACTGTCTCCTGAGTTTTTGATCTTAGCCATTCTGACTGGTGTGAGGTAAAATCTCAGGGTTGTTTTGATTAGATTTCCCTGATGACTAAGGATGTTAAACGTTTCCTTAGGTGTTTCTCAGCCATTTAATATTCCTCAGGTAAAAATTCTTTGTTTAGCTCTGTACCCCATTTTTAATAGGGTTATTTGTCTCTCTGGAGTCTAACATCTTGAGTTCCTTGTATATATTAGATATTAGCCCTCTGTTGGATGTAGGGTTGGTAAAGATCTTTTCCCAATCTGTTGGCTGACATTTTGTCCTATTGACAGTGTCCTTTGCCTTACAGAAACTTTGTAATTTTAGGACGTCCCATTTGCCAATTCTTGATCTTAGAGCATAAGCTACTGGGGTTCTGTTCAGGAAAATTTCCCCTGTGCCCATGCGCTCAAGGCTCTTCCCTAATTTCTTTTCTATTAGTTTCAGTGTGTCTGGTTTTATGTGGAGGTCCTTGATCCACGTGGACTTGAGCTTAGTACAAAGAGATAAGAATGAATCGATTTGCATTCTTCTACATGCTGACCTCCAGTTGAACCAGAACCATTTGTTGAAAAGGCTATCTTTTTTCCACTGGATGGTTGTAGCTCCCTTGTCAAAGATCAAGTGATCATAAGTGAGTGAGTTCATTTCTGGGTCTTCAATTCTATTCCATTGATCTTCCTTCCTGTCACTGTACAAATACCATGCAGTTTTTAACACTATTGCTCTGTAGTACTGCTCGAAGTCTGGGATACTGATTCCCCCAGACGTTCTTTTACTGTTGAGAATAGTTTTAGCTGTCCTGGACTTTTTGTTATTCCAGATGAATTTGAGAATTGCTCTTTCTAACTCTATGAAGAATTGAGTTGGGATTTTGATGGTGATTGCATTGAATCTGTAGATTGCTTTTGGCAACATGGCCATTTTTACTGTATTAATCCTGCCAATTCACAAGCATGGGAGATCTTTCCATCTTCAGAGGTCTTCTTCAATATCTTTCTTCAGAGACTTGAAGTTCTTGTCATACAGATCTTTCACTTGTTTGGTTAGAGTCATAACTAGATACTTTATATTGTTTGTGACTATTTTGAATGGTGTCGTTTCCCTAATTTCTTGATTAGCCTGTTTATCCTTTGAGTATAGGAAGGTTACTGATTTTTTGAGTTAGTTTTATATCCAGTCACTTTGCTGAAGTGGTTTATCAGCTGTAAGAGTTCTCTGGTGAAGTTTTTTGGGTCACTTAAATATACTATCATATCATCTGCAAATAGTGATCACTTGACTTCTTTCTTTCCAATTTGTATCCCTTTGACCTCCTATTGTTGTCTAATTGCTGTAGCTAGAACTTCAAGTACTATATTGAATAAATACACAGAGAGAGGGCAGCCTTGTCTAGTCCCTGATTATAGTGGGATTGCTTCAAGTTCTCTCCATTTAGTTTGATGTTGGCTACTTGTTTGCTGTATATTGCTTTGACTATGTTTAGGTATGGGCCTTGAATTCCTGTTCTTTCCAAGACTTTTAAAATGAAAGGATGCTGAGTTTTGTCAAATGCTTTTTCAGCATCTAATGAAATGACCATGTGGTTTTTTTCTTTGAGTATATTTATGTAGTGGATTACATTGATTCATTTCCATATATTGAACCATCTCTGCATCCCTGGGATGAAGTCTACTTGATCATGGTGAATGATCATTTTGATGTGTTCTTGGATTCAGTTGGCAAGAATTTTATTGAGTTTTTTGCATTGATATTCATAAGGGAAATTGGTCTGAAGTTCTCTTTGTTGGTTCCTTTTGTGGTTTTGGTATCAGTGAAATTGTGGCTTCATAGAACAGGTTGGGTAGTGTTCCTTCTGTTTCTATTTTGTGGAATAGTTTGAAGGATTTTGGTGTTAAGTAGGTCTTCTTTGAAGGTCTGATAGAATTCTGCATTAAAACCATCTGTTCCTGTGCTTTTGTTGGTTGGGAAACTTTCAATGACCACTTCTATTTCTTTAGGGGTTACGGGACCGTTTAGGTGGTCTATCTGATCCTGATTTAAGTTTGGTATTTGGTATCTGTCTAGGAAATTGTCCATTTCATCCATATTTTCCAGTTGTGTTGAGTATAGGCTTTTGTAGTAGGATCTGATGATTTTTGAATTTCTTCAGTTTCTGTTGTTATATCTCCCTTTTCATTTCTGATTTTGTTATTTTGGATACTGTCTCTGTGCCCTCTGGTTCGTCTGGCTAAGGGTTTTTCTATCTTGTTGATTTTCTCAAAGAACCAGCTCCTGGTTTTGTTGATTTTTTGTATAGTTCTTTTTGTTTCTACTTGGTTGATTTCAGCCCTGGGTTTGATCATTTCCTGCCTTCTACTTCTCTTGGGTATATTAGCTTCTTTTTGTTCTAAAGCTTTCAGGTGTGCTGTTACCTGCTAGTGTATGCTTTCTCCAGCTTCTTTTTGGAGACACTCAGAGCTATGAGTTTTCCTTTTAGCACTGCTTTCATTGTGTCCCATAAATTTGGATATGTTGTGCCTTCATTTTCATTAAATTCTAAAAAGTGTTTGATTTCATTCTTTATTTCTTCCTTGACCAGGATATCATTGAGTAGAGCACTGTTGAGCTTCCATGTGTATGTAGGCTTTCTGTTGTTTTTGTTGCTATTGAAGACCACCCTTACTCCATAGTGATCTGGTAGGAGGTGTGGGATTAGTTCAATCTTCTTATATTGTTGAGGTCTCTTTTGTGATCAAAAATATGGTCAGTTTTGGAGAAGGTACCATGAGGTACTGAGAAGAAGGTATATTCTTTTGATTTAGGATGAAATGTTTTATAGATAGCTATTAAATCCATTTGGTCCAAAACTTCAGTTAGTTTCACTGTGTTTCTGTTTAGTGTATGTTTCCCTGAACTGTCTATTGAGGAGAGTGGTGTGTTGAAGTCACCTATAATTATTGTGTGAGATGCAATTGTGCTTTATGCTTTAGTAAGGTTTCTTTTATGAAAGAGGGTGCCCCTGTTTTTGGAGCAAAGATGTTCAGAATTGAGAGTTCTTTTTGGTATATTTTTCTTTTGATGAGCATACAGTGTCCTTCTGTGTCTTTTTTGATGACTTTTTGTTGAAAATCTATTTTATTGAATATAGTATGGCTGCTCCAGCTTGTTTCCTGGGACAATTTGTTTGGAAAATTGTTTTCCAGCCTTTCCTTCTGAGGTGTTTGTCTTTGACAATGAGATGCATTTCCTGTATGCAGCAAAACGTTGGGTCCAAAACGTATCCAGCCTTTTTGTCTATGTCTTTTTATTGGGGAATTGAGTCCATTGATGTTAAGAGATATTAAGGAATAGTGAGTGTTGCTTCCTGTCATTTTTGATGTAATTTTTATGTTTGTGTGGTTATTTTCTTTTGGGTTTGTTGAAAGAAGATTAATTTCTTGCTTTTTTTCTAGTATGTAGTTTCCCTTCTTTTGTTGGTGTTTTCCATTCATTATTCTTTGAAGGGCAGGATTTGTGGAAAAATATTGTGTAAATTTGTTTTTGTCATGGAATACCTTGGTTTCTCCATCTATGGTAATTGATAGATTAGCTGGGTATAGCAGCCTGGGATGGCATATGTGTTCCCTTAGAGTCTTTATGACATCTCCCCGGGCTCTTCTGGCTTTCATAGTCTTTGATGAGAAATCTAGTGTAATTATGATAAGTCTACCTTTATATGTTACTTGACCTTTTTCCCTTACTGCTTTTAATATTCTTTCTTTGTTTAGTTCATTTTCTGTTTTAATTACTATGTGACAGAGGAATTTATTTTCTGGTCAAATCTACTTGGAGTTCTGTAGGCTTCTTGTATGTTCATGGACATTTCTTTCTTTAGGTTAGGGAAATTTTCTTCTATAATTTTGTTGAAGACATTTACTGGCCCTTTAAGTTGGAAATCTTCACTCTGTTCTATATCTATAATCCTTAGATTTGGTCTTCTCATTTTGTCCTGGATTTCCTGGATGTTTTAGGTCAGGAGCTTTTTGCATTTTTCATTTTCTTTGACTGTTGTATTGATGCTTTCTATGGTATCTTCTACATCTGAGATTCTCTCTTCTATCTCTTGTATTCTGTTGTTGATGCTTGCATCTATGACTCCTGACTTCTTTCTTGGGTTTTCTATGTCCAGAGTTGTTTCCCTTTGTGATTTCTTTATTGTTTCTACCTCCATTTTTAGATCCTGGATGGTTTTGTTCAATTCCTTCACCTTTTTTGTTGTGTTTTCCTGAAGTTCTTTAAGGGCTTCTCTCTGTTTGCTTGTGTTCTCTTGTATTTCTTTAAGGGTGTTTTTCATGTTCTACTTGAAGCCCTTTATCAGCATCATGAACTATGATTTAAATCAAAATCTTGCTTTACTGGTGTGTTGGGGTATTCAGGACTTGCTGTTGTGGGAGAATTGGTTTCCGATGGTGCCATGTTGTCTTGATTCTGTTAGTAATGTTCTTAAGTTTGCCTTTTGCCATCTGGTTATCTCTGGTGTTAGTCGGTTCTGTTGTCGCTGGCTGGTGCTTGTCCCTCCTGTGTGCCTGTAGGGCTATCTTAGCACCCCTGGGTGACAGGCACACAGTCACAGAGTGCTGTGGCACTGCCCAGCTCCTGGGTGCAGGTGGGGCCCTGGCAGACCATGTCCTGTGTAATCTTACACTTGGGTGTTCTCTGTGTTCCTGGCTGTAACAGTCTACTCAGTTGCAGGAGTGAAGATGGTGGCCTCAACTCCCCAACATTCATTTATAACTTTAAAAATCTTCAAGCAAACTAGGAGTAGAAAGGAGCTTTCACAGATATATAAAGAACACAAATATAAAACCTATTATTGCTATCACAGTTATTGACGGCAGGATAAATGCTCCCCATAAGGACAAGACAGGGATATCTGCTTTCCTACTCAGCATACCAGGTATCCAAGACCAAATGATCTGGCACTTAAAAGGAACAAAAGGAATACAGATTGAAATGGAAGAACAGAATTGTTTTTCTTTGTGGACAAGATTGTAGACATTTTTTCAAATCTTAAGATATATATTTAAAAACCTAAGAGATCTTTTAGATATTGCTTTGCTCAATATTCTGTTCTTTTGTTTAGTTTTTGTACACATGACCTGTCTATTGGTGAGAATGGGGTTTTGGAGTCACCTATCATTGTGTTGGGGTTAATCTGTGGTTTTATATCTAGCAGTGTTTTTGAAATGGAATTTGCTGCATCTTCCTTTCAGGGTATTGTATTTTTGATCATCAAGAAGTGACCCTATTCATAAATTTTCACTAGTTTTGGTTTAAGTCTATTTTATCTGATAGTAAAATATCTATACTCTCTTTTTTCTTACTACTTCATTTGTTTAAAATATCCTTTTCCACCATCTTCCCTCTTTAAAGGAAGTATCTATTGCTGATGGTGAGGTTTGTTTCTTGAGAGCAAGATAAACATGGGTCCTGTGTTCTAATATTTTAAATTGTGCCTTTTTATGGTGGAATTGAGACAATTAATATTCAATGTTATAATTGCAAGATATGTGTTAAATGTTGCCATTTTGTTGATTTTATGATGTTTTCTTAGGCTTCTATTGATTAACTATTCTGGTATTATTTATTTATTACTTGTGACCTCTTGGATGTGTTTGTCATTTTCAAGCTGAAATGTTCTTTCTAGTATTCTCTAGAGCTGCGTAATAGAATTGACTATTTCATGAAAAATTATACAGATAAGATGATAGGCATAAAAATATTCCTAAATTGATTGAAAGTAGAAGTAAAAACATTTTCTGATATAATTGAAGATTTACATGGAAAATATCTCTGATAAAATTGAAGAAATTTATACAGTAAATTGGTAGGAATTAAAATATTCCTAAATTGATTGAAACTAGATTATAAGTATTTTCTGATAAAATTGAAGATTTACATGGAAAATATTTATGATAAAATTGAAAAACTATATGGAAAAACATTAAAATTGAAGATTATCATGGAAAATTATACAGATAAAATGGTAGGCATAAAAATATTTCTAAGTTGATTGAAAGTGAAAATATAAACATTTTCTGATAAAATTGAAGATTTGCATGGAAAATATCTCTGATAAAATTGAAGAAATATAAAAAAATGTGTTAAGGGGCTGGAGAGATGGCTCAGTGGTTAAGAGCACCGGCTGCTCTTCCAAAGGTCCTGAGTTCAAATCCCAGCAACCACATGGTGGCTCACAACCATCTGTAATGAGATCTGACACCCTCTTCTGGTATGTCTGAAGACAGCTACAGTGTACTTACATATAATAAATAAATAAATCTTTAAAAAAATGTGTTAAGATCGAGTATTTCATGGAAAAATTATAAAGATAAAATGGTAGGCATAAAAATATTCCTATGTTTTTTGAAAGTGGAATTATAAACACTTTCTGATAAAATTGAAGATCTACAAGGAAAATATTCCTGAAAAAATTCAAGAAATATATAGAAAAACATGTTAAAACTGACTATTACATGGAAAATTATACAGATAAAATGGAAGGTATAAAAATGTTCCTAAGTTGATTGAAAGTAAAATTATAAATATTGTCTGATAAAACTGAAGATCCACATGGAAAATACTTCTGACAAAATTGAAGAAAAATACAGAAAAACATTAAAATTGAAGATTATCATGGACAATTATACCGACAAAATGGTAGGCACAAAAACATTCCTAAATTGATTGAAAGTGGAACTACAAACACCCCTCACCCCCCGACGAAACCGAAGATCTACATGAAAAACACCTCCGACAAAATCAAAGAAATACACAGAAAAAATGTTAAAATTAAAGATTATCATGGAAAATAATACAGTCAAAATGGTAGACACAAAAAGAATTACTAAATTGAAAGAAGAGTCACAAACATTTTCTGATAAAATTGAAGATCCACATGAAAAACATCTCTGTTAGAATATATTTTTCGTTGGGGAATTGAGTCTATTGGCGTTATAAGATATTAAGGAATAGTAATTGTTGCTTCCTGTTATTTTTGATGTTCTTTTTATGTTTGTCTGGTTACTTTCTTTTGGGTTTGTTGGAAAAAGATTACTTTCTTGCTTTTTCTAGGGTATAGTTTCCCTCCTCATGTTGGCATTTTCCATCTATTATCCTTTGTAGGGCTGGATTTGTAGAAAGATATTGTGTAAATTTGGTTTTATCATGGAATATCTTGGTTTCTCCATCTATGGTAATTGAGAGTTTTGCTAGGTATAGTAGTTTGGGCTGGCAATTGTGTTCTCTTAGGGTCTGTATGAGATCTGCCCAGGATCTGCTGGCTTTCATCGTCTCAGGTAAGAAGTCTGGTGTAATTCTGATAGGCCTGCCTTTATAGGTTACTTGACCTTTTTCTCTTACTGCTTTTAATATTCTTTCTTTGATTAGTGCATTTGGTGTTTTGATTATTATGTGCTGGGAGGACATTTTGGTCTGGTCCAGTCTGTTTGGAGTTCTATAGGCTTCTTGTATGTTCATGGACATCTCTTTCTTTAGCTTAGGGAAGTTTTCTTCTATAATTTTGTTGAAAATATTTACTGGCCCTTTAATTTGGAATTCTTCACTCTCTTCTATATCTATAATCCTTAGATTTGGTCTTCTCATTGTGTACTGGGTTTCTTGGATGATTTGGTCAGGAGCTTTTTGCATTTTGCATTTTCTGTAACTGTTGAGTCAATGTTTTCTATAGTATCTTCAGCCCCTGAGATTCTTTCTTGTATCTCTTGTATTCTGTTGCTGATGCTTGCATCTATGACTCCTGATTTCTTTCCAAGATTTTCTATCTCCAGAGAAGTCTCACTTTGTGATTTCTTTATTGTTTCTACTTCCATTTTTAGATCCTGGATTGTTTTGTTCAGTTCCTTCACTTGTTTGTTTATGTTCTCCTGTAATTCTTTCAGGGATGTTTGTGTTTCCTCTTTAAGGGCCTCTACCTGTTCACCAATGCTCCCCTGTATTTCTTTCAGGGATTTTTGTTTTTCCTCTTTAAGGGCCTTTACCATTTGACTCATGTTCTCCTGTATTTCTTTAAGGAAGTTATTTATGTCCTTCTTGATATCCTCTAACAACATTGTGAGAAGAGACTTTAAATCCAACTCTTGCTTTTCTGGTGTGCTGGGGCATCCGGGACTTGCTGTGGTGGGAGAACTGGGCTCTGATGTTGCCAAGTAGCCTTGGCTTCTGTTGGTAGGGTTCTTGTGCTTGTCTTTTGCCATCTGGTTATCTCTGGTGTTAGTTGGTCTTGTTGTCTCTGGCTGGAACTGGTCCCTCCTATGGGCCTGTAAACCTGTGTCTGTACTCCTGGGAGAGCAACTCTCTTCTGGCAGGGTCTGGGCGCAGAAGGCTTTGGAGCTGCCTGGTTCTTTGCTGCAAACGGCGGCCTGAAGGGAAGACTCCTGTCCAAGCTACTCCACTGATTATATGCCCTGTGCGCTCCTAGTTGTACCCCTCCAGAGAGAAGGTGGAGATCTCACCTCTGCACTCAGAAGTAAAATCGCTGCTAGGAGATCATTCTCTTCTGGTGGGCTAAGCACAGAAGGCTGTGGAGCTGCCTGGTTCCTTGCTGAAAATGGCGGCTGGAAGAGAAGACTCCTGTCCCAGCTGCTCCACTGATCGTCTGTCAACTTCCTTTCTAAACCATTAGAAGTCAGGCATGTGTCTTTGAGTTCCAGGTCAGTCTGGTCTACAAAGCTAGTTCCAGAAGAGCCAAAGCTATGCATAGAAAAACTGCCTTTAGAAAACCAAACCAAACCAAACCAATCAACCAACCAGCCAACCAAACAATCAACCAAACAAAATATTTAAAGGAAGTTGCAAAATTAAAGAAATATGACATCAGACAGAAATGTAGATATACCCCCAAAATGAATACTACTGTGGTCAAACACCTGGAAGTACATCTCCTACCATTCTAGGCAAAATGGCAATGAAAATCAGCTATTTCAATTTTCAGCACCCTGCCTGACTCTCCACTGGCTTGGTTCATTTTTTTTTCATCTTTTCCCTTTTATATTCCAATCTCTGAAGGTGGAACATTTTTTAAAAAGCTGTACCACAACTCTTAGTCTTATATACCAACCTTTTCCCGTCTTTCTTCTAGGTTTTAGATTCAGCTTTTGAACTTTCTATTGAATTGTCTTAATTTTATCAACTGTTTCCTCAGCTTTCATCTACTGTTAAGTCTATCAAAGAAAGTTTTCATCTCTGTTATTGTCCGTTTTATCTATGGCAATTTTGATATTTTTCTTATACTTTTCATTTTTCTGAAGAAGCTTTCCATTTTTCATACAAATGATCTACATTTTCCACTTTAAAATATTAATCGTAGTTTTAGTAAATTTCCTATCTGATATCTGAATCTTCATGTATATTTGAATCTGGCATTATTAATTGCCTTTATTCTTGACATTGTATTCCTACCATACACTTTCCTCATGAAGCTTTGCTTGAAAACTGGATTTATTTACTGTACTTTTAATTATATAAGTGTTTTTAAATTCACATGGCTTTTGCTTTTTCTAGGTTGGATCACTCTATTCAAAGGTTGATCTAAGTCAGTGGTTTCTTCTTGCTATAATTTCCATGATGCTCCATAAGCTTCAAATTCCTGTGATAATGTTTCGTATTTAGTGTTGAGTTGTTGGAAGGATATTGTCAATGTGTCCTCACCACACCTAGTTTTGACATTGTAAAATTTATAGTTCAACCAGTCTCTCTTTATGTCATCTAACTGATTCTCTGACATCTGGCCACTGTTTCATTTCATTCGGTGTTTTCCTTCCTGATTACGGTGGAGTGACAAGCCATAACCACTCTCAATTGTATGTCTACAATTCACAGATCAGTTTCAGCTCATCAGGATACTTCCTACTCCTGAATTTTTTTTCCCATTCTGGATATCCATCAAGTAATATGTTTAGTTTAGAATCTAGTTGTTTGGTAGCATGTGGGCCTTTTTAATTTTAACCCACCTTGGAGTTCAGAGATCTTTCTACATACTTACTCACAAAGTCATACATGAATCCCTCTAATGCTTCCTTACTATTAGATTATTAAGGATGTAACATTTAAAAAATTCGTACCTCCACTTGTAAAATATAAAGACTATTCCAAATAACTGTGTACTTTACATTCTATATAGTAATTAGCATTGTGTTGATTCCCTATAAACTTTTATTAACATATATTTTAAGATTTATTTCTAAATGTGGAATTGCTAGGTTGAAAGCACCTTGTTAGGTTTTAGTACCCTTCATACACACACACACACACACACACACACACACACACACACACACACATATACACACACACACACACACAATTTATTTATTTGTTTTATGTA
Source organism: Tokudaia tokunoshimensis (assembly GCA_036184795.1). Lineage (NCBI taxonomy): Eukaryota > Metazoa > Chordata > Mammalia > Rodentia > Muridae > Tokudaia > Tokudaia tokunoshimensis. The sequence goes on from BTHU01000005.1 coordinate 76,764,275, forward strand.
TATGGATATTTTGCCCACATGTATGAATATGCATCACATTTAATGCCTTCTGCTTACAGAGGTCAAAAAAGGGCATTGGATTCCTAGAACTGGAGCTAAGGATGATTGTGAGCTACCATGTAGGTGCTGGTAACTGGGCCTGGGTCCTCTGCGAGTGCTCCTAACCATGGAGACATATCTCTGGTCTTCCCTTTGATTATAGTAAAATCTTGTCTACATTGGGCATTTCCTAGTGATGCAAGTAGTGTTGGTGGCTTAGTACCATGGTCTTAGTCTACACTCTGCTATGTATTTTGTGTCCTGACTTTAGATATGTGTATTGATCTTCATTTGGTTCTTTGTTATCCATAAACTCAAGATGCTGAGGGATGTTAAATTTTATTCTGAGATGGGAAAATGGGTCTGGGAGGTGGTGCTTTGGAAGTCTTACTCCTGATTCAAGTGAGAACAGCTGTTCTCTCTCTCTCTCTCTCTCTCTCTCTCTCTCTCTCTCTCTCTCTCTCTCTATTACAATTACTGGACATAAAACACCTTCTAGTTCTGAAATTTAACATCTTATTATTCCATTTTTTGAATTGCCTGACTTTTAGTATTAGAATTCTGATTCTGACTCCTTGGCTCACCTCCCCTCTACATTCACTGTAACATAACTGCAGTTATTTAGACTAAAGCCAAACAAAAGGAGGAGACTTAATGCCAAACAATAGGAGGAGGCCTGACGCTGCTTCCTTTCATCTCTCTTAGTTTGACTTTTTCTTAAACTAACAATACTGCAGTTTCGATTACAGATTTATTTCTAGAGAATTGTTAAAAAATGTTTGACTACTTGCTATTTATTATTCTGAATTTAAATATCGAAGATCATTTCTTGCATGTCATCTTTTATTTTAAATTAACAATGCTTCAGTTTCAATTACACATTTATTCCAAGAGAATTGTTAAAAAATATTTGACTGTTCACTATTTATTCTTCTGAATTTATATAGTGAAGGCCGTTTCTTATATGTCATCTTTTATTTGGCCTTGGAAAGTATTCTGAGGACAGTTTCTATTTTCATCCCACCCATTTCCAAGTCCACCATGCTTTCTTATACTCAGTATTAAATGCTAGTGTCATCTACACACTGTTTGAATACTACTTCTACCTTCAAAAGGTATTTTACACTTGTGTGAGGAACTCTAATTAACTCAAGTACAAGAATGAGACTCTTAATCTAAATCTGTTAATCAGACTTTCTCAAAATAGCCACTGAGTCAATCTGACTCACTCTCCCATGTGTCTGATTATCTCTCCGAGAAATTTTGAAATTCATTCAATTTGCATCTATGCTAAGAATTTCTGCACCTCTATGAGTTCAACTCTCTCTACTCCTGAAATGTAACCATTCTCTAGAAAGTATGTTCTTATTAACTGGGGATAAAATGTTCTCCTTTATCATGACAGTCTTAGTACTTGTATTTTATCTATAATGAGAGAACAAGGAAACTTTACCAAAATAGTTTTTAGTAAGGCTAAGTTTGTAATGACTTTTCCAGCACTAACCTGGAGTTGGAATACAGTTATATGAAAAATAAATTTACTGGGAAGTAAACATAACTAACTTTTAGAATATAAACTCATTTGAATAGAGGCATAGACTCCCTACCCCTAATTGTGAAAAGATGTTACTATAAATTCTTTCTATCTTACATGGATATACTTGTTAAAACAATAGAATGTATTTCATGCCATTTTACTGTATTTCTATAGTGGAAAAATGAGTTCCATTGATATACAATGTATCATTACACCATGTCTTCTCCACTAGCAAAAACACTCAGTAACTTACATGAACTGGTGGTATGGTGTATCTCTAAGGTTCCCCTTTAGACCAACTTCCAGATAGTCCAAGTTTATTGGGAATGTCAGTAGTTGATTGGTCTCAGATGCATCCTTTCTGAAAATAACTTTTCACCAAAATGCCATTGTAACCAGAGTCATCTGTTCTTATTTCATTTCTGTTGCTGTGATAAAATGCTCCAACAAGAGGACTTAGGAGCAAAAGGAGTCTATTTCTGCTTCAAATTCTAGTTTATGATTCATCATAGTGGAGATATCACAGTGGTAGCCATAATCAAGAGCAGAAGAACATGAAGGCACAGGTGCTTAGTACATAGCTAGCTTTCTGAACTCTTATACAGTCGAGAGTTCAGAATCAGAGAGTGGTGCTATTCAATTTCAGGCTGCGTTTTCCCAACATCAATTACTATACCCATAATAATCTCCCAAAGACAGGCCAATCTGATCTAGACAGTCCCTCATTGATGTTTTCTTTCCAGGTGATTCTAAGTTGAGGGTTCTTGAGTCATAAGATATGGAGCAATCGAGATGCTCTCAGCCTAGAAGTTTCATTCCTACTGGCTAGCTTACATAATGCTGGAAGTTTCAATTCACACTACTGGGGGAGAAAAAAATAATAATTTCATTCAACTCTGAACTCTCCAAGCTGCAACAATGACTGGCTGGTCTGCAAAGATATGGCAACCGGTACAGTATTGATAGAAATGTTGTGAAAGTAAATTGGCACATTTTGGTTAGATTTAAGATCCCTCCCATCCATAAAATGGATACCATACATAACACCATTAATGGGGTCAAGAACTCACAGCTATGTAGGTCATGGTCTATGGGAGAAAAGATAGTACTATCATTCTGTTAAACATACATAGTATTAACTTCCTCACTATAAACATTATCTTTATACCAGTAGATTTGTGTGTCTCTCAACCCCCCACCCCCACCAGATATACTTCTTTCTGAGGCAGGTGGTATTAATTCAGATGCCTACAGTCAGTCAACATGCAGAGATTAAGAAGCTCAGGAGAGGTCAGTCTTAATGGGGCATTTATATCATAACTCCTTCTTCCAAGTCTCAGCAATCATCCTGGAAGAAAGAACAGGAAGAGTATAAGAGCTGGAGATAGCAGAAAATGGAACAACACAGTATTTTCTGGGTAAGAAAGGACTATTGCACATATGAGTTCATAGTGGCTATGAATGCATGCATGAGACCTGCAAGATCAAGTCAGATCCAATGTATGGATGGGGAGGAGTGTTATGAAGTCTTACTCTTACCTGGGAACATATTGATTATTGATGGCTGATAGCGGAGGAAGAGTCAGTTTTCCTTAGAGATGTGGCCTTTGAGAGTTTACCCTTGTTTTATTAGATAGCTTTACACCCATACTGACAGCCCTAAGTGAACATAGTGTTGGTTTTTTGTTTTTGTTTTAGACCACACGAACTTGGAAGCAAAAAGTGGTTGTGGCAGGAGAGGATAGGGAGGGAACTAGAGTATAGGGAGTAGGGAATGGGGAGTGAATTTGATAATTTGCTGCTTAAAAACATTAACCTCTAAAATTAGAAATAAATCTTTAAAAGAGTAAAAACAACCCATCATCACTCCTCCCATCTTTGAGTACAGTGGCATCTGTGGTCTACTCTATTGGAAGTATAATTATCTGTCCCTCACGTTGTCATTTGAGAAAAGCTTGGGAGACAGCCTGATCCAGGGTGGACTGTAGGACTCTCTGAGGGAGTGACATCACTGCAGGTCAGCTTCTCCTGCTCATCCAGTCACTGAATTTCATCATGGGCATTATTTCAGGGGATGTAATGCTTATGCTTGACCTGCAATCTTCATTTCTCTCCCTAACATTGTACTGTTTTACTCGGGATGAAAGGGAACTTTGGGTACTATGCAAACAAATGCTACTATTTGAGACATTTTGCTAAGAGCTGATTTATTCAGTCATCCAAACCTCAAAACAGGTCAGGCTGATCGTGATGGTGCACATTTTTAATTTTAGCACTGAGACTGCAGAGGCAGGCAAATTTCTGTAAGCTAAAAGCCCACCTGACCCACCTGCCAGTTATAGGCCAGAGAAGGCTACACAGTGAGACTATGTCTCGAACACAACAAAACAGCAACAAAGGCCACTAGAAGATGAAAACTATTATTATCTGTTTTTTAAGTGAACATTTTTTTGTAAGAGAATTGTATCAATTGCAGAAAGCATATAGCTATGAGAGAGCAAAGGTAGGATTAAAAACAAATGCCTGCTACAGAGCAGGGGCTATGCCTTAATTACTCTGTTACTCTATCTCTAATTTCTTCAAAACAGATTATATACATGGAAATTGGAAGTTTGGAGAGAGAACAATTTAAGTTTTGTTGCTTTGCAGACAAAGGAAATATTTAGAAAATTAGATTTTGCTGCATATTTACATTCTGAAGAGATTTCTCTTGTAAAATCTACCTCTCATTTTAAAGTTATACACATTCAGCTCCATACCTACGTATTAGATATGACTTAAGTGTTAGCTTTGAAGCAGAGGAAAGTTTGTGATAATTAATTACATTCAAATGAATCTATTTACTAATGGGTGATTTTTTTTTGGAATCAACAAAATTATAGTGGAATTATATGTCATGAATTTGTTAAATGTTTATTCCTACTTATTGTAGGTATTAACTGAAATTCTCTCTATCTCTTATGCACAGAAAAATGAAAAGCCAGATTCTTTAAGTTTAAGTGTGTTTCAAACATAATTGGACAAGCTACAAGCTTCATACTGTGAAGAAATGAATTGTTAACTTTTTAATTAATTTAACTTAAAATATTTTCTTCACTAAGTACAAATAAATAGTTTTAGAGAGTTTTAAAGTGGACAACATATATATTATTTTTCTTCTTTGATACATAAGAAATAACTTTGGCATTTATTTGTATGCCCATATAATATCACTGTTTTCATAATCCTTATTTCAAAATTTCCATGTAATTGTGATTGTGGAGTTATTAATTTCATTTTCCAGACACATAAACTGGATATCAGGCTAAGATGAGCTATAACCTCTTCTGTCCATTGACATGAACATGCAACGATCCCCTTGTCTTAGCCAGTCTTTTCTTATTGCCACATTTCAGAAACAGCATTTTTACTCTATTTCATCAGCATATTTCCCCCAAAAGAAATAAGATTGATAGATTTATTTTCAAAGTACATAAGTACTGCACTTGGATCCTTTGCGATCTAAATATTTTTACTCATGCAAGGTGTCAATGCTATTACAGGTCCCCAGAAATCCTCCTCCTTGGCACATCTACTGATGTGGCCACAGAGAAGTTTCAGCTTCATTTCCTGGGTATCCCTCTCAGTCACATTATGTGTTGGAGAAAAACTTCTCCCTGATTCCATGATGTTGAAAGTTGTTCTTTTCTTTTTGATATCTATTGACTTTTTTCAGATGCAATTGTTTACGAAAGACTCACTTTTGCTCCTCACTGCTTCTTTCATAACCATGTAATGTGCTTATCCATGGGGCTTCTAGTTTTTTATTTTAATGCAATTTAAACTCCTTATTATACTGCTACAAGAGTGACCATTTGGCTGCTTTCTACCTCCAGGCAAGAGATGGAGAAGATTATTTGGAAGTAGAACAGATGGAACGAAACAGATGTATCAAAGAAGTGGTCTAAAGTAGGGATTTACTAGTGAGAGCACTAGCTTGGAGATTAGGGTAGGGTGAAGGAAGAAGGTTGTACTAAAGTAACCAAAGTCTGAACCACGTGAAACATGTGGTTGTTTACTGAGATGGAGATCACTGCAAGATTCTGTCATAGATTATAAATCATTCAGGGGGCAATTGGAATAGTAAAATTTCCCCATACATTTATCTAGATCAACAGCTCTCAATCTGTGGGTTGTGACCGCTTTGGGAGTCACATATTAAATATTTACATTATGATTCATAACAGTAGCAAAATTACAGTTATGAAGTAGCAATGAAATAATTTTATGGTTGGGGGTCACCACAACATGAGGAATGGTATTAAAGGGCCACAGCATTAGAACTATTGAGAATCACTGATCTTGATGAATTAAGTAGGCATGTAAATAAGTAGTTGGTAGCATCAAGTAAAGAAGTAGAGAAATAAATCCTGACCAATATTTTGAGAAATACACATACGCCAAGGCCACCACCACCACCATCATTACCAGGACCACACACCAACTGAAAACACACATAGTCAGAGGTGAGGCACATAAGAATATGTGTGTGGAGTATAAGCATAAAGATTAAAACTACAATTGAGTTGATAACAAATGAACAGGTGGCGGAACACATCCCAAAGGATGACTGACACATGGCGAACAATGTCTTGGGGAACTGTGGAAGAGGCTCCAGGAGAAAAAGCAGAGTCTTTTCCCTCAAGTATATTTTATTCCCTCAATTGCTCTTGGATGTGATTTTGTGCCTCCTGTGATAAACATTTGCACTCAATTTATAGGACACATTTATTCTTGTTTGCCATCAGATGGGACACAGCTTTAGAACTCAATCTGGTGAAAGGCTATGCTGAGTGTTGTCCTGAGTGTGCTTCACATCTGGATATGGCCTTTTGCCTTGCTTTTGTGCTGCTCTCTCAGATGTAATCTATAGTATGTGCAAGCCAATTGTGTTTAAATTGATCTGTGCTGAGAAAGTTCTGGGAAAGAACTATGTTAATATTTAGTAGGCTTATTGACATTTATTTATATGTTTTTCTGATCATGTTTTTCTAAACTCAAAGAAGCTTGTGTTATTGCTTTCTTTGTTTCATTCAAGTATAAAAGCACACTGAGACTGAAGTAAAGTTGTCTATAGCATTAGACTGTAATCTGCCCCATTCTTTAAGGTCCTCAAATCCCAAGTCTCACAGACAGATCTACATAGGTAGGCAAATCAATAGACAGGTACCTCAGAGTATATGAATACAATATTGGTTGTCCTAAAAATTAAACAAAACAATCTGAAATAAATGCTAAAAATAATTAAAGATATGCTAGAAGAAATTTTTTTCTGACGAAAAATGACAAAACAATCTTAAGTAAAAAGAAGAAGTTAAATTATTAGTGTTGCTGATGATATTGTATTAGACATGGAAAACAAATCTCTTAGTGTTGATAAATTAATTCTGTATAGTAGCACGATACAAAATCAACATATAAAACCCAATAGGCCCCTTACAGACTAATAAAGAATTTACTGAAAAACAAATTATGAAAACAATCTCTTTCATTATAGCCATATAGAAAAATACATAGAATAAATATAAGTAAGGTGGTAAAAAATTCCTAAATAGAAAGTGCAAAACAATGAAGTAAGGAATTGAAGACATTTTAGAGTGGAAAAATTCCCCATGTTCATAGTTTGGAAGAATAATAATGTTAAATATCTAGACTATCCAAAGTAGTCTACAGTTATAACGCAGTCCTCATTGAAATGATATTTTGACTGACATTCAAAAAAATTTCTAAAATTCGTATATTAGCAAAAACAAGAAACAATTCTAAACTTCTAAAGCAATGTAGACAAGGGAGAAAAGGATCAACACTTCATCTCTTATAAGATTTGCTTTCAACACATATCACAGAATCATAGTAACAAAGCTACTAGCATGGGAGCAGACTAAAACTAGACATACAGATCACTGAAACAGATCACATTAAACCTGCACATGTAAAGTCGTCTGATTTCTGACTAAGATACTAAAAACATGAATTGGAAGAAAGACTACCTCCTTAGCAAGTGATTCTGGAAAAATTGGATACCCACGTGCAGACAGCTAAACACGGTGCCTTCTCTATGCAAAAAGCAATTCAAAATGAGTCAAGCACCTTAATGTAAGATCTGAAACTCGGAGTCTGTTAGGAACTTTTTAAACTATTGTCATAAGCAATGGTATTTTTGAAACAGACATAAAAAGCACAGGAAACAAATGGATAGGTTAATAGATAGGATTCCATGATACTAAACATTTTTACACACCAAAAGAAACATCAGAGGGAGGTGACAGCCTGCAGAATGGCAAAAACTGATTTATCAACTATCTGAAAGAGTATCATTATATAAAAATGAAATATACCTGGGGCTGTGATATGGCTCAGCAGGTAAAGCTGTTTGATACCAACCCAGGCAACCCGAGTTAAATCCCTGAGACATACATGGTGGAAAGAGAGAACTGACTTTTGAAAGTTATCCTCTGACTGCTGTATATGTGCACCACTAGATATTTACAAGAACGTATGTAAACACACACACACAAACATGTAATAATTTTTTAAAAGGAAAGTGAATTTAGAATAAATAGTAAATAATAATAAATAAAAAACTAAATCTGAAATAATCACAATAAAACAGTCCAATAAGAAGTGAGCAAATGATTGGAATAGAAACCTCCTAAGATTAAGTTGTCAGTAAATAGACGAAAAACATGTAAGTCATTATTGTTAAAATGCAAATCAAAGCTTCAGTCATATTTCAATCTACCCAAGTCACAATGCCTGTTTTCAAAAAATAAACTAAACCAAAATTGATGGCAAGAATATGATGAGAAAAGAACAATATGAATTATTGATGAGAAAGTAAAATTATTACAGCCCCTATGGAAAATGGTGTAGAGGGCCCTCAAAAATCTAGGAAAATATAACTATGCATATATATCTATTCTAAGTGTATAACCAAAGGAAATGAAGTCAGTGAACAAAAGAAATTACTTGCATGCACATGTCTATTTTGGCACTATTCACATAGCTAAGGCAAGAACACACACACACAAATACACACACACAGACACACAGACACACATGCGTTCATGCACACATACATACACACACATCATGAAGTATTACTGAGATTTAAAGAATAACTAAATCTTATTTTTGATAATCAATAATAAATCTTGCAGGAAAATACATTGGATTGGAGGACATCAACCTAAGTAGCCAGATTCAGTAATGCAAATATTATATGTTCTCTATTACGTGTGGAAACTTGAACACAAAATGGAAGTAGAAAAGAGATGTCTAGGAACTGGAAAGGGTACTGGGAAGATCAGGAAGCTGGGATTGGATGGGTATCTATAGAGCACGATATGTCCCATCATTTGTCTGATAAATTTGTGTTCTTGAGTTAAAAAGTTGAAATATTTATATTTTTGTTTCATTCAACTTTTTCATCCTGTGGTTAGTTTTTAAAATTAGGCATCATTTTTGGCTCTGAGGAGAGTCATATGAAAGAGGCTGAAAAGTGGCAGGAATTTATATTCTGTGGGTTAACATGATTATCATATTCTGGAAAAATTTAAGTGACATTCTCCATTGAAGTTACTGAGTATCAAAACAGAGAATCTTGTGAATGTCTAGACAAGATCTGTACATTATTCATGGGGATAAAACTTACGTTGGCCTCTGCCTGCCTTTTTAAGATTGATTCTCACTGGAAAGACAGAGAGGCAGGAGGAAGAAGACATGGCTTAATAATTTTGACACCTTCCTTCAAATATCAAGAGAATTGACATGCACATGATGTAAACAGGGTAACAGTACTATAGAAATGCAAAACATATAAAAACTGGACGATGGTCTCTAAAATATGTACAAAGCAATAGTCATGTTACTTGTAAGAAACTGCTTAATGTTGACAATTAGGTGAGGAAGAGATGAGAGTTAGGATTTCTACTTAATTGCCTCATTTTTTCTTAGTGAACAGGAAAAAGAAATCAAAAGGAAAGGAACATGACTGCTTTTAGGTATTGGTGGAGGAGAAAGTTTGTTGTAGAATTGTGGGAGAACATAGCCAAAGGCAGAGACATCTGGGAAAGTCCAGAGTGAACAGAACCAGACTGAGCTGGGATGTGTGGGGAGCTGGGATGGGGAGAAGAGGGGAATGAGAGAAATCAGTTGCAGTAGCCAGGGTACAAATTTGGTAGATAACCAAAATGTCTGGATTAATAGGGAAGAGCCACTGGGGAAATGCAGCCTAGCCTCTGAGCTGCAGAGTTCAAATAGAGAACAGGGTCTGGGAGTCATACCCTGTAAGAGGAAAGAACTGAGGGATGCTGGGAGAACCTGGAGGCCATGTTCACTTCGGTATGTAAAATAGGTATCTCAGCCGTTTGTCCTGGGTTTGAAATTTAACACTTAGCAGGAGCTCAGATTGACATTCAAGAATGATATCACGTTTTATTTGACAGATACTTACTGCGTACCCCAAGCTCCACGATCAGCTTCAGGTTTTCCTGCCTCGGTTTCCCAGGTGCTAGGATGATAAGCATCTGGTTGAACAGTATACATGTCCAACGGGAGAGCAGTTTTCTTTTTTCTTTTGAGATGACGCTATTTCTTAACATTATAAAATATGTGTTTTCTTTCATCTTAAAGAAAATTTCCAGGTGCCCTTATTATATGCTAGCGAATGGGCAGGTATGGGTACCACACTGTTTTTTCAATTTTACTTTATTTTCATATGCTGAAATACAAATAGATTTTAGCAATGGCCCTCTCTGTCCATTTCTGTCTGTCTTTCACATGGCACAGGTCTGGGTGAAAACCTCCAGATGTGGAGGTCTGAGCATGCTTTCTGGAGGCTGAGAGGCGGTGTCCATTTGACCACCTTCTTCTTTGTCATGATAAATAATAAAATATTGAGGAAAGCAGGTCAAAGAAAGAAAGAAAAGAAACTGTTGTAGATCAAGTCTGGAAATGCGATCAGAGAGATCAGAGGTGGTGGTGGTGGGGGGAACGGGGCATAGGATCAGCCTTAGGAAAAGCTTTTATCTTCCCCCTCCTTTTACAGATCAAAGTCCACACACTTTAAATTACAGACCACACCTTATTTACATGCAAGTGTTTTAGAGGATCTTTCTGGTTCCAATGCATTGACTTGCTAATTATTTCTATTTCAAGCCCGCAAATAATTTGTAAGATATTTTTACAAATAGTTTAGCTCTCTTTGTAGCAATGTCATGTCCTTTTGGAGGGGGTTTAGTGGCTAAGATACCATGTGAATCAATGAGGCAGCTGACATTGTTTATGTTTTGTTTCTGGTCACTTTATATACATGCATATATATGTATGTATATATATTATATATGACATACATGATAGAAACACAAATAAGCAAAGAATGGAAATTGTAGCAGTCCAAATGAGATTATATTTATTTTAAATTTCTAAATGTATCACATTTATAATATATACACATACGTATAGACAAACATGTGTATGTGTATAAACTCACCTACAAAGAAGACTGGCCTTATAAAATGTGGTCATTCTTCTGGTTTCATTTTTCCCATCATGAATAAATGCATTAGATACATAAAAATAACGTTTTTTTCTCATACACTCCCGATATCGCTACAGTTTTCCAGATCTCTCTTCAAGTCAAATTCTATGGCTTAAATTGCTGTTACAAGGATCATTTTCTGTGTCATGCAGGTATTGCTGGATCAATCATAATACAGACTGAGCTAGCAATCTAGGTTTTGTAAAGCAGCCAGCAGCATGTCAGTGGGACTTTTGACATTATAATTCTTTGGTGTGTGTGTATGTGTGTGTGTGTGTGTGTGTGTGTGTGTTTGTGTGCATGATTGTGCTGGTGCACCTGCACATATATGTGCATTTGTGTCAGAACACAGTATCTGGTGATGCTCTTCAGGTACTGCCTAATTTGAAGGGTTTTGAGACAGGGTTGTTCAGTGACTTGGAATTTATGCTGTAGGTTAGACAGTTTGGCCAGTGAGCCTGGGTGCCTGCCTGACTTGCCTCCTCAGAACTGAGATTACAAGAATACACTACCAGACTTTATCTGTCTGTCTGTCTGTCTGTCTGTCTGTCTGTCTGTCTGTCTGTCTGTCTCTCTCTATCTATCTATCTCTATCTCTATCTATCTACCTATCTACCTACCTATCTATCTATCTATCTATCTATCTATCTATCTATCTATCTATCTATCTATCTATCTATTTCTGTGGGGTTTGGAGTCTGAGATCAGATACTTGTGCATCTGCACAGTTTACCTGAGCCCTGAAAGTACAATTCCCTAACCACTTTTACCAAGTTTCTTTATCAGCAACACACTTGTCACAAAAAGCAAAAGAAAACACTAACAAGTAAGAATCAAAATGATAAAAATTGTAAAAATTTAGATGTGAATGTGTTGTTGAGGATGATTTGACTTCAAAACTACTTGGGATTGCTTAAAATGTCAGGTCATTTTTGAAAGTCAGATGTATTTGTTGGGATGGAACATCTAGCCTGCAAGTTTAGCTTCCACTGTTTGCTGCTTATATGTGAAACATAATTAGCAGGAGTCCTATTGACTCATGGTCCATAAGTCCCAGCATGATAAAAATCAGTTTTCAGGATTCCTTAAGAGACAGAGGGTTGATGGGGCTAGTGTTACAATGATCTTATTAAAAACAACCCAATATCTAAGAAGTTATGTGCCTTTTTAGATTCCGTATTGAAATTTTGTCTTTGTCACACTTACAAGGGCTTCTCTGCTCAAGTGCTTGGGCTCAAGGACTAGACTCAAATACCTAGAGAAAGATTCTCTGTAACAGTTAATCTTCATTGTCAATTTGTCCGGATTGAGAGATACCCAGGGGACTAATAAAGTCCCACTCTTGGTGTAACTCTAATAGTGATTCCAGAGATGATTAGATCCTGAGAGCTCTAAACTAGTAAGTGGATTAAACTCTTGATGGATTCATGATATGGTGGTATCATTTGCTGGTGGTAAAATTTGAATATAGCAAACATACCCTCACAAAAATGTTTAGTGGATTTGTAAGTAGATGTCAGGAATCTAGAAGGGAGCCCAAAGGGAGTGGAGGGACAAAGCTTTAAGGATGGTGGCAGGGAAGGAAATGAGCACATTTAATATGAAAGTGAGTGGGGCGCTGGGGAGGGAAGGGAAGATGGGGAGGAGGAAGAGCAGGGGTAGGACTAACCCAAACCTAGTAGGCCTAAAAAAATGCCATTGAGAAGTCTTCTAAAGAAAGAAAATTAAAAACAAAGAAAAATCATCTCACAAAGAGGATCAAATAAGCAGTGGGGTGGATGCTCTTCTGTGTTTCCCACTCCACTGCTGATCTCAACTCATCTAACTTTTGGGGAATTTAGTCCTTGCAGAATGTCTCCCAGAAGTTTAGACTTTGGCATAATTAATTACCTATTTTGATGAACTTTTCATTGCAAAATATTTACTACTTTGTCATCTCCACATTGTTATTTAAGGTATAGGAAAGGACTTTTTAAAAACTATGAAGAAAGAACAGGTCATAATGTATTGGGAAAAGAGAAATAGCATCCTTGAAATGTTGATAAAGCCTGTATTACTAAAACATGTTGCAGATATTGAACTAAACAAACAAACAAGAATTGTTTCAACACTATAGGGTCATAAGGGATTAGTCAACAATAGGGATAGCCACTTGTATAATGTCTTTTGATACCGTGACCCTCAATATTTAATATAACTCCTGGAATAGAGGAAGAGCCCAATATTTAATGAGTGATGAAAACTAATTAAATGGAAATGAAGTAGTCACTTGATTGGTGACAACTTATGTTTTAAGAAATCCTTGGAGGTATGAAACTTGAGATCCCTTAGTACCTTCCTGCTAACTTGCTTTAAGATCTTGGACTATCCTTTAGAAATTTATTATCAGGGGACTGGAGTCAACCAGGACTGCAAGCTTATTCTGATTGCTTCTTTGTAAAGGGACCATATGAATGAGCACAAACAAAATCTCCCCAAACAACAAAACAACAAGGCTAGGAAAATATCTTTCTTTCACACACACAACAGAGTCATCCTATTAAATGATGTGGTATTTTCCCATAACTACATCACTTCATTAAATATTGATTTTCTGTGTTTGACATAAAGATTTCTATCAATGTATTTTGGTCTTTGGGGTTATGTAAGAATCTTCTACCTTGGAGATTAAAACAAAGACCTTCCAAGTCAGTGAACAAGAACAACTTCTTGCCACCTACAGAAAATCTTGCTGCCAAGATAAGAAATGACAGACCTGTAATATTTATACCAAAGATAGCATTTCTTGGGTCCTAAATGATATATCTGGAGGCCCTGCATTTCATGACTTCATTCTTATTTCTAAACTGTTTTTTTTTAAAACAGCAAATAATTTGCTTTAGTTCACCTTAGGAAAGAGGGGGGAAAAAAAACAGTTGCAAAAGTTCTGACATCCCATCTCCAGAAGTTATTTAAGTAGAAAAGATTAGAAATGTACATCTTGAAAGTACAAAGAGTGTGTGAAGAGAGCCTATGTGTGGTTTCCTAGCCACCATGCATAACATACCACCAGAGAAATGTGATTATTTTTGATGTTGTCATTTTGCTTCTTGGCATCCCATATTGCATTTAGTGGGTAAAGGAGGCCTTTATCTTAGCCCTTAAAACTTCACTGGATAGGCACTATGCATGGAATAGCATGCCAGAGTTTTCTCTTATCAGCTGTTGTCCCTTCTAAATGGGACATGTTTGATGCCTACTGAGGTGGTTGCTATAAAATTATAAGGAAGATTCATGGTTCACTTGCCTTTACCTAACTGTTTATCACTGCAACATGGACAGAGAGGAAATTAGTGACAAACCCTTTGATTTAGAAGTTCTGTTCTAAGACAAGTCATAATGGATGTAGGGAATAGGAGGGACGCCTAGTAATGGCCTTATCTTTTTCTCCTGCTCTTGGCCTCTTTTTTTTCTCATTCTTCTTCTTCTTATTGCTTCTCTCTCACTTCCCTGGGGTTTCCTGTATCTTTGTCCCTGTTGATGAACTTGGGAGTTCAAGTACTTCAGGTTTTGGCATTAGATTTATAGAAACTCTTTTTCCTTCTCATTTAATGAATTGCTTGAGTATGCAAAATTTTATGTCACTATATATATGTATATATATATGTAAATAATCTATCTATGTATTATCTATGAATTACCTATCTATGTATTACCTATCTATCTATCTATCTATCTATCTATCTATCTATCTATCTATCTATCTATCTATCTATCTATCTATCTCTACCTACTTATTACTCTCCATCTATGTATCTATGTATCTATGTATGTATCTATGTATGTATGTATGTATGTATCTATCATCTACCTACCTATCACATATCTACCTCTATCCATCTATCTATCCATCTATCCATCTATCTATCCATCTATCTATCTATCTATCTATCTATCTATCTATCTATCTATCTATCTATCTATCACCTATCACCTATCTCAATCTCTCTCTCTCTCTCTCTCTCTCTCTCTCTCTCTCTCTCTCTCTCTCTCTCTCATTACCTATCTAACATGTATCTATCTTCCTGTTTACACACACACACACACTTTGTGTATATATATGAAAGACTCATGGTATTCTCTTTGTAAATCTCTTTTTTGCTCCTATTTTCAAATTTTAACTTTTACTTCCCTAATTCCTTTTCTATTATTATCAATTTGGATTTATCAATTCCTTCTCTGTCTTTGTGTGTCTAGTACACATCTGTGTTATGACATTCACTCCATGTCACTGTCCTACAGTGCCTCTTTATGTTCATCTTTCCTTCAGGCCATATCTGATTGACATTTCAGCACTGGGAGGGGTGGTAGCATCTGGCATGAGATCCATTTGCTTCTTTTACCAGGATAAGAGATGATCCCAAGGGAAAGAAGGGGGATAATTTAGTCTGATCTGCAGCATAATGATATTTGCTAGGAGGAAAACTGTGATCTGTACTTAGCCTTAAGTAGGGTGCCCTTAGCCAAGGATTATCTATAGTAAACAGAACCTAGAAAATGAGACTTGACTCCCTGGAGACTATCACCTGGGATCCATAACATTATATGAAGGGAGTTGAACATTTTCTCAGAGTATGGAATGGATTTTAAGAGTATGTGTCATGGCCTTCATTGTAGTATCCAAAGCTGTTTTGTAAGGGAAACAAAGCTAAAGACAATAATATGGCAAAAGATGAATATCAATGTCTCACTGAAATGTTATTCAAGGAAATTCATGATTGGCTCAGTGACTTTCTTTCGTTCTCCGGTTACTTAGGGTATAAAATACAAATGTGTTAGAACTCAGATCTTCCCTGAGATGTTGGCTATCTATGAAACATCACTTCCAGGCCTTGGCTATTGCTGTGGATAGTGGCCTACACACAATGACAGAGAAATAATAAATATCCTGAGGGGAGCATCCTTTGTCTGATGTCCTCCCTCAACTACTTATATCATTGAAGTTATTAGAAATGGTTAGTTCCAGGGGAGACGTGATTTGTGAGAGTCTGATTTGATATCACAGTTTTGAGGTAGCTCAGACACGATAGTGCCTAACAGGACACAGTGGAGTAACCATAAAATGATGACTTCCTGGAACCTAGCATAGCCTAGTCTCTCATCTCAGCCTGGGAATGGTTGTCTGTACCTGAGTTAAGACCCTGTAGATGCACACACATGCTTTACTGGTCTAGGTTGGAAACTGGGGGATGGGATTTCATAGTCCTCAAACTTACCTCAATCTGTAAGAACTCTGGCCAAGTTTAGCTTTGCTGACAACCTTCAGTTCTCTACAGAAGTTTTGAGACACTCAGCAAACTTGAACCTACTTCTAAATGCCCAGGTCGTGTTGCTATCTGCATTTTATTCTTTGTAAAGCCTTTCTAAGTAGGGTTTTTGTTTTTTTTGTTTTGTTTTTATGGAACAACATGATGGGGCTTATATTACTTGTTTTGTTTGGTGTTTGACTTTTGACACAGCAGTTAAGTTGACCATACTGAGAACTTCTCCTTTCTCTTTTTCCTACATGATTCCAGCCTTAAAGTCACAGATGAAACTGAAGTTTCCCAGCTCTGCCTTCTGAAGCATTCCTTTTTTGCTTTGGCTCCAAGGCAGAGGAGTTGGCATTCAGTCTTGTGTCACTAAATGCCTGCATGACTGACTGAAGCAGAGAACTTCTTTGAACCTTTTCTTCTGGAAAAGTGAGAAGTCTGCTTTTAATATGCAGATTGAAGAAGCAGGCTCATTTGCAGGTTGGATGATTATTGTAGTTCATCGTTGGCCTTTAGCCGGAAGTTATATGCACATGCACATATGCCACACTGAATTATAATCAAACGTGGGCAAATCTCCCCTACAGATGTTCCTGCAAGAAAACGGCAGATTTTCTCTTTCTTGTATAGTTTGAGCAATTCTATGTGAAGGCACAAGGCTGAACGGGAACAGACTCTCATTGGCCTTCATAGTCCTATTAACCTGTCTTCTTTTATACACTTCCCTTTGGTACAAGTAGCATCTTCCTCCACATTGGTTCTGAGGGAACTCACAGGAGTGCTGAATACAAGTTGAGTGCTGATAAGGTAAGTTCTGAATGTATATATGACTTGCCTAAAATTATTTATTCAGTCAGGGAAGAAACTAATTCACACAACAGAGCTCTAATTGGCATCAGAGAAGCATTTCCTCGAAGCCCTTAGGAAAAGCAGGAAGTTGATTAAGTCGAAGAAGTGCATACACAGACATAGGGATGCAGAAACTGGATGCAGGAATAAAAGGCAGAGGTTGAATAATGGCCGTCTTGATTTTTTTCTCCCTGAGATGTTACCTTTGATTTAAGGCAGGAGGGAGACCTGGGGAAATTTCAAATTGGAGTCCCTCCCACTCCTCCCTGCCCATACTGAGAAACTATGACCCAGAATTTAAATACAAACTCTGAGAAAGGCAGGTAAAAAGAACAGTGGAAAACAGATGGCAGCAGTTACAACCAGCAAATTCCCAGTTGGTGGCTCTCACATTTAGAAGCGGGCATCTGTTCTTCTTCCCCACTGCAAAGTGGTTTTAACTCCGAGGTGTTAAAAATATCTAAGTTGCTGTTTTATTCATTTCTGCTATTTACTGACTTTAATGACTTACAGTATATCCAATGAGAAGTACAATGTTTACCCAAGCGGCAAGAGACTCAAAACAGAAATATGGGATGCTGTTAAAAACCTTGTGGTCTACCAAACAGTCTGCATGGTTTTATAGGTGTGCCCTGCTTAGGGAAACAGATACATGCTTGATCATTTGTTGAAATGGAAATATGCTTTGACAGACACCTAGGAGTAGGGGGCTTGATGATAAAGGGTTCTTGATACTCTGGGCCTCAGAATCTTCCCCTACAAAATAGGACACTGACATTGTTATTCTCCTATTAGATCTCTTGTTACTCCTCAGTTACTGTAGATACTTAGTCTCTATGAATACTTATATATAAATCTGTCTTTGAAATAAATATATTCATAAAAATATAAAATTTAAATAAAATTATGAAATAAATTTATTCATAAAATATGTGGAACATGTCTATACTCAAAACAGCACTCCAGAAATGAGAGAAAATAGGAAACCTTCATAATTATGAAGAAATGTCAATAGCCTCTTTTTTTTTTATGTTATTGCTAGATGTCTTTCCCATAACCACTTATGACTGGTACCAGGAAGAGAGTTCTATTGAACTATCATTTAGCCTACTATTTTCAGAGAGAAAATGATCAATAAATATTCATTGATCCCACACTATCTCACATTTATTTTCTTCATTTTTTTGTTTAATAATAATATTTATACATTGTAGAAAATTTGGAAATATAAAAATCATGAATTAATGTAAAAATAGCATTGTTTGCCTTATTAAAATCAAGAGATATCACTTTTAAGGTTAATGCGTATGTATCTTGTACCACTCAATTGAGAAATCACTGATTTTTTTTTTATTTGAATGTTGTGGTTTGAATATGTATGGTCCCCATAGTCTCAGGTGTTTGAATGCTTGGCCCATGGGGTGTGGTGTTAATAGGAGGTGTGGCCTTCTTCTTGGAGGAGGTATGGCCTTGTTAATGGAAGTGTGTTGCTGTGGAGGTGGGGTTTTGAGGTAATATATATATCAAGCTCAGCCCAGTGTAAGACACAGAAGTCTCCTCCTGGCTGCTTTTGGGTCAAGATGTAGAACTCTTGGTTCTACCAGCACCATGTCTGCCTGCATGCTGCCGTGCTTCCCACAATGATGATAATGGACTGATCCTCTGAAAGTGTAAGATAGCCCCAATTAAACGTTTGTGTTTATAAAACTTGCCTTGGTCATGGTGTTTCTCTATAGCAATAAAACCCTAATTAAGACAAATGTGAAATGTCCTACATCAGTTTATGCTACTCAGAACTGTTTGTAGCCCAGCTCAAAGTACTGTTTTTGCATGTTGTGGAAGCTTTAAGAAGTGGGACCCTACCTGGAGGAGGCAGATTGTTGGCATGTGGGTCTAAGTGGAAATAGACTAGCCCTATTTCTAACTCCATTTTTCACTCTACATTCAAGTTGATATGACCAAAGCCCCTTACACTCCCACTGATGATAGCAGGAGATGCTCTTACCACTGTGTGCTCAAATAAGTCCTTCTTCCCTTTAGTTGCTTTTGTCAGATATTCTCTCATTATACCAAAGGCATTGACTAACACAACTCGTAATAACATTAAATAGTAATTGCTTTTCAGTTTTCATGAAGCTTGAACTGAACAGTAGCACTGTCTAAATTATGGGTTTATCTAATCTCATGGACACTTTGGACATTTTTCTTTAGAGGGGAAATTCTAAACTAGTACTAGTAATCTCTGATATTTACTGAGCAAAAGTTAAATACTAGATTTCATGGTAAAGTATTCTTTCTTTCTATCTATCTATCTATCTATCTATCTATCTATCTATCTATCTATCTATCTATCTATCTATCTATCCATCCATCCATCATCTACATATCAGGTATCATCTATCTATCTGATCTATCTATCATCAATCTATCTATTTTCTTTTTGTTCATTTCATCTACCTATCATCTATTTATCTATACTTATCTATATATAAATTTATTTAAACTTGTGGCAACTTTGTATATCTCGAACTATTACTTAAAGCCGAGGAAGTCAGAGAACTTAATATTGAGAAGTATATCCAGGAGCACATACATTGTGGTGAACCTCAGATACAATGGAAACTGGAGGAATCTGGTTGCACAGTGTTCAGTGAGCTATTCTGCTTGCCTTTGGTGTGGGTTGGGAGAAGACAGTATGCCCACTCACTCCTCATGCCTCCTTTCACAGGGAGCAATGACCACTTCCATTTGCCTCTGCTCTTTTATCAGCCTGCGTGGAGAGAAACTGAATTCATAGCTGCTCTTCAGTAGTGCCAAAATTTGTTTTTGTGTGTAT
This sequence comes from Tokudaia tokunoshimensis, assembly GCA_036184795.1. Taxonomy (NCBI): domain Eukaryota; kingdom Metazoa; phylum Chordata; class Mammalia; order Rodentia; family Muridae; genus Tokudaia; species Tokudaia tokunoshimensis. Next base: position 76,784,407 of record BTHU01000005.1, read on the forward strand.
GACTAGTAGGTTTTTAAGAAAGAGGGTCAATTCAATTTAATAACTTAGATAATTCAATGTTTTCCTTGAGTCACTTCCTCTTACCTCCTGACTGAGAATGCACCTGTCTGACTGTGATATGTACCTCTGACTCATACTTATAATATAGGAAGTATCCTTCATTACATTCATCCACCTTCTGTGACATTTAGATGACAGTCCCAGGTAACTTTTTACAGTCTGATGTCTTTGAATTTGTGAAGCCCTGTGAAAGTTTTATCACATTTCTCTTCCCCAGTAACTTCAATTATAACTTGGGGCACAGTTATGCCTTTCCCTAGTGTACTTGTTACATTTAAGTTCTTAGTGTTTGAACACAAACATTAAGAAAGAACTTCGGGAAGGGAAGAAGAAGGAGTAGAAAAAGAGGAGAGGAAAAGGGAGGAGAAGGTGAAAGGAAAGGGAGGGGAAAGAGAAGGCAGAGGAGGAGAGGAGGAACCAATGTGTCTGGCAAGGGCTCATCAACTAGGGTTAAAAATTATAGGAGATTTTGCTCCATCAGGTGATTTTGTCTCACTGTATTTGCTGTCCCAATTATTTGTTTCACCTCTTAGGCCCAAGTCTCTCTCTCTCTCTCTCTCTCTCTCTCTCTCTCTCTCTCTCTCTCTCTCTCTCTCTCTCTCTCTCTCTCTTTCTCTCTCTCCCCTTCTCTCTCTCTCTCTCTCTTTCTCTCTCTCCCCTTCTCTCTCTTTCTCTCTCTCTCATTGTCACAGATCTTTACAAGGTAGGTGCAATTCCCCACTTTCTGAAATGAAAACTGATTGCTGAATAGGTTGGTAGTTTTCCATAATTGTAACAAAATGTCTTTGGTAATCAACATAAGAACAGGAAAACATTGTTTCATCTCATAGTTTCCCCACCATCCTGGTTGACATTGTTGCTTTGAAGGTCACTGAAGGCAGCACATTGCAGTGGGTGTTGCTGTTTCTGTCATGACTGGCCAGTGAGAGACTGAAGAGAATAGTATCTCAGGCTTCCATTTGAGGACCCCAAATGACCTAAAACTTCCTCATTGGTCGCAGCTTTTAAGTGATTCCATCATTTTCCAGAATCACTTTGTGGAGAACCAAGCTTTTAAATCATATGGGCTTTGTGGAACACACCACATACAAATTAAAGCAGAACTGGTCCAGAATTACCCAGTTAGTATGACAGACTGGCGTTCCATAACAACTATAAAGGCCATGCTCTTTCAATGTCATAGTTACTGAAAAACAACAGAAAGAAACCTTGACCGTCTCCTCCCCCAGAGCTCTTACATAGAAGTTCAGGCAAAGATGCTTTAAAAAATAAGAATGAGGTCTCTCTATCCATTTTTTTTGTTGTTCACCAACTAGAGTTCTGATTTTTTTTAAAAAAATAAATTATTTTATTTATTTACATTCCAAATGTTGTCCCCCTTCCTGGTTCCCACTCCCTTAGTTCTTCATCCCTTTCTCCTTCCACTTTACTGCTGAGAGGGTGCTCCCCCACCACCACCCTACCCACACCAGCATCCCCCTTCCTTGGGGCATCAAGTTTGTCCAGGATTAGGCACATCCTCTCCCACTGAGACCAGACAAGGCAGTCCTCTGCTACATACATGCTGGGGGACTACAGACCAGCCCATGTATCCTCTTTGGTTGGTGGCTTAGTCTCTGGGAGCTCTTAGGAGTCCGGGTTAGTAGATACTATTGTTTTACCTATGGGGTTGCCCATCCCCTTCGGCTCCTTCAGTACTTTCCCTAACTCTTCTGTTGGGGTCCCCAACCTCAGTTCAATGGTTGGCTGTAAGTATCTGCATCTGTCTCAGTCAGCTACTAGTAGAGTCTCTCAGAGTACAGCCATGCTAGGCTCCTGTCTGCAAGCACAACATAGCATCAATAATAGTGTCAGGGTTTGGTGCCCCAACATGGATGGATCCTAAGTTGAGATGGTCACTGGGATAGCCTTTATCAGATAAATGCAAATCAAAATGAATCCGAGAGTTCTGCATTTCAGAACACCAACTTCTTAATATTGACTTACACAGCCTGGGATGAAGCTTATAACTTTGATTGTCACTGTAGGCTTTTATTTTGCTACAGCAACCCCTCACTTGCTTTAGGAAGACATTTGAGGTCATTTCTTTCTCAGCCTTCCTTAGGGTTCTCTGTCCCAGTCTCTGTTTTCACTCTGAAAATAGTAGAATTAGTACTGGCATGACAAGTCAGTATTAATTCTACTAACATGGACAAGCTTACCTGTGGGCTAGGGGAAATTCTGGCAAAGGAATGGGAGAACACAGAGAAGGTGCCCAAGAAAGCATCAGACTAAAATACAGTCTGCAGGAAAAGTTCTGGGCTTGTGATTTTCTTTATGGAGGCAAAACATTTTTTTCCCCAATGGAAATTCGAGTTTGGCCATCATTTGAAACAGGTTCTTTTAGAAAACCAAAGTCCAATGAATGCAACTTTTACTGAGTTCTCTGGGCTGGGTGCTTTGACCCATGTTGTCTCTGTGCCTTTTCTTGACAGTCCTGGAGGGTTAGTCCTCTTATCTTCACTTTTATAGAAAGGAAACTGGGAATCAAAGCAATTGAGGACTCTGCCCAGGGTCACTCCCCCAAGCCAGACTCACACTCTAGCTGTTTTCAAAGCCCCCCCCCCTCTTCTTTCTCTTTCTTCCATGAACTAGTTTATTAAATATGAATGGGAGAAATTTCACTCGAAGGCTTTTATTTTTTTCTTCAAAAGAAGCCTGGAATTCCATCTTTGCTTGTAAGTGGACACATTAGTATGATCTCCAATGCCTGCCTATAAATTATCTATAGTATGATCAATTCTAAACTGGCCAGGACAAACTTGGGCAAATAGCTGCCCTTTACAGAGAATCTGGGATTGTAAAGAGTATGACTGTGCTCTATGCTATGAATTTTTCAAGAGAAATGTTGAGAGGGATAGAAATCTTGATAGATAGGGTTTCTTTTTCTGAAAAAGCTCCATATGAGAAAAATTTCCACAAGGGACACCCCTTTTACCAGTTTGGCAAAGACTGAAAATGCAGAGATTCCAGGATCAAAGGCTATTCACCATGTGAGGAGCTATCCCCAGACAATCAGGCTGCAAGAAGGAGGTCTCCTTTAATCTTTTCCCCTTTGTTTTATTACTTTTTTTTTTTTCATTTTCTTTTGCTGACTAACCTCCCTTTAATCAGTCTCATCTCAGGACTCAGGGTGATTTCTCCTTCTTTATATTACGAATGGATATAAATACAAAGCCTGTGGGTTTCTATTCCAGGACTTTGTTGTTGTTGTTCTTGAAGTGTTCAAAGAGAAGGAACAGGTATTTAAAATGAGGGTAAGTGGAGATATTAGCAGAGTGAGGAGTCTCCCATCTCCATTTCCTTGGGCAACGAGTCTGACTGCAGCAAGGAATATTGCGAATGGATTCAGAAGAAACATTTAAAAATACCTTAGAATTTGAGCAAGCTCTCTCTATAACCAAAGCTAGAAGTAGTCACAGTTTAAATATAAAATTTCTCCTTACGGCTTATGTGTTTGAACACTTGGTTCCCCAGTTAGTGATTCTGGTTTTGTTTTTGTTTTTGTTTTTTTGTTTTTGTTTTTTTTTTGAGGGGGGAGGTTGTTGAATCTTTCGGAGGCAGAGCATAAGTGGAGGAAGTGGGCTGGAGGGGATCTACATTGAGGTTTATGACTAGCCTGCACTTCCGCCCAGTTTTATTTCCTGATTTGCTAACATATGAGCAAGCGACCGCCCACGAGTGCCATGAGAGCTGTCAATGCTTGCCGATGTTCATGCATTCCTTGTTCATGCATTCCTTCTCTTGATGGATCATCTCCTCTTAAATCGTGAGCCCACACAAATCTTTCTTTCATTACTTTGCTTCTGTCAGGGTATTTCATCACAGCTACAAAAAAAAGTGACTAATACAGCAGTTCTTTACAAATGAATTTTAGGGGTTTCGAAAGGGGTTTCTGTAATGAATATTTCACAGCTTTACTTACTGAGATCCCAGGATAAAGAAAAGGATTGGGCACTTTATGCACAAGTCTCCCCATCTGAAGTTTGTATTAGAAGTCACTGTTCACTTCTGAGCTGGTCTTTCTTTCTTTCTTTTTTTTTTTCAAAACTTCAATTATTAAGAAATAAAATTCATCACCATTATCTCATTACAGCATAGGTCTGGGATATGAAAACATTGATTTTTCGAATCTTTAGTTCCTTACTCTGTTCCATCTATCTTTAATTTTGTTGCTTGGGGATTATTGGACGATCAACACTTCCTGAATAATCAATCTGGTTAATTTAGCCTATGAGCCACTTTCCCCCTTGTGTCTGGTGTAACATATTGTTGCAATGTGCCCAGCAAAGCATTAAAAGGATCTCCTCAAAATGGAAAAAAGGAAACAGCACTCAGATTTTGAACTTAAGGCATCTTGCATTTTATCCGTCTGCTGGCCTATGTGGTAGCTGACTGATTTCGTGTCTAGCCATGTGACTAACCTTACCTCATTGTGCTCAGTGGCTGAACAAAATGCACAGTCCGATATTCTGAAGCACCCACTCATTCTTTATTGCTTTTATGACAAAGCTGTCCCTCCACATGTCTGTTCTGCCCTCTGACCTGCAGAGTTTGCTTCAAGTAAACATGACAGATGGTAAGGAAAAGTGAGGGGTCAGAGACCAAGCCTTGAGGGTGAGGAGTCACCAAATCCTTCTTTACAAAGCAAACCTAAAAGCAACAATTTTGCCAAATGCCTGGCAGAGTTTCCACAGTGGAAAGGGAGGTGGTTCTTAATTACATATTTTCCTTTCAGGGCCTAATGGATTTTGGTACATGTGTCTACTGGCTAATCTTAACGTAAGCAATTTATGAGAAACGGTAAGAAGGCAAGTTGGACAGAAGGATCAATCTTAGACTCAGCAAACAGTGGTGAGGTGAATAGTTTGTATGTGAGCATGTATTCTAAGCTCTGGCCAGAAAATTACAGGGACAATTTAGAGTCCTTTTCTTTTTTAAAGGGCTATTGTTGAAAGTCGAAGCCAAAGAGCTATCATTGTCTAAAATATCTCGGACCCCTAAAAAGCCTTTGATAACCCCAGAGTAAATGCTCAATTGGGATTCTTTGTTTTTCTTGTTCTGTATGGTGCTGTTTAAGTCCAGTTTCATAAAGTAGTCGTGAGTTAAGCAGGAGGATGCAGACTTTTTTTTTCATGATCCTGTTTTCAAAAGTAATTTAATCAAATGTTCACTAGTCATTTTTCAGAACTGTGTATTTTAGAAAGAAACTTAGGAGAGTACTTATCCTATGCATATTGGCTTGCAAAGAGACATTCTTTTTTTTTTTTTTTTTTAAGAGAAGTGCAAAGAGACATTCTTACCTCTTTTTTTAGGTGGCAATAAAATGACATGGCCTGTGACATGTACTACATTGGGCCTACATTTTTTAAAAAAAGGAAGGATTTTTCTGGGTATTAAAATATATCCATGACCCCAACATTTCTTCAGGGATAAATTCTGTCTTATACAACATTCAGGATGAGAAGTCCCACAATCATTAAGCTGAAGATTATTATTTTTTTTTTCTTTTTGGCCATGAATTCTGTGGCTGGGGGATGAGTTTCAGATTTTAAATGTAGAGGTTATTTCTAGGGCTAACTATGCATAGCTGATAAGTTGGCAGGATTCCGTGATGCATCATTCATGAAAAGAACGATAATAATGGCTACTTCTCATGTCTTACCAAATTAACACTTAATAATGTTAACAATAACCACCAGTTATGGAGTGCCTGCTCTATCTGGAAACTTTATGAGCTACTTTACGTCTATGCCTGATTTAATTTTCTCAACTCTAGTAGAAGTGATAGCAACTACTATTTATTTAGTGTCTGCAAATTGCCAATTGCTGGGTTTAATTATTTCACATATGTTATCTCATTAAACTCAGAAAACAACCCCAGAAAGGAGTTGCAATTATTAGTGCCATTTTATAAGAGAGAAAACTGGGCTTTAGTGAGATTAAACAACTTACTCAGAGTCATACATCTGCTCAATGGCAAACATAGGCAGATACCCAAGAATAAGTTTTCAATCATTATTTATTGTTATTTATTATCCTCATTGTTTTAGCAATAAAGTTGAAGTGCAGAGCCATTGGGCCTTCCCAAAGATACATTACTAGATGGAGGAAGGGGAAAATTAACCCCAAGTATTTATACTTTTAAAGGTCATTCTAGAAATGTCATTACAACAGAGATTTCTCTCTCTCTGTCTCACTCCTCCTCCTTCTCCTCCTCCTCTCCCTCCTTCTCCTCCTCCTCTTCCTCCTCCTCCTTCTGACAGGCTCATATTTTATATTCCATGCTGACTTTCAACTCCCTACATAAGAGTCTTCCTTCCTCGCTCCCCCCCCCCGCCCCCCATGGTTGACTTTACAGGCATGAGCCACCAAGCCTAGCTTGAGACTCTGCGAATCTATAAAGTAATGATATATGTTACTTCTAGAAAATATGCAGACTGGTATTGAGCACACCTTCCATGTTCAGGGCAAATGGGTGCCTCCTGGCGTGGCTACTGGGCCACTTCCTCCATGGTTGCACACTCTGCTTCAACTCTGTTTTAATTAGCTTCACTGAGGAGTTTCCAAATCTGTATGTGTCAGCTGGGCATATTGGGAACTTAATTATTTTTATGATTATGAAAAACAATGAAATATACATGTAGAAATTAAAATAGCTATTTCCATGAAACTGAATTGTATGAAAAAATTTAATAAAAGAAAATTGAAAAAAAAAACTCAACCAAATTAGCTGTGGGGCAAAGGTGTGAGTAAAAGATTTGAGGAAAGAGGTGCAGGAAGAACCTTTGCTAGTGGTTACTCCACTCTCACTCTAATCACCAAAAGATTACACAATGAATGAATAATTATATGTTAGTGTGAAAGAAAAACATAAATCTTTTTTTAAAATTGGATATTTTGTTTGTTTACATTTCAAATACTATCCCTTTCTCGGTTTCCCCTCTGCAAAGCCCCATCCCATCCCTCCTTACCCTGCTTCTATGAGGGTGCTCCCTCACCCACCCTCCCACCCACTCCCCCCTCACCGCCCTGGCATTCCTCTATGCTTGGGCATCGAGCCTTCAAAGGACCAAGAGCCTCTTCTCCCATTGATAATGCCCCTTCAGCATCTTCAGTCCTTCCCCTATCTCCTCCACTGGGGTCCCTGTGTTCAGTCTGATGGTTGGCTGCGAGCACCCACATCTGTATTGGTCAGGCTCTGGCAGAGCCTCTCAGGAGACAGCCATACCAGGCTTCTGTCAGCAGCACTTCTTGACATCAGCAATAGTGTCTGGGTTTGGAGTCTGCACGTGGGATAGATCCCCAGGTGGGGCAGTCTAGAGAGATGGCTCAGAGGTTAAGAGCACTGACTGAGAAAACTGAGGTACATGCTGACTAACTGATGTAGACCCCGTAACCTCGCATAACAGGAGAACTAAAGACAGAGAGATAATGGGCAATGCTGGAAATAGGATTTAACTTGATGGCTCTCCTAAGCCTGGGCTGGAATTTGAGAGTTAGGAATCACATACCAGCAATCCCAAGGGAAGTTCTGGGGCTCAGGCAGACCTTTAAAGTCCACTGCTTCTCATATTCTGCCCTCAGAAGGAATTACCCTGCTTCAATCAGAAATTCACTTATTTGATTTTTCATGCTCAGGGGAAAGAGACTTTATCATATAGCAGTATGATTATCATTGTTATAAGAATTTCATTTCCTTAGAGACTTTCCCAATATGCATTCCTTCTAAGGTAGGGAGCCTTTAAACAGCAGGAGACACAGAAGTGACTTCCAATGACAGGACAGCGTTACCAAAATCTAAAACCTCTGCACTTCTCTAACTTCATGCTAACTTTCCCAATCTGTTGCTTGTCACTGAATTATTTATAACCAAAAAACCAAACAAAAAACAAACATTGCTTTTTAGAACTAAAATCATTTTAAAAATAATTCACTCAACCAGATTCTCCCTGTTGAATTAAAAAGAATACCAGCTTTCCTGGAGGAATTCCTCAAAAGTCAAATCAGTTCGTTAATTTGTTTTTTTTTTTTTTGTTTTTTTGTTTTTTTGGTTTTTCGAGACAGGGTTTCTCTGTGTAGCCCTGGCTGTCCTGGAACTCACTTTGTAGACCAGGCTGGCCTCGAACTCAGAAATCCTCCTGCCTCTGCCTCCCAAGTGCTGGGACTAAAGGCGTGCACCACCACCGCCCAGCCAGTTCATTAATTTTTATCAACATGGCACAAGCTGGAGATACCTGGAAAGAGGGAAAGTCTATTGCAGATTTGCCTCCATCAGATTGGCCTGAGGGTTAGCCTTGGGACCCCTGCTTGATGTGGGAGATCTCAGACTTCTGTGGGTGAACTTTGGGGTTCATTGGTTTAGTAATAAATCACTTCACAAGTTAGTGGTTTATAATAGCAAGTCTTATTCCTGGCTCTCATAGTTTTTGTGGGACCAAATTAAATTCTGAGACACTCAGCAGCCAAAGTCACGTGGATCTCAGGCAGTTGGTGGCCAGCCTGATTATAATAGAATTTCAGGCTAGTCTGATTGCACAATGAGACCGTGTTTCAAAACAAAATAAAACCAAAAAATAACAATAAAACAGTCATTGACTTGGTTACACAGTTCTAGCCCAGGGTCATTTGGTATCTGGCCCTCAGGGGTTGTCTGGGGCTAGTAATTTGCAGGGTGAACTGGCTGTAAATTCTTTTTCCAAAGCTCCTCTTTGACTGCTGGCTGGTGTGTGTGTGTGTGTGTGTGTGTGTGTGTGTGTGTGTGTGTCCCTCAGTTGTGTCCTTTAGCCTCTCTGTGGTGCTACTACAGTGACCTTATGGTATTGGAGCAGGCTTGAGCTCAGAAACTGTGGTGGAAGTTGCAATCCTATGACCAAGTTTCAAGGGTCTATTCTGCCATTTCTACCATATTCTATTGGCTCCTGGGGACAGGATCATGAAGGGTCAGCCAAGAGACCGGCTGTTATAATCTCCTGCTTTATCTGTGAACAATTAAGGCATTGATTAAAATCTGGTCATTGTGTTATTTGTTCATCTTTACCTTAATAGTTTAAATTTCTTCAATGCCTCTGTCTTTCCTTTTATTTTCTCTTTGTTCTGTACTCCCTCTCTTATGGGTTCTTGCTACATAGCTCAGGCTAACGGCGAACTTGTTACCCTTTTCCTTAAGCCTTCCAAGTTCTTAAAGACATATGCCTACATGCCTGGCCTAGAAAATAGATTTTTAAAAGTATCTTTTCTTTTTATTCCTTTTTTTAATCCCTTTTTTTATGATTGTATTAATTATTTATTGCTGAGGAGGATCATACCCAGACCTCAATGGATTAAAACAGTAACATTCGTTAATAATCGTAAGGGTTAGCAGTCAGTTTCTTCACCGTCTCTGTGGCCTTTCTAGATGACTGACTGACCCAGGCTCATCAACACTCTCATATTAGGTTTGGAACCAGAACTGGACAATGTGAGTTCCAGGTGTAAGTACTTTGCCATTCTCTGCTTATATCATGGCAACAAATGCTACATTAGCTAAAGGAAGGCACATGAACAAGCCTAGCGTGAACAGAATTAGAAACTGCTGGCTCTTCCTGATAGGAAGACTGGCAAAGCAACTCTTGGGAAGAAAGGTGGAGGACGGAAGCACTTCGAACTGTGTTCTCTACAGTCAGCTCAGAAGGGTTCCCCCTGTGCTTTAGGTGCTTCTCCCTTGTTTATGTCACCTATTGAGATGTCAGCTCCTCGAGGTGAGTCCCCATCTGGTTTTGTGTTCCCATCATTTGTTCCAGTGCTACATAAATATTTGTTGCATGGAAAATCAAAGCTTTCAGGGAAAAGAGCTCATAAGAAAGAGAACAGATATAGGGTTAGTGAAGATTTTTTCCCAATCTGTAGGTTGCCATTTTGTCCTATTGACCGTGTCCTTTGCCTTACGAAACTTTTCAGTTTCATGAGGTCCTGTTTATCAGTTGTTGATCTCAGAGCCTGAGCCATAGGTGTCCTGTTCAGGAAATTTTCTCTGGTGCCTATGAGCTCAAGGGTATTTCCCACTCTCTTTTCTATGAGTGTATCTGATTTTATGTTGAGGTTTTTGACCCATTTGGACTTGAGTTTTGTGCAGGGTGGTAAATATGGATCTATTTTCATTCTTCTATGTGCAGATCACCAGTTAGACCAGCACCATTTGTTGAAGATGTTGTCTTTTTTCCACTATATGGTTTTGGCTTCTTTGTCAAAAATATCTATATACATATTCAGGAAGTTAGACTCCAAAAAACCAAATAACTCAATTAATAAATGGGGTATAGAAATCAACAGAGAATTCTCAATAGAGGAATCTCAAATGGCCAAGAAATACTTAAGGTAATGGTCAGTATCCTTAGGCATTAGGGAAAGGCAAATCAAAACAAGCCTGAGTTCCCCCTTACATAAAACACAATGGCTAAGATCAAAAACTCAAGTGACAGCACATGCTGGTGAGGATGTGGAGAAAGAGGAACAGTCCTCCATTGCTGATGGGATTGCAAGCAGGTACAACCACTTTGGAAATTAATCTGGCAGTTCCTCAGAAAATTGGAAATAGGTCTATCTAATGACACAACTATACTGCATCTGGGCATATACCCCAAAGTTGCTCCACCATATCACAAGGACATATGGTCCATTATGCTCATAGCGGCCTTATTTGTAACAGACAGAAACTGGAAGAAATTCAGATGTCCCCCAACTAAAGAATGAATACAGAAAATGTGGTTCATTTACACAAAGGCATACTGTTATTAAAAGCAAGAATATCATGAATTTTGCACGCAAATGGATGGAACTAGAAAATATCATCCTGAGTGAGGTAACCCAGACCCAAAAGGATATGTCATCATTGATAAGTGTATATTAGCCAAAAAGTGCAACATACCCATGATACATCTCAGAGACTCTAAGAAGGAAGGCCCAAGTGAGGATGCTTCCGTCCCACTTAGAAGGGGGAACAAAATAATAGTGGGAGGCAGAGGAAGGGAGGGAGGGACCTTGGTGGGAGAGGGAAGGGGGAGGGAAAAATTGAACAGGATCAGGGTAGGGGTTGGAGAACAAGAGAGAAGCCCAGAGGGCCAGGAGAATGAATGGAAATATTCAGCTTTGGGAGGGTGGGAGGTGGGGGGTACCCTCTAGAAAGTGCTAGAGACCTGGGATGGGTGAGGCTCCAGGACTCAATGTGGGTGACTGTAACTGAAGTGCCCAACAATAGGGATATGGAACCTTAAGAGATCACCTCCACTAGTCAGAAAGGGTCCCCAGTAGAGGGAATGGGACACCAAGTCACCTTCAAAATTTTCCACCCAAAATTGCTTCTGTCTAAAAGAAATGTAGGAATGGTCGGCCAGTGACTAGCCCAACATGGGATCCAGACCATGGGTGGGCACCAATCCATGACACTATTAGTGATGCTATGTTGTGCTTGCAGTCAGGAGCCTAAAATGGTTGTCTTCTGAGAGGCTCTACTAGCAGCTGACTAAGACGATGCATATACAGCCAAGCATTGGGTTGAGATCAGGACCTCTGTGGAAGAATTATGGGGAGGACTGGAGGAACTGAAGGGGATTTTGATCCCATAGGAAGACCAACAGTGTCGACTAACCTGGACCCCTGGGAACTCCCAGAGACTGAGCCATCAATCAAAGAGTATACATGGGCTGGTCTGAAAGCCCCCTCCACACATGTATAGCAAAGGACTGCCTTGTCTGGCTTCAGTGGGAGAGGAAGTACCTATTCTGTAGGAACTTGATGCCCCAGGGAATGGGGGTACTAGGGATGGCCACCCTCTCAGAGAAGGGGAAGCAGGGTGGTGTGAGGAACTCTGAGGGAGTTCCTGGGAGGGGGCAACATTTGGGATGTAAATATATAAATTAGTTAACTGATAAATAAAAAAGAAAGGCAACAGAAACATAAAATTCAATGGTTTTGGATAGTTTTGAATCAATTATTTATTTAAATAACAACTCAATTCAGGCAAATACAACAATTTGATTTTTAAAAGGTAGGCTACTAGTTGTTTGCCTGAACTGAAGTAACTATTTGACAAAAAAAGCTGGGGTGGTAAGTTCTGAGCTTATAGACAAAAATAAAACCAAAGTGTGCCAATCAACATTGGCTTGGTGGCATGCTTTTATTGCTGGTCACATAAATGCCTATAAAGCACATCTGTGGTGTTTCCTGCAGGGTATTCCTAGGAGGTGCTCATGTTGCCAACTTCCCTGTAGTTCATAAAGGTCAAGCTGCCCCAGATGAGCAAGGTAATTACCTCCTCTAAGATTGCTATTTATAGGCTGCAAATATGCATTTTGTTATTAAATATCTCTATGCTGCTACTACAAGAACTAGCAAAGCAATATACACCAAATTTATTGGTGGAAACAACAATTTTATTTTTGATATTAAATATAGGAATTTAAAAAAATCTGTGGAAATGGTTTTCAGTCTGGAACTATATATATGCAATATAAATATCTAGTATTTATATATATTTGTGAAATACATTTGTAATATGTATATATATACATATACACATGTATACATATATATTGGTGCGGTGGTATGAGTTTTGGGTAGAATTTTATTAAATAGAATTTCAGCATGGTAAATCTGATCTATATATCTATTTATATTAGCTTTGGAAGCAAAACTACTTTTTCATAGGATGAGACAATGAAAAGAAATAGTGAGAGTTAGTTGGTAAAGTAACAGGCTGTTTATGTGCCCAGGATGATGAATATTAAACTCTATTTATGTCTCCTAAAATCATGCAAATTATGATAGTTATGATAGCGATGTATATATTGATTATCAACTGGCATGTAAAATATATTACTATATGAAATAGTGGCTTAAAACAATGATAACCATTTATTTTTTCCTGTGATTCCTATGAGTTAGGGATTCAGGCACTCTGTAGTGGGTTGCCTTCTCTCTGGTTTATAATGTCTGGACTTCAGTTGGAAGGATTGATTGTACTAATGAATGATAGCAAGGCTTTTTTATTTTTTAAAAACCATTTTATGGCCAATGTCAGCATACCTAGGAGGGCCTGTTAGTTATAATAAATATGCAGCCTCTTTATGTAGCCTGAACTTCCTTTACACAATGATGGTTACATTCTGAAGCTAAGGAGACAAGAAAGAGAAGGAGAATAGTAGCAACAGCAAGAAAGCATTATGGGAGAAGGGAAAGATGTTGCCTTCTCTGACATTTTGTTGGGAGTCACACTCTATCATTTTCACTGAGCTATATCCAAACAGACATTCACTCAGCCCAGATATTTTAGGGGCTAAGAAAGAAAATAAACACTCAGGGGAGCATGACAAAGTACTGCAAATGCACATTGAAGCAGAAACATTAATGCCATTTCCGAGCAGCACATTTTGTCATCACAAAGCCACAGTAATTCTCGTTAGTTTGTTTTAGATTAGAAAACACTTTTAACATTAATATTTTTTATTCGTGGTTCAGAAAACGAGTATGATTGGTAGTGCTGGTCAAAGCCCAGAATGTTGACTTTAGTGGAATAATAGAATATGTTTCAAAGAATTCAGAATATATTGAGCATCCATGAACACACATCATGTTTTTGATGAATTTTTATCACATTGACAAAAAAGAAATTCAAATTAGCTTCACCTGAAAATAGAATTTACTGACTTACGTAACTGAAAAGCTTTTATGGGTTTTGCTGGGGATCATACACTTTGTTGTAATCCCATATGACCTGGGAGCCAGTGTCTCTTTCTCCTTTCACTTACTCCTCTTGGGCAGAGACATAAGGCAGAGATGACCTGCCAGATTATATCTACCACTGACTACTAAGAGATCTTGATCAAGTCCCTTTTATTCTTCAAAACTTGGATCTTCACAATTGAACCTTCATAGGTGGTGCCAGGATTAGAAGATATCAGTATCTCTGTAAATACCTATTATCTTGTTTGATACTGTATAGTGCAACTTGTGTAGAGATTCTGAAGTTTGAAGAGACTTTCAAATTGTCCTTGTTGGTATTTGTTCTGCAACCTAAACTGTTAAGTAAATCATGAGAAAACAGTTTCAAGATGAATAGATGGTTGGTCCAGGGTTGTATATCTTTGTTCTAGGTACTTGGTAAGATATTTGTTTGCTTATAAGAACAACAACAACACATAAAATATTACAATTTAAATCAGAAAGCAGAACATAGACTAATAGACAGATAGAAAAGCCTGGGGTATAAATTTGAGAAAGTTCTCTGAAATATGTAACTGGGAGATAAATGATATTTTTGTAGCTTCCCTGATTATGTGCTCCTTTCCTAATTCCTATTAATTTCTTTATAATTCCTGCTTGCATTTTTTTTGTGGGGATGCTTCATTCTGAGCTAGCTTTCCCTTCTGTCAGCACAGTTGTTAAGTTTGGGGTAATGTCCTATCCATTTATGTAATTTCTGCAATGTCCTCACAAGGCTGAATATGAGCGATCTTAAATAATACACTCTCTGTCAGAACTGGTTGCTAAATTTGACCAAATATCAAAGAATAGGGAGATGGCATGGGCTTCCAAAGGTGACAGTTTCCATCACCATAGACTAGCATGCTGCTGGAATGTGACCTATATCTCCTGTGTGGGTGGTTTTGGTCAAATTTGTGTTCTTTCTAAATCTCATCCTCACCGCTTTACATTGTTAGGAAAATCCAGATAGTCATGTCGAAAATTAACTATTGTTATGAACTGTTAGCTATCTTTCATGCTATAATCAAAACATCTGAGAAGATAAAAAGAGGAAAGAACTATTTTGGCCCACAGTTTCAGAGCGTTCGCTCCGTGGCTGCTTGGGAAGAACCCCAAAGTGGTGGGAGAATATGGCAGCAGAACTTAAATCTGTGAAGGACAGAAAGCAGGGTCAGAAACAAAGAAAAGGCAAGGACAAGTTACTACTAAGAATTTGCATCCAATGACTCACATGTTCCCCAAGGTTCATTCACATGTTCACAAGGTTCATCAAGGTTCAGCCAAGGTTTACCTCTTCAAGTTGCCTGAATTTCCCAAGGTAGTACCATTAGTTTTGGCCTTGTGATAATAACATGCAGAACCTTTGGGGTTTTCATATTCAAACCATGGCAAAGAACTTTCCAGAATATCTTGTATGTGATACATCTAATATTTTCCCTGTTCTGTAGCACAGAATTAAGATGTATTAAAGATTTAAGTAGAAAATAGAGGCTTCTCTGAAGTCCATACCATAATGCCATTTTCCTCCTGACCTCATACTATTCTAAATGGATACGATGAATGTATGCATCCTATTTCTATAGGTCTGGGCAACTTTCAACTTTAAGCAGCAATCAGATGTATCCTGGAGACTATTTATATAGCTAGCTCTTGCATTCTTTTAAAGAGTTAGCAAGTCTTAAGCAGGTCTTCTTCTTGACCTGTCAGAGAGTGTCTGATCCTGACTGCTTAAGTCTGAACAACCAGCAAGACAGAAGCACCTGGAAGAACTCCACGTATTTTACCTCTGAGAAAATAGTAGCCGCCCCATTCAAGTGAGTCAAGGGAACTTTGTGATGATCAATTGATGTGTTGATTGGCAATTTACTGCTTCCCCGTTTTGAGCTGTTAATGTGAGGACAAAAGCATTGGCAATATCGACACCACTGAGGAACATGCAGTGCTTTGAATGAGTTGTTTGTCAGGATGAAGCCATAGTTATGTAGCTATCTAAGTGCTGGAAGCAATTAGTTGTAAACTGATCTTGACTATCAAAGACATGAGTGGGAGGCAGGTTGCCTGGTATCCTTTTAATTCCTGATTGATTTTTGCTGTGGGTTGTTTTTCTGTAATTTTCCTAATAACAAACACTGTGTGACAGCCTTGCTTCTAGCACATGTTATGATCCTTGGGTTCTCGGTCCTGACACAATCCATTAGTGGCTCCATTACAAACCTGGATGAAAACACAGAGCTGGTCAATTCCCATTACTGTGAAAATCTTTGCTTAACAAAAGAGTTCCCAAGCGTGGAAACAATATTTTGGAAACTGAAGGTATTTGGAAATCTTTAAGCAATTATGAAATTAGTCATTACTTATTTAACAATTTAAAAACAGTCAGCTTGTCTGTTATTAAGCAGTGTTCCAGACAAAATTCCTTCTGGAGATATCTTTCTGGTGTATGTCACTGGTTACATTGTGCTGACATAAGGGAATGCTACAGACCAGGAAGATTACAAAGTGTTATTCTCTCACAGTTCTGGATACTAGAACTCTGAGATGAAAGTTTTTACATGTTTGGTTCTTTCAAGGCCTTTATCTGTGACTTAAGGTGTGTATGTACTCACTGGATGCTCATAGGATCCCTTATCTTTGTGACCGATCCCTGAAATTTCCAAGTAGGTTCAAGTTTCCCTTATTATAAGGACCCCACTTAGATCTGATTACTTCTCAACTTAGCCCCAACCTTATCAACTTAGCTCTACCCTTGTCACATCGTAAGACATTTCAAGTTGAGTGCTTCAACATAAGAATTTGGGGAGTTTAAACATTCTTCCTATAATGATATTATATATTAAGCTGAGGAATATGTATTATTTATAGAAGTACTCCAGTTCTATGAAGAAATATAAAGCAGAGCAAATAATCATTGGAAAGGAGAGTGGTTTTTTTGTTTGTTTGTTTTTTAAACAAGATGGTCAAACCAGCCCTCAACAGAGAAATGAAGGAAGGAAGCAAGGGATGGCCTCGAGGAGAATTGCTTTAAGCAGAAAGCCTGGTGCTTGGAATACTGGAAACCCGCCAAGAGGCTACTGTGGTTGGAGCAGAGAGTGTGAAGGGCAGAGATGATATGACAGAAGGGACAGTTTATCATGGAAAGTCTTCAAGCCTCGGAAGAAAAAATAAGCTGGAGGCTATCTAAACTCATGCTCAGGATGACAGTATGTCATTTTCTTGCATAATGGGGCAAGGCTTTGCTTACAGTGGGGTCAATACAAAACTAAAAGTGAGGCAACTGTTTGGCTATTAAGAGGGTGTCAGCTGGCTGTTGACCCTGACTGTGGATATATGATGTTCTTTCAAAGGTAGACTACGTGGTGAGAACTGGGCAGTATCTAATGGGTCTGATTTGAAGTCCTTGTTGTGTTTTCTCTCAGCAAGGCATTAGGTGATTTATGGAACTAAGTGGTCTCAAATTTCATATTTGTTAAGAAAACTAAAAGAACGGTGCTTTGCCTTTTAAAGCTTGGTTTTGGACTACTGAAGCCAAAATAATCATTAAAATGTTTTCTAAGCTCTGAGATTTCATTTAAAAATCCTCATCTATATATCTAAAGGACAATCCTCTTTATTCCAGTTGACATTGCTTGCTTTCCGAAATTTCTGAACAAAGACAGGATCTTGTGAACTAATAGTGATGATTTATACCGGAAATAAAGATTATTCACCTTCTTTTTAATGCAGGAAATCAGTCTCATTATGTGATACATTTTATTATGGGCAAGGAGCCCAGGCATCAGATTGAATGTTATGCTTTGTCCCATGACATAACGGAGATTGTATATCAATGGTCTTTATTTCTCTGCAGTAATTATTTGGTAAGATGAACCAATTCTAAGTGAGCCTGTGGTCTTGGCCTCATTCGTCCCTCCTGTTTTCCCCTTTAGACAGTCATTTTCCTGCCTCTCTTGTCCAGTTTTCTCCCCATTGAGCATCTGTATTTGTGTGTCTCATCCTGAGAGGGCAGGCAACTGGCTGCCGTCAAAGTCACTCTGTGGCCTGGCCAGTGGGGAGCCATGAAGAGCCATCTGCTGTTTCTGCTGCAGGAACCAAGTATCACCTCTGCAGTTGTCTTGCTTAGGGAAGGATAATGTAGTGATCATTAACGAAGCATATTGTTTGCCAGAGCAAGGGCATAGTTTTAAACAATAAATAAGGAGGAAGTTGTAACTCATGGCTATACACACTTTCACACTTGGCTCCATGGAAATAGTTTGCCTACAGTCACGTGAAAGGGAACAGCAGGCATACTGGGGACAAATCTATGCAACATACCCTCATACGTGCAAAAATAAATAATGAGAATGTCTAAGTTACTGAAATGGAGGTTGAAAGAAAGCGAAGGGCTTTGTTAATATTTCTTTTGTTACTCTGCAAAATTCACTAGCAGAGACGACTTGAAAAGAAGAAAGATTTGTTTGGCTCACAGTTTCAGTCCATGGTTGGCTGGCTCTGTTGTTGCTATGCGTCCTTGCTGAGAGAGTCCATCATGATGACAGGAAGACATAGTGGAACAAAGCTACTCACCTCATGGTTGCCACAAAGCAGAGCCCTGTTTTCTCTAACTAAACCCCACCTTAAAATAGCCAATTCATCTCTCAAGTCATAAAGGGATCAGTCTATTGGTGATGTGAATGCCCTTATGATCCAGTCACTTTCTGAAAACTGTCATCTAGCAGCCAGGCTTTTATCACATGAATCTTTATGAGTTATATGTCATTTCTAGACCATAACAAGGTATCCTATTTTAATTCCTGCTGTAGCATCATCTAAACCCTTCCTATAGTTCTTAAGGCTACTAGAGCAGTGGGGTGTAGTGGAAAAGCATGAACTTTGGCATCAAGCAAATCTACATTTGGATGATCATTTCTTTACTTTATCCTATTTCCTTATCTGTAGAGTGGGCATTATTTGTACCCATGTCAGAGTGTAGCTGTAAAATTCGGAAACTATTTGATGGTCATCATAGAAGGTACTTGATGGTAGTAATCAATAACCATTTTGCAGTGATAAGATGATTGCTTTTGTTACTTCTATGTGAATGAATGAAGCTCTGTAGGCATCTCCTTAATCACGAAGTCTTGATATTGGTTGACAGCTTTGCTGAAGTTAGGTCTTTAGCACCTGTCAGCATAAGTGCTGATTAAGGGAAAAATCATTGCACATGAAGTTGAATTAAGACATTTTCAGTATGGGATATATAGATAGATAGATAGATAGATAGATAGATAGATAGATAGATAGATAGATATAGTTTGGTGCTGATAAATTCTTTTCAACAAAGTGCTCTTTAAATTTTTCCTGCAAAAATGTTGATATTATTGTTGATCTTAATTTTTTAACATATTAATATTGAAAACAATCTTGTTTCATAACGTCAATGGGATTCAGTATTTTGCTATGATTTTTTTGGTGGGTATCCCTGGTGAGATTAAAGAATATAGAATCTTTTACAGAAGACTCTCAGTAGGTGTATGTGAGAAGGAGAAGCAAACAAGAGCCAAGAAGGTCCTGAGAGGAGAACAAGACCAGAGGAAAAGGAAAAAGGAAAAGCGACGAACAGAACCACGTGGGGACTCTGGAAGACAGGGAGGAAGTGAAAGGAAAAGGAAGTGGTGTCAGAATATACAGTCATGTCATAAGCACCTCAGCTCAGTGCTTCATTACAGAAGAGCTTTTTGCACTTTGAAAGAGAGTTTTAATGTTTGACATTTGTCTCTTAACAGTTACCTCTTAGAACATTTGAGAACCTGGTCACTGATCTATGAATCCATAGCATCAAGTGGACATTTCATGAAGTTCTTGATGCTTTTATTGACCTCTTGCTTGATCTTAAATGGATGTGATGCTAGCACTGGACACCACTGACTGCACATGCCACCCACAGCTAAGGTTCTCCTTCCAGTGGCCCAGGGCTCAGATTTCAGTTAGCTAACGGAAAATACCAGAAAACATCCGAGAACTCTTGCATGGCAGTCTGAGCAATAAGATTTTCAATATGAACCTAGAAGTTTAAGTAACAAAGGAAAAATAAACAAATAGAATTATGTGAGCACAGTATCATTTACAGCCATTGAAATAATCAACAGAGTCAACTGACAGCCAAATTCCGCAAGGAACTAAAACTCATGCAGAAAAGACAAACCAGTTAAACAAAACAAAGAAACAAATGAACAAAACTCACAAATAAGCAAAATCACAAAGTGGATGAAAGACTAGAATAAACATTTAGGAATAATGTTCATGGTCAATATACATATGAGAACCTATTCACCATCATCGAGCATCAGGGAAATATGAATTAAAGCATTAAGGTATCACCACCCCTTAGAGTGGTTATTGCAAAAAAGTAAGAAATTCTGGAGAGGATGAAGAGGAAGAGGAACTCTTATACACTGGTTGGAAAGTAATGAGGTATGTTGTGAAAACAATATGAATATTTGCCAAAATTTGAACATACAACTGGTATATGACCCACCAATCTCACTGCTGGTTACATATTTAAAGATCATAAGATGAACATGTAGAAGAGAAATTTTTATTGCAACCCTAGACAGTATAGCTATGACATAGACTCAATCTGCATACCCACTAATGGATGATTGCTTGAAGAAAAATGGTATAGACTGCACAATAGAATCATTTTCATCCATAAGCAGGTGAAAATCCCATTATCTCAGATAAACAGAGATAAGATTGGGGGACATGCAACTCCTTGTAGTTACATCGAACAGGTTACCTGGAAGGGAAGCTGGGG
Source organism: Tokudaia tokunoshimensis (assembly GCA_036184795.1). Classification (NCBI taxonomy): domain Eukaryota; kingdom Metazoa; phylum Chordata; class Mammalia; order Rodentia; family Muridae; genus Tokudaia; species Tokudaia tokunoshimensis. The sequence goes on from BTHU01000005.1 coordinate 76,805,042, forward strand.
ATGTATGGGAAGGCAGCGAGAGAAGAACGAGACCAAGACAATGGTTGCTGATCAAGGTCCCAAGGTTTAATGGAGGACTCAGAATTTAAAGTTTCAGGTGAGACCCCTCCCCCAAATCCAAGGTCTGTTCAGGAGAACTGGTCTGACTGCTCATCGGGCATTGGCTCCACTGCTCAGCAGCTGGCTGGGTCACCTACTTAATTCAGGAATTTGTACATCTGGAGGAACAATGAGCTTCACCTTGGTCTGTGCGCTCCACCCTAGGTGGCAGGGATTATGGCTAACACAGGTCTGGAATATTTGTTCAAGTTCTGGGAGGGGAAGGCCCAGGGACGTAATGTTAGTGAAATTGCATTTTGTGTAAGAGTAACAGATGATCTTAACCACTGAGCTATCTCTTTAGCCCACATGATCTCATTATATGAAATCTAAGGACATGGATCTCAGATCTGTTGAGTAGAAAAGTGATTGCCTGGGTCTATGGAGAATGGGTTCAAGAAAAGATGCAGTTAAAGGACAACATAGTACAATTATATAGATAGGAGGAAGTTCTAGAATTCTCTTTCACAGAAGATTGACTATAACAGTAGTGATTCATACTTGAAAGAACTAGAAAAGAGGAATTTGGATGTATAAGCAAGACACATTAAATAATTAAGACTATGGGTATGCTAATTATCTTGATCTTATCATTACGTGATGCATACACAGACTGGAATTCACAATGTATTCTATAAGTATGCAAATTGTCATGTATTAACAAAATGTTATGAGAAAGAAAAGAGTAGGGCTTTATTAATAAGAAGCCAGTAAGAATATCAATATTGCAACACCATTTTTCTCTGGAAAATTCTCTGATAAAGAGAAACATTTTCCACTTACACTTCCTAGAATATCTGTCTTCCCTGATAATCATTTGACCACATAATTCTACGTGATATACTAAATTGTATTTCTCTGCATCAGTGATTCAAAACAGAAAAAAAAGGATCAGGAAAGTCTCAAACAAATCTTGTTTTGACAATTGTCGGAAGAAGAATGGAGTCAACCCTGAGAGTCTCTAATAGATCTTTAAAATGCCCTAAAGAATTCTTTGATGCTCTCTTGTTCTTCACAACTGAAAATACAAATGATAGAAAAAGTCCAAAGGCACCAAGAAACTCTGTAAAGCCAGGGATTATTGCCAAGGCATAATCATCAATTTGAACTGGTACAGTCACAAAATTTGCAACTATTTGAAATTAGAAACATTTAAGGCCAACATTTTAAGACATATTCTATCATTGCTCCTAGTGAAAACTTTGCACTTGAAAGATGTCAAACTTGTGCTAGTAAAACCTCACTTCTCACACTTGGTACAGTACTTTTGAAGACTGGCTCATGGACATCATTGAGAAGTAATTGATCCCATAAAACGTGTCAACTTTAGTCTGATAGTCTCATACGCTGGAACATCCACATAGTTAAACCAAAAGTCATTATAGGTAAGAACCACAAACATGGACTCATGTCTCTTTAATACGAGGATTTGGAATACACTGTATAAAGATGTCTCTAAATTAAGCAACAAATAGGGCCTGTGACAGTGCAATGACATGGTCTTGTTGGTTTCAAGTCTTCCCTGTTCCTAGTCTCCTTCACTTGGTTGTGTCAGTTTCCTAATCCTCCCCCAAACCTGGGCATCCAGGGCAAAGGATGGGATCAAAGAATGGATCTAAAGTTAGAGGATACTATTTATTTAAAATCAGTTCATCACCCTCCCATAACAATGTTTCCTTAACAGGTGCTACTTGTTTGGATTAGTTAGTCCTGGAGCCTTCCACTGAGGTTGTCCTCCATACGACATTTGTTGAGGTACTTGTAGAAATGCAAGATTCTTGGATGGGGCAGACTATTTCTTCCTTACAGAGTTTGTTAACAGTGGCAGTCTGTGGCTATTCTCAAGATTTTTGCTAAACCTGCTTCCTTATCTTTGGAGTTTGGAGTACTTCTGCTTAATCTCCACGTAGATGTCTGGATGATGTTTGTCTGTCTTAGTTCATAACCTCCCCCTTAAACTCTGAGGCTGTTTTGTGGTGACTCCTGGTGATTGTCTTCACATACAATTCTCTTTATGTTTAAATAATGTAGCTGTTAAGAACTGTAGTACTACTGTCTGAGCTGATAACGCCCAAGAGTTAGTTTCCTTTGGCATCGCTCTGGATGACACCATTACCTAGCTTCTGCTCCTCTCCCATCTCTGAGTTGACACCCATAGTATCAAACCAAATATTTACAAACATATATGGAAAGAGTTTTTGAATTGCATAAGAATACCACTCCAATCTTTATTGAGGAGATCTGAACAAGTATTGCTTTACTTTGTAACAGACCCAAAACAATCTGTCAATACAACACTGACAAAAAAAAATAAGTTCCGAAGAGTGGATATTTGTGTCTGATGCCAAAATCTTTTTTCTCTTTTCCTGTACTAATTAATGTAACTTTAGTTGAGACATGGTGGATGTGAGTTGTTTTGAGTCTTAGCAAAAGTTTATAAAGCCTGGAAAAAAATTGCCCTACAATTGTGAGTGATAGTAATATCTCCAGTCGAAACAGGTGTCAGGCAAAAGCCAGCGTTGAAGACAACCTTCACAGCTGAGTTATGAGCCGGCTGGGGAACAGCAAAATAGATATGGATCCATGAGCCCTGCAGGAAAAACAACTTTCATCAGGGCCTGACACATACAGTGATTGTAAAGAAGTCTCTTAGTCCGTGTAAGCTCCGGATCAAATGGGACCAATTGGTTATTGACAAGTGTTTCTTCAAGACTGGCTAAAACCTTGCTGCTGCCCTTCCCAGACTCCAGTAAGGAGAAAGGAGCTCTCCTAAAAGAAAAAGCCTTGGTTTGCCTCTCAAAAAATGCATGCACAAAAGCTGTAGCGATACCTGAGGCAGACTGAGATTCCTCATGAGCGCACATACACAGTGGCATTTTGTGCTTCCTCTTCAAGCTTCTCCAGGTGACAGGTATCTTTGACTCTGTAAATTGATTCCATGGTTCTGAGTAGCAGACACTAACATTGGTTGCCTGGCCCAGGAGGAGGGGAAATCGCGATAGGACCCTGAGAGCCACCCAAATGGATTTTGCAAGGGAGCAGGGTACGATGCGCTTCCAGGTGCAGTGAGGCATGTTTTCAGCTTTTTTTTCTCTCTCACAGATCATAAATTAATTTGAAATGAACTTCTCTCCTCCCACAAAACATAATACCAGAAAAGGACTGTCACAGTGGTTTTTCTGTAGTGTACTGCCTGAAGGGAGAAAAGTCATTTTCTCCTGAATTTGTTGACGGGGCACGTGATAAGTGCCAAACGCGGGGCTGCCACGACTGCGTGCCATGTGTGTCCAATCCAAAATAATTTGCAGTTTGGAGTAGATTCTCCACACTGTCAGCTTGAACCTGAAGGAGTGGAAAGAACTGTACATATTTTGTTCCAGAGAAAAGCATTATGTGACACCCCAAACTGATATGCCAGGGACTCCGCATGTCCTGCCTTGCTGTTTCTATACTGTGAACAGAAGTGATTATTTTTGATAGTTATCTGGAAAAGATAAGAAGTAGCAAGAAGGACACACAGCTACTTTCTACTTGTGTGTGGGCATTTGGTAAACAGGGAAATAATGCTCCTTACTTCTCAGTTAACTCATCTCCTTGGCAGCATGGAGCTAGCTTTGCTCTCAGAGCATGCCTTTTTAAAAAGAGTTTTTCTAACTTGTGCAAAGCACCTTCTTGCTGATGTACAGTAATGCTTACAATATGGATATTGAGACTAACCATTAATTTTCTTTTCTTATTTTTCTTTATATTGATAGTATAAAAACTGTGGTATTCTTTTGGACATTTTCATGCTTGTATATGATGTGTTTTGATCATGTCCACCCAGTTCTTAATCTGTTCCTGAGAGCATCAACTAACATAGAAACCGTTCCTGTTCCTGCTGCCTTTCTTATCCCAACCCAGAGCTAAGATCTCTGACTAGCTTGTCAAGCCTTTCCAGTTTTCCCATTGCTTTCAGCCAAGTTTTCAGGTTTAGCCACTACTCTATTTTTAGTTGGGTGGGCTTCTTGACACTGCCCACCCCGTCTTCAGTCTAGGTCTCTCTCTCTCTCTCTCTCTCTGGATGTGGTTGTAGTTTTTCTAAGGATAAAATTTTTTGACTGTCCTGCTGCCTATGAGATAAGGTCTTTGTGATCCACTTACCTTGGTGCTAGATTCTCTTCCCTTTCTGCTATATTCTTGGGTTCATATATTGAATAAACATAGCATTGTTGCATTCATCCTTCCCATGGCATTTGGATTTCATTGCTGGGGAGAACATTTCTGTGCCTGAGATCTGGCTGGGCACTGGAAGGCCATCCACAGTGAACTTATTCATCTGGGAAGCGCTCTACAGTTTCTTAGGGTGAGTTACTCTCACTTTCCATATCTGCTGTCCTGAACTTAATGCTAACATTGTATCTGTTCTCTTTAAGTTTAGTTATTCATTTCTTCTTCATCACATGTCCAAGATATCTAGATTTAAGAACAGTAGATATATTTTTAAAACAACTTTTAATGTTTGTATTTATTTTTTGACAATTTTATATATTTAGATCATATTCTTGTCCTCAACTCTTCCCACATTCTCCCCCACCTGCCTACCTGCTAAACATCATGCTTTTTTGGCCATTTGGACAATGTATAGATCTGCAAATTATTTGATTTAATTCAGATTTGATTTGTATCTGTGCAACTTACTGGTCACAAGAAGCAATAGCTGTTAGCGACTCTTGTGAGGGTGTGCAGAGGATGTAACATTCACAAAAGTCTGGAGAGATTTTATTCTGTTCTTTTGAAATTTACCTGAAAAGCTTTGGTTACTTTCTGCCTTCTCTTTTCTTCTTCCTTCTCTTCCTCTCTGACTTCCTCTAAAAGAGATATGAGATGTATCAGATCATGTAGACTTATTTTATTAAATATATAAAATGTGTTAATTCAGTAAACATATTTATAACATTTATTCATATATATATTATGCAGTAATATACTTATTTTTAGGGGACTATGTTGTACATACAAGTAATCAAACATAAAAATACAGTGTAGTTCTCTTTACTGAATAGTTATTTAGGAGTTGGTAATGTGCAGAGAAGCATAGTTTGGGCTAAGGAGGGAGAAGGGCAGTCATAGACTAAGGGTTTCATTATTCTGCCTGTTGGGGAAAGAGTGGAGAGACCATTAGCTAAGCTAAGTAGTATGGTGGAGTTCCATGAACTCTGTGGTGAAGATATCTTGGTCAGAGCTAAAGCTGTATTCCTCCCTGTGTTAGTGTAGACATTGAAGAATCTGCCTCTGGTAATTCAGAGGGCCACCATGTTTTAGTCATACTAAAGTATGTACAAAGATAAGACTTATAAGAAGCTTAAACAAACAAACAAACTCTGTTGTCCTCTTTGGATGGAGATCTGATAGTACCAGGTACCAATGCCAGGTCAAGAGGAACCTCTTAGGATCTCTCTTCAGTTGGGAGGAAAATACATCCCAATAGCAGGAGAGTTCACTAGAATCCAATACATATCACTGGGGATTTGAGACACACATAGTGCAGTGTATATTAAGCACATTTGGTTTACGAACAGTGATGGAAGGTTATCACAAGAGGCTTCTTACAAGGATGTGCAGAAATGAGTTGTTTTATGGAAGGATGCTTTCAAGGTGTGCCTACGAATATCACGCTGGTACTCTAGGAAGGAAAAGCAAACCATCCCTGTGTTCTGAGCCTGCGCACAGGCACCATCATTTCTTCTTTAGAGCAGCTCCCAGACACTGAGTTCATCAGCCTGATCTTCCTGAGGGAGGAGCTGGACTTCACAGCCAGTCTGTGGTAGAGCTTGGCTCAGCCTGGTATAGTGGGCACATGAGTCCCTCTCATGCTCTTTCTCTACCATTGCCGGATTTGCCATCGTGTGTTGGCTGGCAGCAGGACAGCAAATCTGACAAGCACTGTAAAAAGCTGGAGTTTTTAGCCTGTGAGGCAAGTAGCTGTACTACATAGGTAAGTCCCTCTGAGGTCTGTCATTTATTTCTGTCTGCTTTAAATCTGTTATCTGTCCAGTGAAAAGCATTTTTAAAGCTTTCAAAAAAAATGCTCTTAAATTCCCAGCACTAGGCAAGCTTGCCTGTTTTTCACAGATAGCTGTAAAATATGTCTTTTAAGGCAAATTATCTGCTTTCTTCCACTTAGATTTTTATACAAACACACCAACAAAGAAATGTGTTTTGGAAATCCCATAGTCTTAGTCTGAGGTGAGAACAGGTACTTTCTTTCCCTCAGTTGCATTGAATTAGATAAAAAGCAAACAAACACAATGAACACTGAGAAGCAAAGGTAAAGTGAATGTTTAGTTGAACATAAATTCTCTAAGTCTTCTCTCTCTCGCAAGGAATTCCTGATTTGTGATAATTCTAGTTAAATCCAGGAACCCTAAGTTTTCTACCCTTACAAAATACCAGTGTTTTCAGCAGAGGGTCAGATATTTTTTAAATCCTTGAATAAATACCAAATAAATGGATATTCTTGGCTTCCAACTTAAACAAAACACATGACATTCCACCAGGTATGTTGCTCAACATGCCATTTCAGAAGCAGTAAATACATACACATTCTGTTAGTTAATTAAAATAAATGAATACACAAGATGCACAGCCGTATAAAGTAATGGCCAAAATATTCAGGTAGGATTTAGCTGGGTGTGCTTTTATCTTGGAAAAGAAGAGTAACTCTTAGAAATGGCATCCCTTTTGACCCCATAAATGTAGACTCTTTAGTGTTCTTTGTGTTTTATTCTCTAGCTTAAGAATGATTTTTTAAAACAAATTGCACCAATGGCCTTCTTTATTGGTCTGTTCTATATGATTAGATTTAATATTAGAAGAAATTTTACAGTTTAGGAAGGCCTTGACACTTCCGAGCCTGGCTTTGATATTCCCTGTGGAGAGGACAGACCCAGACCCTCTGGCATCGTCTAAGTGGATCATGACACCTCCAGGATCTGAAGCCTGCTGTGATCACACCCATGCAACTTGGGCTTCTGGAACCAGGGAATTCCGAGAGAGGACATTCTAAGACCTCCATAAAAAGCGAGGTTTTGTATATTTCTCCTGTGAAGAATGAGCGTAGCCTTTAAAAGGTACCTTGTCTTTTTAACATTAAAAGCCTTTAGACTCTATTTGAACTTCTCCTTCTTTGCAAGGTACGATGTCCTGGCTGGGAAAAGGCTTTAATAATCAGACACACTAGTCCTTTGCTCCTCTTTGCTTTGCTGGTGAAACATTAAGCATAATCTGATGTGTCAATAGAGTCACCTCAGGTGCTCAGTATCGTTTTAATTCCTCTTACCATCAAAACACGATGTCAATACTGACACGAATTGTGTTAAAAATATATGTGGAATCCCCTGGAGAGCAGCATGTTTTAGTGATCGGTCTCTTTAAAAGTAATGTCTGTCAAAGATTCAATTTGAACTCTTCCTTTGCCTTTGCGTTTCCCAGAGCAGATTTTTCTTTAACTTGACCTGCTTTGCATCCTTCGAAGCTATCAGGGGAGGAAGACGCTCTCCCCTTCACCTGACCCTGTGGGAAATAGTGCACAGTTCCAGTGTGTGTACCGACATGGGTATGTAGGATGACATGTGAGGGGATGATGTCACTCAGCTGGTGACTAAATACTGTCCTGGAACTTATAGAGTATGCTTTGTAGAAAGAGGCAAGACACAGTGTTGATGCCTATGAGTTTCCCATGTATTATACTTGAGCGTGCACATTATAATCATCTGATGAGTATACAAAGCAAAAGTATAAATATAAAACCTGATATTTAGTTCTTAGCCAATATAAACTTAAAAAGTATGAGTATATTTCCCAAATAATATACCACAGCTTCTAGGTATAGGAAACATGGGCTATATAATATGCAAATGTATGTAATCTATAATATGTAAAAACATATCATATGTAATAAATATGCTCACCAAATTTGATGTAGATTTAATGTTCTATATCACCACAGAAATGGATAAACTAAGGTGAAAATGCCTTAGATGTTCGTAAGTGTCAGATTCATTGCCATGTTTAAACATTGAAATCACCCAAGTGGCTTTTTAAAATAAATTGTCCTAGTACTTGAAGAAGAAAATTATTTAGCAAATTATTTAAGAAGGCAAGAGGTCCGTGGTTGTGTATGCACGTTACACAAGAGTTGGCACACACTGTTTTTTTTGTTTGCAAAGATTTTAGGCATAAATGACAAGTTGAACTGAAAAACATGGTTCATTCATTTTAGTCTCAAAGGCAGTAGATTCTACTGACAAGAACAACCACATTTTCTTAGTTTTTAAGATTTACAAATACATTTTAAGATAATTTTGCTGCTGTTTATAACCCCGCCCCTGCGTGTGCACCTGCAGTTTTGGTGTGATGGTTGGTGCGTGTAGATGTATAGGTAAAGGTAGTCCCTCTGCCTTTGGGCCAGTAACTGTGTGCTTCCAGGGGGAAGTGGAATAAATGCCAAGTACTTTGGGCAGAGGATATTTGCAGTAATGTTTGCGGTGCTGGAGCCCGAACCATGAATTTTCTGTCAGTCATTCTTTATACTGCTCATATGGAAGAGGTTTGATGGTATATGGAGTCTATCTGATGACAGTAGGTCTTAAAAAATAGTTAAAATATAGTTACATCATTTTCACCTTTCCTCTCCTCCCCTTCTCTCTCAAATTCATGACCTCTTTTTTTTTTTGTGATTTTCATTGTTACACACACACACACACACACACACACACACACACACACACAAACACGCATCTTGCTGAGTCTGATTGGTGTTTTGGCTAGTTAATGATTTCAACGACTGACCACTTGCTATTGGATAACAAACTAAGGAAACATCCCTGGAAAGGACAAATTCTCCCTCTTCCAGAAGTCACTAGTTGCCTGTAGTTCTTTGTTGAGGTCCCATGAGATACCCCTGCACCATATTAGCATGTCCATTGATGTTGTCTTTTTTCGGGTCTTTTTAAAGTAGTGAAACTGTTGATGCATGATGCCTGTAACTTCCATCTTTACAGGGAACACACCCTCACAGCACAATTCATGTTCCTTTGCTTCTTACAATCTTTCTTGCTCTCTTCTGTGATGCCCCCGGTCCTTAGGTATAGGAGTTAATGTTACAGATGTATATATTGAATTTCAATTCCTGATGGTCAGTTGATCTCTGCATTTTGATCAACTGTGGTTTTGTGTAATGATCTTTGCTGCAAAGAGAAGCTTTTTTGATGAGGGCATGAGCTATACATACCTGTGGGTGCAAATAGGAGTATTTAGAATACACTTAAGAATTATATTGGTTTAATCAAGTGGCAGTGGTAGGCTCTCCCCTACAATCGACAATCTCATTAGCCCTGAGTACTTGGTTAGAATTCCAGTACCTGGCATGATATCCCTTCTCTTGAGCAGATCTTAAATCAAATTAGAGAGCTGTTGGATACCATCAAGACATGAGGGCATCTATTACACCTTTATGGTTATCTTGCCATGGTAGTCATTGTGTTTCATAGGAATCAAAGCTAGTCTGTAGTTTACAATAGGCTGTTGATTACTTCCCTCCCTTGTCAATTTGCATATCACTTTCTGGTAAAACTAGTCATCAGGAAGGAGGCTTTTATGCCACATCAAGAGCAGTCTTTTAACTTGTCAGTATTTTAAGGAAGGAAAGCTCCTGCTGTTTTCCAAACATCTACATTTCAATGTAAAAAGGTGCAGTTGAAAAAGTCATGCAGTTTACTGGTGTTTGTCAAGGGGTCAGTTGTCATGGTAGCTATGAGGGACTGAGTGGCTATGACACAAAGCATGGGAGTGTGGGCATAGACTGTACCAACCTTGTGGGCTCACTTGGCCATCATTCTTCCTTGTCTAAAGCAGGGAGCCTATCACAGTACAATCCTGACTATAGCTCTGTGTTTGCTCATTTGCTCATTTCTCATGAGAGTGTCTTACCACTAAGATCGACCTGGGTTGTACGGTGTCTATGTCTATATACAGGGTGACATAGTTTTGAAGGAGAGAAAGACTGTGCCCTAGAAATGAGAATTTTGTCCAGGTTAGCATATGGATTTAGCCAGTTAGAAGTTATTCTTGGTCTCTGCCCCTATCTCACCTCTTGCAAAGTAACACTGCCTCCTTAGAATCAAGCTGATCTCTTAGTTCCTCTTCAAATGCAACTCCTTTATTTTAGGCTTCTTCACTCTTTTTGTCTATTTATTATTTTCTAGATGACTGGAAGTTAGCTTCAGTTCATTCTTCTGTGAGTAAACCAAGAGCCTTATACATACTAGTCGAGTTCCCTAACATTGAGACACATCCTTTGCCCTTTTTGTGTTCATTTTTTTCCCCTGTGGGAAGCAGAAGTTTTGAGAGAATGTGTGAAGAGCAGATGAAATTCTAAATATGTACTTTTCAACATGGCCATGACTGTGTCAAGGACCAAATGCTTCGGAGCCTTTGAAATGGCAAAGACTTTCAGCTCAGTCAAGCTCAGAAGGGTAGCACAGCTTTCCTCTTTTCTAAGTGTGAATTTTGACAGTGTGTACTAATATGAGTATCTATAAATTATTGACCAGTGTGTGTAAAAACTAGGAGCTATAGCTTCCTTCTCCCAGATATTTGTATCCCAAGACTGCTTTCCTACAGAGACCTCCTACCAATACTAGGTTACTCCTCCTCCTCTGGTGTACATGATCAACAGACTACGGTTCCAGATTGTTGCATAGTTGGTGCCATTCCATTAGCGTGTGCATGGCCCAATGATCCGAGCTTTTCTGTGTATGTGTTTATGATCTGTGTGTCTGTCCTTTTCCATTCCCATGCTGACTCTAGTCATGGTTCCAGTTGAAGTTCAAACCATTCCAGATGCAGCATTTTTTCAAGACATGCCTCACTAATTTGCCCAGGCTGGCCTTGAATTTGTGATCCCCTGCCTTAGTCTCTGAGTAGCTAGGATTACAGGCCTGTGTCACCATGCTTTGCTAGTGTCCTTTATTTTAAAAGTGTAAATCTATTATCTTCCTCCAAACTGTGCTGTTTTTTGACACCCTATGTTCTGCATGGCCTTTTCACCGCATGCTTTCATCCTCTTTACATTTCCTACATTTTTGAAAGCTTCTGAGTTATTCTTTCAGAATCAACTTTTATTTCAACCCTGTACTTCACTAATCTGATTTAAGATCCCCCTCTGAGTGTTTATGGCACAACAGCTTGTTTTAGCTCCAACCTTCCTTCCTGATTTACTGTAGGTACGTACCTCGTACCTCTTGACAATTGTCTATAACTCCTGCCTTTCAGATCGTATGTTCCTTGAAGTAAAGGATCATTATATTGTATTTTTAATACCAGAATCTTGGATTAGAATAGTTTCTATTAAAGTTAGATAATAGATGTGCATTCATTGTAGAGAGGATAACACTAAAATGAATTCACGAAATTCCTAGGCAAATGGTCAGAACTTGAAAATATCATCCTTAGTGAGGTAACCCAATCACAAAAGAACACACATGGTATGCAGTCACTGATAAGGGGATATTAACCCAGAATCTGGGAATACCCTAGACACAATTCGCATAGCAATAGATTTCTAAGAAGATGGAAGGAGAGACCCCTGGTCCTGGAAAGACTGGATGTAGGGGAACGCCAGGACAGAGAAACGAGAGGGGGTTGAATGGAGAAAAGAGGGAGGGAAGGGGGCTTATGGGACTTTCGGGGAGGGAGGAAACGGGAAAGGGGAAATGATTTGGAATGTAAATTAAAAAAAAAAAAGAAAGAAGCATGTGGTTAGTGCCAAATGTGCATTTAGGAGAAGGCTGGTGACACGTATGCTTCTGAAGAATTCCCTTTCCTGCTCCAAGCCCACCTGTACCAACACCAATTTTGATACGGCAATCCTAACCCAATTTAAGATGAAGCATCTAAATCTTTACATGCTATTTTCTTTTTAAAAGTAGGTTCATTTTATAGTTTTCATTTTATGTGTATTGAGTATATGTATGTTAACTATGTGAGTATGATTTTCATAGAGGTCCTCTGAACCTGGAGCCACAAGTGTTTGCAAATCTTGATTTGGGTATTAGAAAACCATTCTTGGTTCTCTGCTAGAGCAGCAATTTCTCTGTGGTGCTGAGCCATCTCTACAGGCTAAAAAGCTGTTTATGGACACAATTATAATTCTTGATTTTGGGAGCAGAGGGCCATTTCTTTCATCTGATGGTTTTTATTTTTGGAGTAAAGGGAGATACATTTATAATAATGATAATAAAAATTAACAATCATAAAAGGCTCCCTAAAGTTTAGAAAATATATATGGCTCCTTAACATCCTCCATCTAATAACTCCATTTAAATTTTGCAATGTAAATTTTATTTATATTTTTTATTGCTTGAAATTATAATACAATTACATTATTTTCTCTTTTCCATTTTATCCTACAGTAGTCCCTCCTATGCACTCCCTTACTCTCTTTCTCAAATTTTGACCTATTTTTTAATTTTGTACATATTTTCTTCAATCATGTATAAATTATATATGTATACATATTATATACACAAAAACATATACACACATATATGTATATGTACATATATATACACACATAAATACAACCTGCTTAATCTGTATAATGTTACATATATGTATATAATCTCAGGGCTGATCATTTGGTATCTGGTAACCATTTGGGGAGCTCTTCCTTGAGAAAGAACATATTTCCTTTTCATAGTATTTCCCAGTTGTTCATAGTTCTTTGTCTAGTGTTGAGGCCCACAAACCTTTGCCCTTCACTGTTAGCATGTCTATTGGTGTCATTGATGGTCAAGTTTTGTTAAAGTAGCCATATTGATAAGACTTCATAGGTGTAGTCTCTCTGACATTTCTATGGGACAATCACGTGTGGCAAACCTCCTGTTACTGTTCCTCTGGCTCTTTCTGCCCATCTCTTTTGCAATGATCCCTGAGCCTTAGGTGTGAAAACAACGTTATAGATGTATTATGAGCCTTAGGTGTGAAAACAATGTTATAGATGTATTACTTAGAACTTGACACCACACAATCTCTTGTTCTTGAAGTTTGTCTGTGGTTTTCTGTAGTGGCCTCCATCTGTTGCAAGGTGAAGTCTCTTTGATGAGGGGTGAAAACTATACTTATTTGTGGGTTTAAGGATATATAACTATTGGACATTTGTATTTCATTTGTTGACATTTGTATTTCATTTGTTGAGAAGTAGCATCTTATTTCAACAGCTCAGTTACTAATGGGATGATTTTTTTTTCTTTTTCTTTTTGTGTTTTCATTTTTTTTTGCAGTCTTTGCATATTCTGGATTTTAATTAATCTCTTGCCTAATATGTATTTGACAAAGATAGTTTTCCACTCAGTAGGCTTTTCTTCTTTCTAGCGTTTGTTTCCTTTGCTTTGTAGCAGGTTTTTAAGTTGCATGTAATTATGGTCTATAATCTTACCTGAAGTTTATATTTTGCATTTGCTTCAGAATTCATATACAGAGAGTGTATGCACTTATGGAGTAAACTCAGCTCAATATACAGAACTGGACAGCTGTATTGCAAATGCATTAATTGTTGAAAATTTTATTGCTTCTTCATAAATAATTCTTAATGGCAGGATTATTTACAGTCATCTGTCATTAGAAAGATAAATTAGATTTATGTATAACGATGGTGATTTTAGGATTTAGGTTGCAGCCTTCTGTGAAGGGGTTGTTATTTCTCTTCTTTAGTCTTACATGAAGGTTAATATTAACAGTGAGTGGTTGAATCTAGAAGCAAGGAAGGAAGATACTCATGTGAGTAGAAAGATTAGGATAAAGATAACATGAAGAAAAGAAATGACATTTTATAAAATATAGTAAGACCTGTAATCCAAGGAAGAAAACTGAACAACAGCAGCTCAAATGTCCTGGGAAGAATTTGGATAAAAATATTAGCACCCAGGGACACAAAGAACTGAGGCTGGACAATATCTTGTCAAATCAAGCCTTAGCACACATTTATTTGTGAATCATGTGCTAAATCCTATCACTTCACACTTGAAGATTCCTGTGGCATTTTCATTTTTCTCGACAGATGTCAGGTATAGCAAAAGGCAGAATGGACAAAGTACAACTCGCTCTATCCATTTCAACTCTGTGCATCTCTAACTTTTTGTTGTATTTTGAATTAAATAATTGTTTGAGTAACATATCTAGGAATTTACTACTGTGATATAAACAATTTGTAGAATTTAATGATTAAAAGAGGCATAAAATGACTTTTTATCCTGTTATAATTCCTGGAAAGAGAAATAGTTTCCTAAGTATAGGTGACAAAGAAAATTGCTCCGAGCCGGGCAGTGGTGGCGCACGCCTTTAATCCCAGCACTTGGGAGGCAGAGGCAGGAGGATTTCTGAGTTCGAGGCCAGCCTGGTCTACAAAGTGAGTTCCAGGGCTACACAGAGAAACTCTGTCTCGAAAAACCAAAAAAAAAAAAAAAAATTGCTCCAGTGTCTGCTTCCTGTTGGGCAAAATGGCAGATATTCCCTAATTTGCTTGTTCAGTATCAATAAACCAGGCTCTGCAGTCATATGGAAAATACATTTAGAGTTAAATCATCCTGTCAGTTGTTGTGGTTCTACATTCTGTTTGGAGCCAACTGCTCTTTTAAAGCACAAATGGTATGTTCCTATGGTCATAGATGACTGACATTGGGTATAGGGAATTATTTCCAGCACCAGTTTCACAGTTAAAATGGACAAAGAAACTCTTGCCAGTACATGATGTGAAATGTTCAGTCTTAAGACTAACCCCAAATTGTCCAAAGGTTAAGAACATTCATGTAAAAACATCTTATAATATTCTATTTCTATCTTTGTTTTCACGGAGACAGAAATGATAGATTTTTTTATGTTAGAAGGAACACTGGTTTAAAGGCTTGCCATTTTAAAGAGAAAGAAAGCATTCTATTTTCTTAGTTTTCAAAACATGTAGATACTGTTTAGTGAATTTAAATCCCTCAAACGTATTTGCCTCATCCACCCAAACACTTGCCACTGGTGCATACATTCTAGTCGCCCCAAAGCCTCTCTCTGAGGCTCATCTTTATGATACTTTTATCCTAATTTTTGATATTACTTCTGCTTATCTTAATCCTTTTTGTATTTCTGGTCCTTATTTGGATGGGTTCGGACCTTGTTCTATAGAGTTTTGATGGATGATTCAGTGGATTGAAGCTAGTGACTGCAACGTGCTAAACACATTCTCTAGCACAGAGACACACACCGAGTCTCACTTATTTGCATTTAGATTCATATTTGTCCCAATGTTTTGTCTCTGAGATCACTTTTTCAGTAGTCATCAGGATCATTAGGTGAAAATCACTTGCGGAGCACCAAGCTACTTGCTGCACCTGCCTGAAAGAAGATTTTAAAGGCAAGACCTCACTTTATCACAGAATGCCATCAAGACTGCCTAATAAATCTTTGTTTCAGATTTTACTGAGAGGAGTAGTAAATAGGTGTGATACTTAAGGACTTTGCCTTTATCTACCATACTATATATAAATTGATTTTTTGAGTGACTTACACAGCTATCCACTTTAAGTATGCACTTGCTTGTAAACTCATCTTCTCATGGCGAAAACATGAGGGATTTGTGGTTTAAGGTTGAGACCTCAACTTTGACTGGGGCTCACAATAGGAAACAGCCTATATTGAGTCTATTGTGTAAGAACATTATTAAGTATATTATCCATTATGCAAACTCATTATCTTATGTACAAGGCTTTAGAAACATATACCTTTTAGAGTTTAACAGAGAAAAAATTCTATCTCTTTTCATAAATGTTGTCTTCTTTCCATAATGAGAAATTCACATTTTCAATAATGTAGCTCATTATATTTCCATTTGTTTTGCTCTGGTTGCCAGGAAGCTCAGGGCAAAACATGGTAGTTAAATATAGCAGTAGATATTTTAGTTAGCATAAATCTATTTCCCCTTTTGCTTGGGTTTTCCATTTGTATTTTATTAGATTGTTTTATATTTATATTTGTTTGTATACCAGTCATTTCAAATCTATTTCTGAAAGACTAGAGGTCCAATGTAGACTTATAATATCTATACAGGACAGTTTTAACCACAATCTATGACTCTCATGCTGTATGTTGAAGATTCTTCTACAGATTAATAGGTCTTTAAGGACAAAGATAAAGTCTATATAGACTAATAGGAATTTGGAGATTACAAATTTTGTTTCCAGACTTTATAAAGCTGAAACTCAGTTGGACATTAAAAAATAGATGGTAAATCAGAGTAAATGATACAGAGAGGAGCACATGTCAATAATGTCATGGTACTCTGTCCACACTCCATTTTTTGAGCCTACTTTCACCCCTTCTTTCATTCATCCTTGAATTTTAGCCTTTTTTCATTTTGCCCTGTGTAAATATTTCTACCCTGGAAATGTCAAGATACTAGTAATTGACCAGCTAGGTTACAAAATTCCTGAATAAAAATTTGATGAGATGACCTGTTTGAATCGAGTCTAACATACCATGGGATAAACATCTCTATAAGGATGGATGCATTATTATGAACAATAATTGGGATTTATGAGGTCTTATGAAAGAACAACCTGAATGCCTAAAGCAGGATATTCACAATAAGAGATGATAACAAAATGTCAGTTAATTTGGGGTAGAATTATGAGGGTTTTGCAGTTCAGGTGTTCTTTATTCTTTAGACTATATGAAGTTTTTGAGAACTTTTAAATAGAAGAATGGCAGTATAAATTTAGCTTAGAACAGATGTTTTCATCCTGTGGGATGTAAGCCCCATGTGGGTCACACATCAAATATCCTGCATGACAGATATTTATATTACAATTCAAAATAAAATTATAGTTATGAAGTAGCAATTAAATATGGTTGGGGGTTACGCACATGAGAATCTGCACTTAAGGGTCTTAGCTTAGGAAGGCTGCGAACCACTGACTTAAAGAGAAACCATGTTATTGGTTATAAGTTGAGTAGTTAAAGGAAAAACAATCAGTCTCATAGAAGTAAGACAATTTTCTTGGGCCACACTTAAATAATGAGCCTGAATTTAGACTTAGGTTCATGCTTTATTTCTTCTCTGTGAGGCTTGTTATATCATTTGCTTGTGATGTAGAGAAAAAACTGGGCTAGAAACAGAGCTTGATTTTGATTGCATAGATACAAGTTACTGGGGCTGGTATTGCTGGTTTGACATGAAGTGATGCCTAGACTATGAAAGTATGTAGGCATTCAGAACATGATGGAATTGGGCAGGAACCCTAGAAGCACTGCAGACTTTTGGATGAAAATGTAGGTTTCAAGTTAGAAAAGGATGTGAGGTGAGGCCAGCAAGGCTTGAAAACATATTTTCAGAAGAGTACATCTGCTTTAGCATTACCTGTATTAGGTCTTAAAAATATGCTTATCTATCTACTGCTCCCAGGATGCTCTTAGCTCTTGCAGAAAGTATAGAACCTAATAGATAAGTCAAGGCATGTCTGTAAAACCAAATAAGAAGATATTGCATTTTATACTTCTATACTTTGTGTTTATTTCTGTTTAGTATACTAAATATAAAGTTTCCTTTAAGTTTTAGTGGTTCTAAGTCAAACCAAACTATGGTCTAAAGAAGTCTCTCTCTCTTTCTCTTTCTCTCTCTCTCTCTCTCTTTCTCTCTCTCTCTCTCTCTCTCTCTCTCTCTCTCTCAGAGTATTGTGATGTTTGATATTCAGTATTAATTTGATAACTTCTAGAATCACCAAGGAGAGAAGGCTGTAACGTATTTGTGTGGGATTTTCTAGACTGCGTTCATTGGGGTGGTATAGGTATCTCCCTTGCATGGACTGGAGTCTTTAATGTACAAAAGGGAAAATGTGAGCTGAATACCAGCGCTCATCTTTTCCTAGTTCCCACTGTGGATGTACTGTGACCAGCTGCCATATGTTCCTGCTGCCATGCTGTCCATGCCATCATTGTCTATATCCTAAAATTGAGAAAAAGAGCTTCATTTCCAAAGTTGATTTTATCAGTTCTAAGACAAGTAACTAAGACAAAGATCCTGGTTGTAAGAATCCTCATGGGAAGAACCTGAAAGGCAAGACAAGTGTCAGGCAATGGGGGCAGTGTTTGCTCATGGTCCCCAGAGAGTTCTTGTACCTTCCTATGAGGCTACATAGCCTCTTCCCACTATGTGAACATAGAAACATTTTGTAATTCGTCTGGACAGTTGTGATGTTGTTGATATTTACGGTTACATGTTCTTTATGGTACCCAGTTTTTCTTGTTGCTGTGACATTTTACATGTGCTTACATGGTGGCTTTTGTGAGGTGAGCACTTCTGTTGATGGTTGCAATTAAGTAAAGTCCCAAATGGCTGGGCAAAACAAAGATGCCTTTCAACTTTCCTGGAGACTACTTGCATCATTTCAAATTTATGACAGCTAAGTCTTTTCTTGGCTCAATATTGAACCCCACACTCCCCTCTAAGCTCTAATTTGTGATGAAAATAAAAATATCAACGAACCCCATCCCCATTCATCACCCCTGACAAAGGACATCTCTTCCCCAGGCTGCTTCAAAGTTCTTTTCTGTATAGAAAACAGCAGGTGAGAGTTGTCACTTTCTCCATTAGTGGTCTTCCTAGAGAAGAATTATATTCAGAAAAAAATATTTCAGATTAAGCACATTAGAAAAGAGGCGCCACATGAAATGAAAATATTATTCAAATGAACTCCCTGTCCAATTTTAAAATGTTAAATTCTGATGCTTCAAGTTTCAAGGTTGGATGTTAATACCTCATGCTCGTTGTAGACTAATGACTCAAGTCTTATGAACACAGATTTCATTTAAGCAGACTTCTTTCTTTGAGGAAGCAGAAGAAGTGGAATTTTAACAAGCATTTATTAAACCAAGGGCTTGATAAACTGTGCTGCCCTTTTAAATATTATACAACTTTGACATAAACATTATCAAATCTGTTTTAGAAAGTAGAAAACTGGGTTTAAGATTCAACTTTTTGTCCTTATATAAAATATAAGGAGGAAATTATCCTAACCTAATGCTTTCAGAATTTTTTATTTTTAAATCTGAGTCCTGTTAATCCAGTCTGTATCTCTTTACTTGCTTATTTATAAAAAATTCCTCTTTATTACTATTACCTTATGATATTTCTTTCATTTTTCTTTTAAATTCCAATATTATAATTTACTTATATTCCATTAAATTTATATTTATATAAATATATATAATATATATTATATATTTTTATTTAATCCCCTAGTTAGAACATAGGTCACTGGACTATATTCTAGAAGGATAAATAAGGACTATTAAATTATGAGATAATGCCTTAAAGATAGGTCTATATTATATGTGGATCAGCCACATATAGTGCTGCATACAGTCTCACAGCATTCATGGGAATTTAGTAGTTTCTTGTTTGCAGTTCTTAGTTGAATGTGATAGGCAAGCCCATTTGTGTATATATTTCTTGTTGTCCTCAAGAGAGCTTTTTAAATTATAAATTTGCTGTAAAAATAAAATAAATAAAAACACCACACAAGAAAATTAACCGGTTTGTTAGCCAAAATGAATCAACATCTATACAACTCAGTGTGAACTTCTATATAGTTCATTGAGGATTTTGGAACAGAAGTATTAAGCTTCATGTTAAAATGTACACTTTCAATATCAAATAAATTCTAACATGGCTTTTATTTTTGGATACTTTCTTTTCTTAGGTTCTGGAAATCAAATTGATATTTTGTAAGAAAATAAGGGCCTGTCATCATTCCTGAAAAGATGAACATTCTCTTCACTGAAATCAAATTTGTTCCTTGGTAGTCCATTTCTTTATATTGTTGTATGTGTAATGACTTCTGCCTCAATGTTGAATCACAGAACATTTTTTAAAGGCCATTATAAATGGCAATCAGATTCAATAGTTGTATACCAAAAATGTTCAAAGTTCAGCCGAAGTGATGACAATGTGAATATTTATCGAGGGGATGATAAACCATATCAAAATAACTACTGGCCAACAGCAATTACCAATGAGTCATTCCAACTTCATCCCCACTTCAGAGGTATTAACATACGAGGCACTGTTTTTCTTTCTTTTTTTTTTTTTATTTTCTAAGGTTTTTTTTATTTACATTCAAAATCATTTCCCCTTTCCCATTTCCTCCCTCCCCGAAAGTCCCATAAGCCCCCTTCCCTCCCTCTTTTCCCCATTCAACCCCCTCTCACTTCTCTGTCCTGGCATTCCCCTACATCCAGTCTTTCCAGGACCAGGGGTCTCTCCTTCCATCTTCTTGGAAATCTATTGATAGGCGAATTGTGTCTAGGGTATTCCGAGATTCTGAGATAATATCCCCTTATCAGTGACTGCATACCATGTGTGTTCTTTTGTGATTGGGTTACCTCACTAAGGATGATATTTTCAAGTTCTGACCATTTGCCTAGGAATTTCGTGAATTCATTGTTTTTAATTGCAGAGTAGTATTCCATTGTGTAAATATACCACATCTTCTGAATCCATTCCTCCATTGAGGGTCATCTGGGTTCTTTCCAGCTTCTGGCTATTATAAATAAGGCTTCTATGAACATAGTGGAGCATGTGTCCTTATTGCATGCAGGTAAAGCCTCTGGGTATATGCCCAGGAGTGGCATAGCCGGATCCTCCGGGAGTGTCATGCCCAGTTTTCTGAGGAACCGCCAGACTGCTTTCCAGAGTGGTTGTACCAGCTTGCAATCCCACCAGCAGTGGAGGAGTGTTCCTCTTTCTCCACATCCTCGCCAACAACTGCTGTCTCCTGTGTTTTCGATCTTAGCCATCCTGACTGGTGTGAGATGGAATCTCAGGGTTGTTTTGATTTGCATTTCCCTAATGACTAAGGATGATGAACATCTCTTTAGGTGCTTCTCAGCCATTAGATATTCTTCAGGTGAGAACTCTTTGTTTATCTCTGTACCATTCTTACAACCAAGGAAGTAAAGGACAAGAAAATAAAGAAACCCAGAACACACATTTTAATAGCTTCTGTTTTCTGCTTCTCAGCTTCTGATCAGCTCTTTTGTTCTTGATCCCTTGCTTAGGCTTTGAGTATCCTTAAGTGTGAAAGAACAAAGATCCTTTGTATTCAGTCAAAGTGGTGTCTTGTCATAGCTACAGTAGGAAATGAGCATAACTTCCAGAGATATCTTGCTTTTGGGGTATCCTCTAAGCCTACAAATTCACTTATGGTTAGAGCCACAGCAATGATAGGCTTCAAAATGTCTCAGTAAAATGTTCAACTGCTTTCAAGATCCCATCAGATTGTTCATCTGGCAGGGCTCTCCAAGGAACTTCTCTATCAGGGACTAGGCTAGCCAGGACGTTCCCAGTGCTTTCCAACTCTACAGCAATAGGAGTTCAAACCAGGCCTACATATTGTTTCTTCCTGAATTGTATAATTCTTCTGGGTCAGAGAATTGTCTTATGTCTTATAATTCACCCGAGAGGGAAGATCAGGGCCAAGTCTTGTGTAGGAGTCCCCTGTTGTATCCCATCTTACATAGACACATTTTCTCAGACTTCCCATCCCCATGTCTACAACTGTCACATTCCGCCTTCTCAAAGGCATGAGATTTTCATCCAGAATAAAAAAGAAACCAATTATCCCCTCTGTCTAGCCTGCTATAATCATTTTCTACTTGGCATCTGCTAGGTATAGTTATTTTTATCTTGCCATCTCTGTTTTCTAGATACCATTTTGGGATGAGGAAACTCTAGTTTGTCCTTGTTTGGAGTGTTAAGGAATCACTATTTGAAGGAAAATCCTGCAAGAGAAATGATAATGTAACTCTAACTTAATCTAAAACTGAGGTCAAATTTTAATGGTCAAGATGGGCTAGGCACTCAAATCATATCCCTGAGAGGCTGCTACCATTTAAAAGAACTATATATGTCCACATATGTATGTCCATATAAATGTATGTGTGAATTTTATTCATTTGTCAGAAAATATGCAATCTTCTTCCTTGGTTTTTGAGGGATTTTTGTACATTTACTAATCATTAAGAGATTCTCCCACTGTGTTTTGCCTAGTCTTCCCCCTCCCCCTCCCAGGAAGAGCTCTTCCTAATTGTTTCTCTCAGTATGACTTGGAAATCAGCTAGGATCTGATATTAACAGTCAAAGTAATGTTGAGGGAGTGATTCATGCTGAATATGGCTATTATAAAGCCTCCATACAAAACTGAATGTTTCAAAATTAGATAAGTGGTCATATAGTGCCGGATCCTCAGGAGTGAGGAGTGGTGTGGAAAGGAGATGTTCGGGCTAAGGATACCTTGCCACAGCACTTACCATTTACTCAAGGAAGGACACATATATCTTAAAGATAATAGTCCAAAATACTAAAACCACAAGCTATAGGATTCAGAAAATTATCTAATAAAATGGCATATAAAATAGAGTTAGCCAGGCAGCACTCAAAATTAGGGAGTAATTCAGGCAGGTTGAAATATGTCTGGCTTATGGTTACTCTAACTAAAGGTTACTTGAGTTGAATCTTACATTGTCTGAATTTTACTCAGAGAAGAGAGATTGGGAGAGAGAGAGAGAGAGAGAGAGAGAGAGAGAGAGAGAGAGAGAGAGAGAGAGAGAGAGATCAGACAGGCTATAAACTACTCCTCCAAATGAGAAATTTAGCAATTAGAGGAAAAATTCTATTTCAGGCACACAGTATGGGGCTTTTTCATACAAAAACAATCCTAAATGCATTTCCAAGATTTGTGCTTACATCAGTCTGAATCTCATTCATGTTTATGCACTAATTCAAGTGTCCTAGCCAAGGATGGGCTAATAGATCTTAATGAATATACGCTAAGCCGTCAAATGGTGTTTCTCTTAATGAAATTTCCGCTACCCTGTGCTCTTTTTGTACAGCCTAATCAGTTAATGAATAGTCTTCCCTGATACTGGGATGCTTTTCATTTTATATCCAACCTATGTAGAAAGGTAGAACTGTAGACAATCTCCACAGAAAGACCTGAGGAAGCTACTGTGCAATCTTATCAGGGTTCAACGCTCCAGCATGCAGCACAGTCCCAATACCTCCCTCCTACACTCCCATTTTGTCCCTCTGGAGACTGAGACTCTGACCTAGGATCCCTTCCAAAAGGTGCTTATACTAAATCATGGGTTGGGTAGAACAAAACTTAAAAACAAAACCTAAAAAATCTAAACAAAATCTAAAAAGCTTAAAAAACTTAAAAACAAAACAAAACCTTAAAGCCTCATGATACTATTTTTTTCTCTAGTTCTTACTGGGTTTGCAAAAAGTCAATTTACATTAAATCAAAAGGACTCAAATTCATTAAAATGCATAAATGTGTAATTTCACCTTGCTTTTTGAAGTGTCCAATTTAGAATAATTTAATCTAGCTAGAATCTAATTAGAAATATAAATGTTTACATTAAAAAATGTTTTGAAACTATATTGTCTTGTGAAGGTAAACACAGCACTTTAAATAGGCAGCCTCTTATTTAGTGCATTTATCCATTTTCTTCAAAATACAAATGCTTTAGCACAAGTTGCAAATATAGAGAAACAAATTAACTTTACATCAAAGGCAAACATCTCACAAACAGCAACCAGAGACTAGTAGCATTTAAGAAGTGTGATATTGCTTTATGTTTATGTTAATAATGAAATATTTTTTCTGCAGCATTTTTCCTTGTGGAGAACGCGGCTCTCTATCTTCATATACAAATAAAGCTGAAGAGGGGCCTGGATGCCTGTGTGCCTCCCAGAAGCTTCTTTTGCATCTGATTTGATGAGAACATTTATTCTTTCTAAAAAGCCTTTTTTCTATAGATATGAGCTTCACTAGTTTTATCCCTAGAGCCTTGGGTATTTTGGTGGTTTTGATAGAATAGATCAGACACACATGTTGGCTGTGGGGCATTTAAACATACATTATCGATTCCATCGTTTGAAGGTAAAAATGCTTTCAGAAGAAACTTGGAAAACAAGTCTAAATCAATTGAATGTGAAGACCAATAGAAATCCCTAGATATGGTTTCCACAGCAACGATTTGAATGTTGAATATTTCTTTGCACTCCACAGGTAATTAATTGCTTCATTGACTCAATAAAATTTTTGGAAGTATCTATGTGATAAGCAACTGAACAGCAAAAAGAGTAAGGCACTCTGGACACTATTCCTTGTCACCTTCTTTCATCCTATCTTTGTGTCTCCTGAGGGCTCATAGCATACTCAGGGCACTGGGAAAGTAAGTTAAAAAATAATGTGATATGTGACACAATAAAGGTGGGAAATGTACTTTGAGCATAAAAAGCAGCAGCTAAAATTGTCACTTGGGACTAGAGACAGACTGGAGAGATTTACTGTTAAAACAGCAGCAAAAAGGCATTTGTGTTGTATCTTTAAAAGTAAAAATGGTTTTCAGGAGGGACTGACACCGATGCAGAATGAGGCTGAGTGGTTGGGAGATAGGAAACTTCCCGGAACAAGGACGCAACATGGCAAAGCAAAGGTCCCTGGGAGGGCTCTGTGTGTCAGGAGTGTTCCTTGGGGCTTCTTTTCCATATTGTAGCAGCACAGGATGTGCAGAATGCTGGCAGGGAACACAGAGATACCATTAGATCTTCTTATGACATCACAGGGAGCTTGTGTCTTACACTACAGTCAATGGGGAATGCTGAATGGCTGACAGCTTACACTTGATACACAGGCCAGACAATCATCACAGCCCATCACAGCATCTCCCATTGTTTCTATCTCTCTGCCTGCCAGGGAGCAGTGGTCAAATACAATATTGTAGCTGACTTTCCTGAGATAAGCTTGGATGTGCTTCCTGGGCACCAGTGATGGTATTTAATAGTCTTCACCATCATGACTTATAGCCACATGCTAAACCTCGCAATTTGCTGCTCAACTCTATCTCCTCATTTTTATCCTCTCAGATATGAAGAATTTTGTAGCTTCTGATGTACCCAGAGGCACTTTGAAAGTTATTGGCTTTCTTCTCTATACTAACCAATTCTATTTAATTTATTCTTTTTCCCCTTCTACATTACAACCATTTAAGATATTTCAGCTGTTTTCTCGATATTTTTCTAGTTTTTTTTGTATCTTCCTTATATTTGATAAAATAAAAAGTAACATAGGACTTATAAAGAGATTCTTAGTAATGTCAGACCTGGTAGAAAGGATTCTTTCCAGCCAGTTATCATGCTGTGGGTAGGTTTTGTCTGGCATCTTGTTGGGAATTTTTTTTAAAGCAGCTCTATGGGTGAATGATATAATTTCTTTAATGTTTTGATCACTCTTTGTTCTTTTCTATGAATTAAGTTTAAAACATTTTAAAGCAGTCTTATTAAGTTCTGTCTTATTGTTCACAGACTATTTCTCTAGCAGTCTTCAAATTCTATTCTTATCATGATCAGCAAGATATAATAGGAGGAGGATCGGTTGGGGGAAATCTGGGTTCAAATCATTTCTTTGTCTGCTAGTGAGGAAGTGAGTAAGTTAATCTGTGAAAATTGTCCTCGGATAATTGTAGAATATTCTCCAAGTGTCCTAATTTGGATGGTAACCTGAACAGCCACTTTGGACTTGTCAATTACAGTCTGTGCTTCTCTGACTAGGCTCTTAGCTAAAAGGGAACAATGACACCCAGACAATACAATTGCTGAGAGATTTAAATATTCACGTTTTTAGCATAAAATCTGATACATAGAAAGACTTTCATCCACTAGTTCTTTTCTTTTCTTTCTTTTTTTTTTTGCTCATTTTTAAAAATAAAAATGACAGCCTTTCAAAGCAGGTAGAATTTGTATACATAAATTATCTAAATATTTGATACAGAAATATGTTCAGTAGAATAATGTGCTTATGAAATTCAGGCTGCAATGTAGGTAGGATATAATAAAGATCATTGCTGCTTCCACAGCCACAGTCATCACTAAGGACATTGCAAATGCAGACCTACACACACGACTATGCACTACCCTTTAACTAGATACATGAGCAGTCATAATGATCTCATACACAGTTATGCCTCCAGTTTTCAGAGTAAATCAGGTTGTGATAGGAGTCAGCCAACTGCATTCTATGGATGCTGTACGTTTTTGGATAAGGAAGACATGCTGTCAAGTGTAAATTATGGGACTGGTAAATGCTGGAATAAACAATGTTAAAGAGATTGTGACCTTGTAGTATTTCTTCTATATCACTGTCTCTGCTGTGAATCAAAAGCTCCTATACTACACTGTAGTACATACTTTTGTAAACTTACTAATTGAACTTAAGCTCCTTCTTCCCACAAAATTCCTCGAGTACTAGTACTCAGTAGAAAGTACTTGGGAGATACCATGTTACTTAGAGCTCATCTTATACACAACATTTTCATTTATTATCCCATTAGTTTTTTGACAAGTATAGATTTGCTTAAAATAATTTTATGTTTTGTAGCTATGTAATAGTTCAAGTCAGATTATATGATGAACCTATATATGATATAAACTATAGTTTAATATTTTAGAAAATAATTGGAATTTATAAAAAAGAGTAAATTACAAAACAAAAATTAAATCAATGATTCTGTTATTGTGACTTTGTTGAAAGAGTTAAGAATGTAAGGTATTTAATATAGTCTCACTGCTTTGGTTGTACACTTAGTTATTCTCATGGCAAATATGCTTACTTATGTTCATATTCATGTATTGAGGGGCTAGCATATCATAAGATCATGATCAAAATTGAGAAGTTTAGAAAGAAAAGGGTAGAAAAATGATAAGAAATAGAAGCACCACTATTTTCTTGCTGGACTTTAAGAGAACACAACACCAACACCAGCAGTGGCTGTTCTTCCCTTAGAATCACTGCCATTGTGTTGAAAGGACAAAGGAAAGGGAAATGAGAGACAATTATGCTGCAGAGAAAGGGTTATTCCCATCCAGCATACTCTCGTCCTTATAAGGGTTAAATTTGTATTTACTACGGTGTTTACAAGAAACCATATTTTATTTCCATAAGCTCATTATGGATTCAGGGGATTCAAAATAACAAAGTAGTATCATTTAAAGAAGAACCATTGAGGGGAGGGAACTGGTTGGGAGAGTTGATGATGAGGGGAACAATGGGTTGGGGAATAGTGGGTGAGGGATCAGGTAGAGCCAGGGAGAAATCTGTCCTTTGAGAGTCTCCACCAGCAGCCAGTGGAAACAGATACAGAGACCCACAGCTAAACAAAACATTAAATGGAGTAGGAGCTCGGCAAGTCTTGTGGCAGAGTCGGAGAAGGATTGATGAACCAGAATAAGATAGGGACACCATAAGAATACCAGCAGAGTAAATTAACATGGACCCTGGAGGCTCCCAGAGACTGAACTACCAACCAAAGAATAAGCAGGGGCTAGACCTAGCCCTTTCTCCCACATATATAGCAGATGTACAGCCTGGTCTTCATGCACAGGGTCCCTGAGAACTGGAGTGGGGACTGTCCCTGACTGCTGCCTGCCTCTGGATTTTGTTCCCCCAACAGGGCTGCCTTGTCTGGCCTCAGTGGAAGAGAGAATGCGCTTAGTCCTGTAGTGACTCAATGTGCCAGGGTAGGTTGATATGGGGTGAAAGTGGCTCCCCTTTCTTAATGGAGAAGGGGAGGGCTGTATGAGGAGTGAGGGACTGGAAAGGGGGTCAGGACTGGCCTGGGGTCAGGATGTAAAGTGAATAAATAAATTAAAGGAAAAGAAAAGAAATCTCTCTCTCCCTCCCCTCCAAAAACCATTGAGAATGATAGGAGTGTGCAGTTCATGTCCCATCGCAATGGCAAGCTGACTCACGAACTTCCAGTATCCACATATTGACTGATAGACTCATATTCATAACTAGTTCCAATTGCCATGCACTAGAGTAGGACCTATCAACTTAGATAGCAGGATGTGCGTAGTGTACCAGTGTGTCAGGACTTTTGACTCACTGATCCAGGTACCTTCCCTGCCTGTCAGAAAACTCCAGAAGAAAACAGGCCTGGAAACTCTGGCAGCTGGTCTGACCACAATCTCTGACTAGGCCAACTGGGAAATGAAACACTCTGTTGAAATCAATATATAAAGACTGTAAGAGTCAACAGAAGACCATAGGATAATTAATAAAGCAGAGAGTAGCTTTTGTCTGTAGGTTTAAGCATAGAGATTTAGAAGGCAGTTTAATTAAGTGAGTCATAGCTGTTCAAAGTGTTGAAAGGCGACTCTTTAGGGAGCAACCCTCAACAAAACATCTGTCCCATCACCTGTATAGATCAGGTACGTACCATTGCAGAAGAGGGGACATGAGTGTGCAAGAGTCAGAAGGTCATAGGCTGAAGGTTTGTGGAAAGACGTCTTCTAGACTTTCATTAACCCACAAAATTTTAGACAATCATTAACCCACAAAAAATTACAGTTACCTATACTGGACTAGGATAGGACTATGTGCAATCAGTCATGGAAGAAGGAGAAACTTAAGGGTCTCTCGAATTTACTGATGAACGTTTGTCTATTAATAGACTCAGGGAGAGAAAGAGTCTTGGTCTTCAGTATTCACCTACTGATGACCTCACCATGTACTAATGTATAGCTCCAAATCTTTATCATATAGATGGCTCTGGTTCAATTCAGTGGTCACAAAACAAAATGAATAGATATAAAAGTGAGAAACAATTTGTTGTAAAGGATGAGGTAGGACTAAGGTCCAGGGTGGTTAGAGGTGGGAGAGGCTGTGGGGTAAGCAGGAGATAGAAGAGATGAGCACAAGGATAGACCATATATGCAAAATTTAGTTGTATAAAAATACCAATGAATACATTTAATTAATTAAAAAAAT
Organism: Tokudaia tokunoshimensis; assembly: GCA_036184795.1. Classification (NCBI taxonomy): domain Eukaryota; kingdom Metazoa; phylum Chordata; class Mammalia; order Rodentia; family Muridae; genus Tokudaia; species Tokudaia tokunoshimensis. The sequence goes on from BTHU01000005.1 coordinate 76,834,060, forward strand.
TGGTTGTAAATAACTAGGGCTGTAACTGCCCACAGTTACATCGAACGGGTTACCTGGAAGGGAAGCTGGGGAATGTATGGGAAGGTGGCGAGAGAAGAACAGAGACCAAGACAATGGTTGCTGATCAAGATCCCAAGGTTTAATGGAGGATTCGGAATTTAAAGTTTCAGGTGAGACCCCTCCCTCAAATTCTAAGATCTGTTCAGGAGAACTGGTCTGACTGCTCAGTGGGAGTTGACTCCACTGCTCAGGCAGCTGGGTGGGTCACCTGCTTAATTCAGGAATTTGTAGATCTGGAGGAACAATGAACTTCACCTTGGTCAGAGTGCTCCACCCTGGTGGGGGTGGGGGGATTATGGCTAACACAGGTATGAAATTCCCGCTCAAGGGCTGGGAGGGGAAGGCACATAGGGTCACATGATAGGGGAATGAAATAAACATTGGAACCTAACCAAGAAGAAACAGAGAGTGCTGGACCTTAAAAATAATTTAAAACCAGTCCTTTTAAAAAGCTCAGTGAACTGCAAGAAAACACATCTAAGCAATTAAACTAAAAAAGATTAAAAATAAACAATAAAACAAAGAGTTCACTAGAGAAATAGATATCATGCAAAGAAGCCAAGGACTCTAGCTGAGGAGCCTATGACTACAACTTTCTATAGATGGTCTCAGTAGAAGATCCAATTAAGATGGAAGAGGTGAGCGTAAGGAGAGACTGTATAAATTACCCTCTCATCAGGAGAACAGAAAGAAATGGAAAGATCCCAGGAGTTCCTATACACTGAGTGAACCTATCATGTTATGGAATTTCCAGAAAGAACTGAGACAAAGAAGAGGAAAGCTATAGTGAATAGTGTTGTAAAGAACATGGGGATACCTTTGTGACATACTGATTTTAAGTTGTTTGGATGTACACCTTGCAGTGAAGTTTCTAGATCACAGGGTTTTAGTTTTTGGGGGACCCTCCATCCATAGAGACCCCAGACAGCTCATTGTTTTGGAACCTTCCATGGTCTTGTTTGTGTGAGTTCAAGTTGTTAATGGGAATTGTTTTCCCTCATTTGCTCTGTCCTCTGCTGTAACTTGGAGACTGGAGCTGCTATGCTCTCCTCCCTGTCACCTGCCCTTCGTTCTCCTCGGCTCATTCTGTGAATTTATCTTCTTGCTATCTGCCATTAGCATTGCTTGAACTTCCATTTCATTCTTTCTTCCAGCCTCTCTTGAAGTTGATATGTGTTACCTCACCCCAACTCTGAGTTATCTAAGCAGATGTCCATTTCCTTTTCACTACCATAAAGTCATCTTCACCAGCATTTTATAAACACACACGATTAGAATTTTTGAAGGGTATTTGATACCTTTGTTTCTCATGTGTGTATATTGTGTACACATAAAAAAACCTGCGCGTTGAAGGAAAAGGAATAACCCAGGGCAGGATTTCTCAGGTTTCTAGTTCATTTTTCCCCCTCTTCTGAAACAGTTCACTTCACATAGAGTTTTAATTGTATTGGCTCTAAGTGAATGTAAACCAAGTTAATATTGAACCAGCAGATGGAAAAATCCTTATCATTGAACAGTGAAACAACTTAAATTCTTTCCCCTTCTTTTGCCATCTGCTATCTGAGCTCATATTTGAAACATTAGCCGTTCAGAAAGGAGGTTTTGTTGTTGTTGTTGCTTTTTTTTTTTGTCTCCAGTAGGCAGAGAGTTTCTCTGAAGACCCAGCGCTTATCTCTTCAGAAAAAAAAATGATAGAAGTGTGAAGGAAGCCCTAAACTAATATTTAACAGTCACATAAAAGCTTAAGAAAATGCAGAGTACAAAGTCAGTCTAAGGAGATGCCATTTCCAATTTATTTTCATAATCTAATTCTGCCTTGCCTGTAAAGGTTAATCTAAACCTAGCAGAACCAAGTCTGTCCACTGCTTGCTTGTTACGGGCCCTGCTACATTATTTGAAACATAGCAAAATGAATACAGCCCTTGTTCACAATCTAGTTGTTATTTTTTTTTCCAGTTGTAGCAGATAAGGTTTTTCCGACATAACCCTCAAATTATCAGCAGTCATCGTGTGTGCAGTGGTTAAAAAAGGTTCCCAGAAAACTCCTAGAAAAGAATTTGTTTTGAAAATAACAACACAGAACATTTAGCCACCATTCACTTACATAACAGGGTGCACCACCCTTTTCTAGATATCCATGTGCTTGGGAAATGAGAGCCTAATGACCTAAATAATTTGACTATTAAATTAAACATTAGCCTAAGGGGAGGAAACTCTATTCAACATTCTAGACTTGTGCTCTTCAAGTCAAACATACTTCTAATGGCAATGGCTTTTAGATTTGTGTGTGTGTGTGTGTGTGTGTGTGTGTGTGTGTTATGGTGTACAAAACTGCTCATCACAGTTTTCATGGGCATTTAGATTATACCCAAAACACTAATTACTTAATATGGTTATTTTCTAATATTTGAGGCCAAGTAGTCCTTAGTCTAAGTAAGAACCTTGCAGCACCAGGAGTGATTGCTGTTGCTTAGCAATTGACTTGCCTTTGGGCAGACTTTGAAGACTGCTGTAGTTTCCATTTGGGGCTTTAATAGCCTTCTTTGGTTGGTAGCCGAGTGAGTTCTGGCCAGACATCTTCTCCATATGGCCATCCAGGAGCATCCTATTAACCATTCTTTAGATTTAGAAATAACATGTTCACTAAACAGTCTCTAAGTGGCAAGCTTAAGAAGCTTACGGATCATACTCATTAGGTAAAAGTTAAGTACCTTTATGCACAAACTTGAACCTTTATCAGTTTAATCTGACTCTGATCTACTTACTTGCTCGAGATAGAGCCTTTGTCTTTCTCTCTTAATTGGCACTTCAGGGGTTAAGGTGTTGGGTGGCTTAGAATGTCAGTGGTGCCGCTCAGCTTAATCAGTCAAGGTACTGAATCCTGGGAGTTTTCTGAGAAGCTACAAGCAACCTCCCACCCTCATACTGGGCCTGGCTTCACCCTTGTCTCTCAGTAACCTGATGTCTTTCACACAAGAGTTTGTGTGAGTCTGAGAATATTAGCCTTTGCCATGGTGTCTGTTGCATGCTGTTTTATGGAGTGCTACCCAAATGATCTCTGTTTCTTTTCTGAGTGCTGCCAACAAAGTTTTCTTCTCTCTTTCATGGATTTTGTCTGTTTGGCTCCTATTGCTTTAGGGATTCCTCATCCCTTAGATAGACCTTAAAGCCCTGTCCTTACTAACTTCCACCTCTTTCCACTTTGCCTCCCTCCAATGTATGCACTGCATTGAGTTATCTCATGTCTGTTAAAGAAGCCAAAACAGAAACAACAAACTAACCGCATCAAGAGTATTACTTGTCATTCAGCTCAATGTCAAGAGCTAGATTACTGTTCATTTCAGCTTTGGCAGGCAGGTAAATATCAATTTCTGTTTTACAGATGTAAAATAAAGATCCACAGCAGTTAAATGTTGATAAAGACAGGTGCCAGCTCAGCTCTGTGTAACTCAAACCTTGTGTGTTTACTGCTCTAGCATGGCAAAAGCCAGGGTTAAAAACATGGTGTTCTTAGCCTCAAGACCTCCAGAAATTGATGCCTTCCAAGAGGCTTGCAGGAATGGGAGAGGCCCCAGGCTCTTTTAGGAGGATGCTGTCATCAATGGACCTTTGCTAGTGCATATATCTTCTGGTAACAGTGAGATTGGCATTCCTTTTCTAGTATACAGATTCTTAATGGACCAAAAATGTTAACCAGATCATTTATTTATTACCTAAGATGTGTTTATTAGGGCAGCCCCCCACCTATCTTGAACCAGGGTAGTTTGAGTAATTTCTTCTTCCAGAAGGAAGAATATTCTGTCAGTTTTTCCTCTCTGCCTGTATTTCTGCTGATAGAGAACAGTCAGGCAACTGACACACAAAACTACTGTGTGTGCATGGCTAAATACTGAGTGATTTTTATCCTGAGCATTTCACAAACATGAAGTATGTGAATGGGGGCTATGTACCAGGTGCTTTGTGTGTTTCATCTTTTCTTCTGGAGAGGGATGAAGGAAGATCCTTTGTGAGAAGCATGTTCCTGTAGGGAGGTCATCAGCAGCAGAGAGCCAAAATCAATCATTGTTATCATTTTTGTCATTGCTGTCATCATCATCATCATCATCATCATCACTTCAGTACACTTATATAATAACAGAAATAGCACTGTGCTTCCTAGACTTGGACCTGGGCCCTTCAAGTCAACCCCACAAGTGACCTTTCCATGCAGGGCAGATCATTTATTCTCTTACTTCATTCATCTTTAAAATGTTCAGTATTAATTCTAAAAGAACAATCTTATAGACTTAACAACAACAAACCCACTATCTAATACATTTTAGTTTATTTTGATAAAAGACAGCATTTAATCTGCATTGAGTATATTAATGGTTTGCTTTGTTTTTCAGTTTTGGAACAAATACAATGTCTTGCACCATGAAAAGAAAAGAATGAAAGAAAAATAACGGATGTATCAGAAGTTCAATCAATTAAATCTCAAAATGGAGTTACTGTGAAACAAGCCACCTCTCTACCAAGTAGTAAGACATCAGGTCACTGCTGTGCCTTCCACCTTTGGAACCTGCCCTCTCCCTACATCAGGGCACTGTGCTGATTTCTCCTTCTGTATGTATCTTGCCTACTTTTTAAAGCTTTAGTAAAACAAACTATAGAGAAGGCATTTTCTTTGCTTGGCTTTCTCATGCTGTGTTTGTGAAATTCCTGGTATTGTGGTAGATGTAAGATCTGTTCATTTTAATGTCTATACAGTTGGTTCTTCTCAAAAAAAAAACCTAATTGATTTGTTTAATGCCTTTGGAATGTTTTTAATTTCCAGAAAAATACAAATAATGTTTCTATGAATACTTAATGTATGTGTATGTCTTAGTGTTTTTCTAGCTGTGACATGTTTATAATCCCTTTTTGATTGTGTGTTACAACTATTTTCTCTTAGTTTCTCACTTTTTCTCCAGACTTTTCTTTTCTTTTTTAAAAATTTATTTATTTATTTTATGTGTACGAGTATACTGTAGCTATTTTCAGACACACCAGAAGAGGGCATCAGATTCCATTACAGATGGTTGTGAGTCACCATGTGGTTGCTGGGAATTGAACTCAGGACCTCTGGAACAGCACTCAGTGCTCTTAACTGCTGAGCCATCTCTCCAGCCCCCTCTTAGACTTTTCATGGAAATAAGTATTAAATTCAGTATAGTACAATTTCTAATCTTTCTTTGGCTTGTGAGTTTTGATCTTGTGTGGGGATTTGAAATGAATCTGTTTGTATTTAGTAAAGAGATACTGTTTTCTATGCCATTTTCATATTTACATACTTTGTTCTTGTTAACATCCTTCATAGCATCTTCTCTCACCACTGATGACTCCTTTCCTCCACAGCAAATAGGATTTTAAACTCTGAAATCAACTCAAAAGAAAAACATATATTTTCTATAAAAAAGCTTCAATGTTTTTACTTTTGCATTTAAAATCACAGTATTTATGGGATGGGTTCTTGGTATGGTATGGTGTGAGGTGATACTTCATTTATGTTACAGTCAATATCTTTTTTGATCTGTATGTTCTTTGTACCTTTTGAGAAGTGGATGGTGGTGCCACAAGAAAGACATGATTTTTAATATGTCTGGGTCTTCTACAACTGTCTTTCCACAGAACACTATACTTCAAAACACTTGCCTTATTTCTTTGCAAGAGATAGGTTCATTTCTTAAATTGCCCTTCTGCAGTTTTCTTAAGGATATTTGAGCAAGACTGCTACAAAGTATCCTTGCAGAGCACTGGCAGTGGAAGCTAATGATTGATGTGTAGGCATATAGGCAATTGTCCCGCTGCAAACCTCCCTATTCTCTATGCTCTAAGAGTTCTGGCCCAACATCAACCTCAATACTCACACTTGTACTTCCTTCTCAATGACATCTCTTCCATTTGATAGTGAATGCCGTGAAAGGAAGGGGCTTTCCTGAAAGGCAGTCTGGCAGATTTTATTCAAGGTTTGATAAGCATGTATAAACACAGGCTTACTTTGAATTGGATGGGAAAGAGTGTCTACTTCTATGCTTGTTAGCATTGTGCTTTGTGACGATCTCAAAAAGTTTGTTAGAACACAGTCACATACCTTCTTTGCAGATGACCCATCAAGGAACAATAATCCTTTAGATTTCTCTTATATAGCTTCTTTCTCAACTATTATTACAAATGCAACCTTGTAATTCACCAGTGAAAAGCTTGTGTTAGAAAACGCCCAAGGGATGATTTGTAGCAAGACAAACATCTCAATGCTGATTGGCATTCATGGTCTGGTGAGTTCAATGCTATATTTTATTTTGCAGTAATAGGAATTGTGAAGTGAACCCAAGACCTTATGCCTGTTAGTTAAGTATTCTGTCAGTGAGCTACATCTCCAGGTCTCAATGCTAGCATTTTTATGTCTGAACAGTGGCATATATTCATTTTAATTATTATTTTAATTCAAAATTCCAGCTATGTTTTTCTATTATCTACAATTGACTACTGAAGGGAAAGAACTCTTCAAGGGGGACGTTTTATGTGACCCACATAGGTTGGCACTATCTGCGGCTTGTACCCCCTTTCTCTTTGGGAAAGCATTGCTTTCACACCACAGTGCAGTTTTCAGCTTTCAAAGGCTGTGATAATAAAGAAGACATGGAAAGGTCAACTAGCACTTCTTTACTAGTTTTGAAAAACTTCTGGCTTCTATGGTGATGTGAGTATATGTGCCGACATAATTGTTCAGGGCTCATCCTACAACTTAGTTAAAAATTGTGTGCTTTTTCTCTTGCATATGGCCTTTTAAAATGTCAGTAACTTTGTTAATTCCAAGCCAATTATTTTCATATTTTTCAAAGTAAGAACTCACACTGGTCATGTGCATTTCTATATTGGGATTAATAACACATACACAAGCACAATTGGTAGTGTCATTTTCAAGGAAGGTGCTTATTTTCATTAATATTTTAAAATCAATGTATATAAGATTGGCCAGTGTTAAATGATGGTGATAAAGAGAAATAAGACACAGATCCTTATGACTCATAGATAGAATAAATGTACCTTAAAGTTTAAGCTGTGGTCCAAAGTCTTCTCACCTTTAGTATTCTCACAATAGTATTTAGGACCTAAATCTTATGTTGAGATCATCTTAAAAATTTCTCAGCTTCTGATTTTGAAGGTCATGTTCTGGTGGGAAATTCACACTAAAGCAAAGAGAAGGTCTCTGCTTTCAAGGTATAGAGAACAGCTATTACAGCTTACCACTGTCCATCGTACCACAATGTATTTAGGTGACACAAATAATATTTATTATCCTCTTCCTCTGTGTGTTTTCATTGTGCTGATTTATTCCTTTCCTTCATAATTTTATAGCTTTTAGATGGTGTTTATCTATGATGTTAAGTAGCTTTCTGTTTTGCCAATGAGGAAATAGGTGACCTTTATTGCAACTAAGAGTAAAGTGCTTATAATTCTTTTAGAAGATGAAATCATTCAGTGGGTATAGGTGCTTGCCTCCAAGGCTGATGATCTGAGTTCAGTTTCTAGAACCCTTCTGGTCAGAGAAAAGAACTAACTCCTTTGACAGATGTCCTCTGGCTTGTATGTGCATGCCATCGTAAACTTCTACATGTGCACTCACCCTACCTCTTATTAATTAACTAACTAACTAACTAGATAAATGGAATAAGACATTTAATAACAGAAAAGACAGGTCTCATATCCTTTGAATTCTATATAAATATAGCTTCCAATAGGCAATAGCTTTATTAAAATCTTTAATACCATTACATTTCCGGTATGGATTTTTGAAAGTAGATACACAGAATTGAATGCATCTATTATTTTAAAGTACAGTGATTTTGTTGTTTTTTGGTTAGGAAATAATAAAACAGGTGAACAACTTATAAGATCTGCAGATTTCAGTAAATGAAAGGTAAATGAATAGTAAAGTACCACTAATTATCTAGAGTGGTCACCGAGAGTCAGAGGAGTTTCCATAGAGGGTAAAAATGTCTTTCATTTACAAGCTTCTGCTTAAAATCAACATATGCCTATTCAGAATTTGTAAAATGGTAAGGGATGGAGGGCATATTTTCTGAACTAATAAAATTAGAATAGTTCAGTGATTAAAATGTGTGATGTCATTCAAACTAATTTGTATACCAGTATATACATTTTATAAAAACAGACTTTGATGTAATGTTCAAACTTATGTGCACCCATTTAAATACTACTAAAATTATTTATTGAACCAGGCTGTGGCCATTTTGCAAGGTGGCCATGGTGGAAACTATCCAGCCTCAACTCAGGCAGACAGAAGTGCCATGAACAAATACATGAAGAAGGGGCAGCAAGGCTAGAAAAATGGAGTGACTCATGTGCTGTGAAGAGAGGCAGAACTGGAGAAATGGTGGTGACAAGTAGAGAGAGGACTGAGGTTGACAATCAATCAGGCCAATGCCCAGCAGGGTCAGCAGGGTGACATGTAGCAGTCTGGAGACTATGCAGACACAGACTCCGCCCTCAATACAGCACCAGGACATGGGATCACCCTTGCTCTAGGCACTAAAGTCTGACATGAGGAATGGTTCACTTTCTGGTTTGGATCTTTGTGAAGGACCACCATGGTCCATGATATCACCAGAGGCCTTGTTGACGTCTGTGGTCCCTGCTGTTGCTCAAAGCTGTGATGAAGCCTGAGATCCACATGAATGTATGCACTGACTCAAGTCTTTGTGATGTTGTCCTGCCTGAGGGTTGGGAGCATGTGGATGTGAGTGGTCTGTGTAGTCACCTGAGGTCGTGTGGTCTATGCCTTGTCCTGAATCCATGTTGATGCCCAGGGGCCAGGCTGATGTAAAGGGTCTGCATTGCCATTGGAGGCCATAGTGATGTCTGGGTCAGTGCTGCCACCAAGGACCATATCTAGGTCCATGGTTCTACTCTAATTAGGGTCTGTGTTGATGTCTGTGGCCTGTGTTACCACCAAAGTCCATGTGGATTTGTATGGTCTGTGCTGCATCCTGACATCATGTTGAAGTGAGAGTGCTTTGCTGCCTCCAAGGTCTATCTTTTTCTTTTCCTTTCTTTTCTTTTCTTTTCTTTTCTTTTCTTTTCTTTTCTTTTCTTTTCCTTTCCTTTCCCTTCCTTTCTTTTCTTTTCTCTTCCATCCTTTTCTCTTTCTCTTTCTCTTTCCCTTTTCCTCCCTCTCCCTCCCTCCCTCCCTCTCTCCCTCCTTCCCTCTGTTCTCTCTCTCTCTCTCTCCACTCCAGATTTTATTCCCCCAACCTTGGTCCATCCTCCAACTGGTCCACTTCCCAAGCCTCCTCCCCACCCCCTGTCTCCATGAGGATGTTCCCCCCCACCACCTGACCTCTTAACTCCCTGGGGCCTCCAGTCTCTTGAAGGTTAGGTGCATCATCTCTGATTGAACACAGACCCAGCAGTCCTCTACTGTCTGTGTGTTGGGGGTCTCATATCAGCACCAGCTATATGTTGCCTGCTTGGTGATCCAGTGTTTGAGAGATCTTGGGGGTCCAGATTAATTGAGGACCCCCCAAGATCTCTCAAACACTGCTGGTCCTCCTACAGGATCTCCCTCTTCCTCAGCTTCTTTCAGCCTTTCCCTAATTCAACCACAGGGGTCAGCAGCCTCTGTTCATTGGTTGGGTGCAAATATCTGCATGTGACTCAGCTGACTCCAGGTCTCCTGGAGTGTGGTTATGCTAGGTCCCTTTTTGTGAGTGCTTCATAGCCTCGGTAATAGTGTCAGGTTTTGGGATCTCCTCTTGAGCTGGATCCCACTTTGGGGCTGTCACTGGACCTTCCTTTCCACAGGCTCTTCTCCATTTCCATCCCTGTAGTTCTTTCAGACAGGAACAATTATTGGTCAGAGTTTTGACTGTGGGATGGCAACCCCCTCCCTCATTTGATGCCCTGTCTTCCTGCTGGAGGTGGGCTCTATAAGCTCCCTTTCCCTACGGGAGAGGTGCGCATTGCATTTAAAGTCCCTCCCTTTGAGTCCTGAGAGTATCTTATCTCCCAGGTCTCTGGTGCCTTCTGGAGAATCCTCCCAACTTCCTACCTCCCAAGGTTGCCTGTTTCCATTATTTCTGCTGGCCCCCAGGGCTTCAGTCTTTTTCTGTCACCCAATACCATATCAGGTTTCCCTCTCCCCACCCCTCCCCATCAACTTTCTCTCCTATGTCCCTCCCTCCTCACTTGTGGTTGCTTTCTTCTCCCTTCCAAGTGGGTATTCCATACTTTTTTTTTTCTTTTTGGCTAATATCCACATATTAGTGAGTACATGGCATTGATGTGGGTGCCTACACTGTCACCTGAGGCCATGTTGATATCCAGAGTCTTGGCTGCCTTTGGGGACCTCATCTGGGTATGTGGTCCTACTGCACCCAGGGGCAGTGTTTGTGGTCTATGCTGTTGCCAGAAACTATGAGAAAGCTCAGGAGCCACACTCCTGCTGACTGGCGGTGTGAATGTACTTTTGCAGTGATATTGATAACTGCAGACACACAATTGAGAGAGAAGAACATGGATGGCTTCTGACAACTCCTACCTTCAACTCCCGCCCTCCTCAAATAAGTAACAGCCTAAACAGGAACTCATCAAAAAGGACTCTTAAAAGGTGGGATAAGGAAGCTGATGTGTAGCTTTTAACTGATGGCTTCTGGCAGGCGTGTGGGAGGAGAAGGACTCAGTTCTATTTGAGGGGAAGGTCACTGAGAGTTTGAACATGATCCAATGAGTATATAGAAACACAAATTGGACTTGCTTTTTAGATTTCTCTATCTTTTTAATTCTTACTTTTATTTTTATTTCTTGGAGAAATACACAAGAGAGGGGATGGATATGGAAGGACTGGGAAGTGAGTGTCACTGGGGTGTACATTCCCAAAGAATCGATAAAAATATTTTGTTGTAAAATGTATTTATTATTTATCAGTCTATCATCTATCATCATCATCTGTTGATCTATTATCATCAATCTATTACCTCTATCATCTATTATGTATCTATGTATCATCTATCTATCATCTATGTACATGTGGAACATTTAACATGAAACAATAAAGAAAACATAAAACAATTTGTAGAATTATGCCAATTTGTATAAAATATCATTAAAATATGTCCCTGCATTATAATGGGTATATAGGACAATGAATAATACCATATTTTATATATACTGTCTAGTACATAAAAGAAGTATTTAATGACTTTTAATATGAATGTATAGAAAAAAGTAGGCGATATTTTGAAATCAATTATTAAAGGATCTATTTTAGCATGTAGCAATTTAAAAAAGCTAATTGTTAATGTAATTGTGGGGATCATGTTCTAGTTACCTGGAAAGAATATGTAGAAATGACATAGAATCAAGAAGATTTGCAGAGAAACAGCAATATCCATATTATTGTATATACATGTAATACATACAATACAGTATATAAAAGGTTTCAGGAGATAATTATGAGACTTATGAATTTTATTTAGATTCACCTACAGATCCAGAGAAGTAATTTTGGAGCTTTTAACATTGACAGTGAGTGGAATGGAGATGAAGATAAATGAAGGAAGGAAATCTGAAAAGCTTGGAGAATGGATGCACAAGATGGAAGAAGGGAACTACCAAGGGTGACTCAGATTTCTGCTGGCAGCAGTCACTTGAGTGAACAGAGAGTTGGTGCGTGCAGATGGGAAACACAGGAGGAGGAGTAAATGCTGATGGCACTTGACAACGGAACTTTTACATGGACACCTGGACAGAGTGGTTATGAAATACTCCTGTCTGAAGCTCAGGAAAGTGAAACTGTTCTATTTCTGATACAGCTCCGTGGCATTGGCTGCTCTGCTCAGCATCTTGAGGATAAAGGCCCAAGATTTAGAGCCAAAAGTAGGTAAGAATGTAGACTATCACAGTAAGCAGATAAATGACTTTTGTATTGCAATCTGACTTTCTAGCATCTGAAATCTAATGATGGGGCCTATATGACTGTCACTGTCTTCCTTACCACTATTAAGGTCTTTTTGGGTTGCTCTTTTCCCTGATCCCCAGCATGCTAGCACTGGGGCATGTGTTGCTTACCTAGCAGGTTAGCTGGAAGCTTTCTGGAGGGTGAATTTTTGGTTGTGTGTTTAGGGTTTCTCCAATGTAGGTCAGTGTCTATACTCTCTTTGATTGTTAATCCACAGTCTTGAAGTGATTATGCAATCCACTGAGGACCTGCTAAATATAGTGTTTTAAAGTTCATCAGCAAAAGTCCTCCCCCACTGTCCTTTAATTTGAAAATGACTGAACAAATTTCCCTTATACTTTTCATAAAAATAAAAAAAAGATAGGACTTCCAAAGAATGTAAAACTTTCCCTGCCAGAAAAGTTTTAGACAGTTATCAAATGACTTAAAGCAGGAGGTAATAATAGAGACTTTTTTAAAAAGATAAAATACTGCATTTCCTACTCTGAACACTGTAATTACTATTTACAGCTAGATTATGGAGAAATCTGTAGGTGTTATAGAATTCAGTTTCAGAATTATGGAAACTCTGTTTGCATAATTAAAGGGATAGTTAGTAAATTCCCTCCCATTTCCTAACCTATTTAAGCAGACCATATATGTGCCAATATTTCTTTTCTAACTATGGTAAAAGAGACAACCAACTTTAAATCTTGTGTTGCTGAGTAATAGCCATAATAACTGTGGATAATGCTGGGTTCATAATTAGTGAATATGCTGAGGTATTTCTAGCAATGCATTAGATATGGCATAGATACAAATTTCTGCTTCATTAAATGACTTTATAGACTATATTTTTGCTGCTTTTGCGTATGTGATTTTCCCCCTGTTTGATAGCAGGGTTACTTTACAGCTTCTTAATGAGAATACCTTTTTTATTGGAACCTTTTCTGAAGTTTTATTGAAGCGCTCAGTGACCTATTTCTAATGATTTTAGAGCTCTGAAATGTTCTCTCCCTTATTTAAGGAGCTTTAACTTATGTTTGATTACTGGCTTTGGAAGTAGACTCACTATCTAATTTTAGGAAGGAAACCTTTTCTAACAGGAGAAACAAATTCAAAAATAACCTCGAACATCACAGGATGCCCATGAATTATGGAAATGGCTTACTTCCCTGCAATGTTTATTAGGTAAAGGAAAGCAAAACTCTAGAGATGTTTTTCCCCCTTCGCTCTTCTTCATTGTACTTCTTTAGGAAATTTTCCATTTTGTATCCTCTTTTATAAAAAAAGATAAATATGTAAGTTCCCTATTCTAATGAGATCTGAGGTGCTATGGATTTCATATTCTGCAGAAACATGGATATACTTCTGACATTGGGTGTCTCTAGAACGTGTGGGAAAATCTAGGTATCCAGGTTTTTCAGAGGAGGTGAGTATTAAGTACTATATTTTGGAGCAACTGAATCACTCACCAAGAAATACTTTGATGTGGGATAATGTTCCTTCAAGAAGCCATGGGTTGTCAACAAAACAAATCAAAAGCCCACTCACAGGTGTGGTATATATCAATTCCAAGTTGTTGGTCAGGGGTGTCTGGAGGCTCCCAAACAAATCTGAGTAAATTAGTTGATCTTGGTTGCCCACTAGAACTTGTTGAAGACGCACTATATTTTGGTCATAGGACATGGAGAAATTCGATTTCCATTGACCAGGAAGTTTCTCAGCTAGCTACCCTATCCAGCTAAAATTCCTGTGAGCTATCATAATAACAAATGATGACCAGAGTGGCAATATATGCCCATAATTGTAGTAGTGGCATGGATGTTATGGAGGGTAAACAACTACTCTATGATTGTATTTAAGACCCATGCCTGGTGCTATAAATCTGGGCCAAAACTCAATGTTGTGGAGCTATAGGCCCCAGGGTAAAACCTACTACTATTATTCTGTTAAATTATTATTTTATCAAACTACTTTCCAAATTCATATTTCTATATCCATAGATCAGTGCAGCTTCCAAAGCTCATCTTTCTATAGTGGGTTGTGGTTAAGGTACACACTTGCATTTGGTCCAACTGCAGAGAATAGTGTCTGTAGAAAGCTCAGTCATAAATGGGACAGCCATTTTATACATTATCTCCTCAGGGCTCAGGGACCATCATGGAAGAGAGGCTGGAAGGATTGTATGAGTCAGAGGCTGGAGAGAACTGGACTAAAGCAACGATTTGTAGATATGATAGGACAGCTGCACTCCTGAGCTCACAGAAGCTGTGGTTATCTGTACAGGATCAAGTTAGTCAACATTCCAGCCTGGTACGAGGTGGGGATCATGAACTGCTACCTCTAGTTGTGGAACTATTGAATGGTGCTGGCTTTGTGAAGAGGGAGAACCAGTTTTCTTTAAGCATATGACCCCATAGGTTTACCATGCTTTAGTGTCTAGTCCCATATCAATTAGTGTTTGAGTAGTAAAAATTGAATTCAGCTCACCCAGAAGACACAATAAAATGGTCATTGGAGGTGGATGGAGGGAGGGATCTGGGAAGGAGAGGGAATGGGGAGAGGAACTGGGTGGGGGGGGGGGGAATCAGGTTTAGGGAGAGGCAGGGAGAGAGAGCTGGAAGAATGAATAGAAACTGGCTCTGGCTGGTGGGGTTTGGGGAGGGGCAACTGTAGGACATGCCAGAGACCTGGGATGGGGAGATTCCAAGGAGTCTACATGGTGATTCTAGCTGAGAATCCTAGCAGTGGGGTATATGGAGCCTAAAATGGCCACCTCCTGTACCCAGAGGATAAGAACACCAACCCACCCACAAAACCTTTGGCCCAATATTTGTCCAGCCTATAAGAAGTGCAGGGACAAAGATGGAACAGAGACTAAGGGAATAGCCAACCAATGACTGGCCCAACTTGAGACGTATCCCATGGGCAAGAACCAATCCCGGGTTGCAGGCAGGAGCCTAATGTAACTGTCCTCTGAGAGCATCCAACCAGCAGCTGACCAAAACAGATGCAGAGACCCACAGCCAAGCATTACATGTAACTCTGGAAGCCTTGTGGAAATGTTTAGGGAAGGATTGAAGGACCTGGAGGGGATAGGGACTCCACAAGAAAACCAATAGAGTCAACTGACCTGGACCCTGGGGAATCTCCGAGGCTGAACCACCAACCAACAAGCATACATAGGCTGGACCTAGGCTCCGTGGACATATATAGCTGATGTGCAGCTTGATCTTCATGCAGGTCCCACAACAACTCGAGTGGGGCTTCCCCTGACTCTGTTGCTTGCCTGTGGATCTTGTTCCCCTAACTCAGCTGCCTTGTCTGCTTCAGTGGGAGAGGATGTGCTTAGAGTCCTCCAGTGACTTGATATACCAGGATAGATTGCTATCCAGGGGCATTTTCTCCTTAGGGAGAGGGGGGCTGGGTGAAGGGAGGATTGGGAAGAGGTGAGGTTTTGATCAGGATGTAAAGTGAATAAGTAAATGAATAAATAAATGGAGAAAAATGGATTCAGTGTGTCATTAAAAATAAAAAAGGACATGAAGTTGGGGGTGGATGTGAGAGGAGTTGGGGGTAAATGTGATCAAAATATATTGTGTACATGTATGGAATTCTCAAAGAGCTAATAAAATAGCAAATTAAAGAAAATGTAACACAATGAAAGTGGGTAAGGTGACTCAGGACTGTAATGCCGAGGCAGGAGAATTGCCATAAATTTCAAGCCAGCCTGTACCCTATTAGGGAACTTTTGCAAGTATGGCTCAGGAATCCAAAAAAGAAATATTAGAATGCTACACTTTGACCACAGAGAACTGCAGCCTATGCCCTGACCCCAGACTTTGACCAGAACTGAATTTTGCTCAATCTGACTGCCTTTTTGGCATGGTAGTGACAGACATAAATCTAACTTGTATGACTGAGATTGCACAAATGGAAACTATGGGCACTGTCCAGTTTGAACTGTGAGGAATCTACAGACAGTGAATTCCATCCTAACCATTAGAATATTTCTTCCAGATATTTCTTCCAGCCTAATTCACTGTCACAGGTTTCAGATGATAGTCTCCTTACTACCCAGCCTACTGTGTTTCTTGAAGTAGATTCATCTATTCTTACTATTCAGGTCAAATGGGTTAATTCCATCAACATGAGCTAAACTGTAGGGCTTACTCCATGACACTGTTAAAAACTGTAAATGATTCTGAGTGGAATCAAGAATGGTCTTCTATATAGGGAAGGTTTAGATATCCCACACACTTAGGTTATTAAGTTTAAAAAAGAAAATCACATGTTTTCATTGTCATTAAAATTCATTTTGATTATTTATGATGTATACATGAGGACTTTTTATACACTATATGTTGAACCTATCACCCATGCCCTCTCACTACCTTTCTTACTCTATATTCTTGTTCTGCTTCCCATATATTCCTGCCAAAACATATTTTAATCATTACAGCCTTTAATTTTCCAGTGTCAAGGAACAGAGTAATCTTTTAAAATGTAGGCCTGATTCATTCTTCAAAGTCATCTTATAACTCTTAGAGGAAAATGAAAACTCTCTGGTGGTCTATAAAGCATGGCCACTGTCTTTTTGTCCAGCTATCTCCTTCCTTTCAGCTTCTTCAATTTTTTTTAAAAACTCAAAATATATGATCATATCTTTAGTTCTTGTATTCCTGTTTTTCTTTTTCTCTATCTTTGATATTTTCTTTATTAACATTTCAAATGTTATCTCCTTTCCTGGTTTCCCCTCCAAAAACACCCTATCCCATCCCCCTTGCCCCTGCTCACCAACCCACTCACTCCCGCTTCCCTGTACTGGCATTCCCCTATTCTGGGGCATCTAGTCTTCTCAGGACCAAGGGCCTCCCCTCCCTTTGATGTCCAACAAGGCTATCCTCTGCTACATATGCAGCTGGAGCCATGGGTCCCTCCATGTATACTCTTTGGTTGGTGGTTTAGTCCCTGGGGAGCTCTGGGGGTACTGGTTGGTTCATATTGTTGTTCCTCCTATGGGGTTGCAAAGTCCTCCAAATCCTTCAATCCTTTCTCTAGCTCTTCCACTGGGACCTTGTGCTCAGTCCAATGAGAGAGCATCCACCTGTATTCCTGTTTTCATTTGTTTAAATATTTCAGAGAGGTTGGATGAAACCATAATCAGAGTATATTATATGCATAGTAGTATTCCATTGTGTAAATATACCACATCTTCTGAATCCATTCCTCTGTTGAGGGACATCTGGGTTCTTTCCAGCTTCTGGCTATTATGAATAAGGCTGCTATGAACATAGTGGAGCACGTGTCCTTATTGCATGCAGAGGAAGCCTCTGGGTATATGCCCAGGAGTGGTATAGCATGATCCTCAGGGAGTGTCATGCCCAGTTTTCTGAGGAACCACCAGACTGCTTTCCAGAGTGGTTGTACCAGCTTGCAATCCCACCAGCAGTGGAGGAGTGTTCCTCTTTCTCCACATCCTGGCCAACAACTGCTGTCTCCTGTGTTTTTGATCTTAGCAATTCTGACAGGTGTGAAGTGGAATCTCAGGGTTGTTTTGATTTGCATTTCCCTAATGACTACGGATGTTGAACATTTCTTTAGGTGCATCTCAGCCTTTTGATATTCTTCAGGTGAGAACTCTTTGTTTAGCTCTGTACCCCATTTTTTAATAGGGTTATTTGGCTCTCTGGAGTCTAACTTCTTGAGTTCTTTGTATATATTGGATATTAGCCCTCTGTCGGATGTAGGGTTGGTAAAGATCTTAGGCAAATGGTCAGAACTGGAAAATATCATCCTTAGTGAGGTAACCCAATCACAAAAGGACACACATGGTATGCAGTCACTGATAAGAGGTTATTAACCCAGAAGCTCAGAATACCCAACACGCAATTCACATATCAATAGATTTCCAAGAAAATGGAAGGAAAGACCCCTGGTCCTGGAAAGACTGGATATAGGGGAATACCAGGACAGAGAAGCGAGAGGGGGTTGAATGGGGAACAGAGGGAGGGAAGGGGGCTTATGGGACTTTCGGGGAGGGAGGAAACGGGAAAGTGGAAATCATTTGGAATGTAAATAAAAAAATATAGAAAATAATAAAAAAATAAAATAAATAAAAAAGAGGAAAAAAACAACAAAAACAAAACAAAACAAAAAGAATATATTATATGAAAAAATTTTATCTACAAGAAATATATGAAAATAAAGAGAACTATCCATCTCTTGCATTCTAGATTTAAGACTGGTACTTTTTTCAGTTTAAAAATATTAATTTTTATTTTTAGTTATGTGTACTTTTGTGTTTTTCTCTCTGTGTGTATGACATACATTTGTGGATGCCTGCTGAAGTCAGAATGTGTCAGATCTCTTAGAGGTAGAGTTATGGGGGTTGTGGGCCACCCTGACACAGGTGCTTGGAATCGAATTCCAGTCCTCTGAAAGAGCAATCAGCTCTTTTACCTGGTGAGCCAGGTCCCTGGCCTGTAAGCCTGATGCTGAAGGACTATGTCCCTGATCATCAATCAAGAGAAGATACTCCTAGCAGTCATTTTCATCTTGCATTTCAATAACTACAACTTAATCATTAACTTGTGCTATTGTTATTAGTAGTATTTTGATACTTTCTCCTTTCCTGGATGAGATTCATGCTAATGTTGGCAGCAACATTTATAATTTTATATGTATTTTCATGACTTATTAATTGTTAAATTGACATCTGATAATGAATAAAGGTTTGCTGAATAAATTTAAAAAATAAAAAAAATATGCTGAAGAATACATACATTATAGGAGAAGAATGAAGCAATCGATATTGCAGTTAAGATCTAAACATATTAATAGTACTTAAGAAGGAAATCTCTCAGATGTCCCTCAACAGAGGAATGGATACAGAAAATGTGGTACATTTACACAAGGGAGTACTACTCAACTATTAAAACCAATGACTTCATGAAATTCTTAGGCAAATGTATGGAACTAGAAAATATCTAACCCAGTCACAAAAGAACACACATAGTATATACTCACTGATAAATCGATATTAGCCCAAAAGCTTGAAATACCCACAATACAATTCACAGACCATATGAAGCTCAAGAAGAAGGAAGACCAAAGTGTGGATGCTTCAGTCCTACTTAGAAGGAGGAACAAAATACTCATGGTAGGACGGGAGGTACTTGGAGGAAGGGGGGGAGGGGGACAGGATCAGGTATGGGAGGAGATGGGCATGATAGAGGGTCAGGAAATTGAAGAGAGCAATGGGGCATGGGGAACTGGGGCTAACCACTAGAAAGTCCCAGATTCTAGGAAAGCATAGGCTCCCAGGACCCAGTGGGGATGATATTAGCTGAAATATCCAACAAAGGGGAGGGAGAACCTGTAGAGACCATCATATCCAGAGGTTAGGCAAGGCTCCTGGTTGAGGAATGGGGCCTCCCACTCATTTCCAAATTTTTAACCCAGAATTGCTCCTGTCTAAAGGAAATACAGGGAGAAAGTGTGGAGCCAACCAACCAGATCCCCCCCCCCACCTCCAGAGTCCTCAAGGACTAAACCACCAATCAAAGAGTACTTATGGAGGAACCCATGACTCCAGCTGCATATATAAGCAGAGGATGGCCTTATCTGGCATCAATGGGAGGAGAGGATCTCTGAAGGCTCCAGGTTCCCTGGCATTGTAGGGGAATGCCAGGGCAGTGAGGAGGGAAGAGGGTGGGTGGGTAGGTGAGTACCTTCATAGAAGAAAGGGGAGGGGATAGGAGGTTTGCAGAGGAGAATCCAGGAAATGGGATAACATTTTAAATGTAAATAAATAGAATACCCAATAAAAAATAAAAAGAATGAAATCTCTGGTCTATACACAAAATAGGACAAATGGATCTTGCCTAAAGAAGCATTGTATTACTTTATTTGATATTAACAAATTGATAATATAAAAAATTCTTTTTTTCTCTTTTTTTATTTTTTATTTTCTATATTTTTTTATTTACCTTCCCAATGATTTCCCCTTTCCTGGTTCCCCCCTCCCCGAAAGTCCCATAAGCCCGCTTCCCTCCCCCTGTTCCCCAGTCAACCCCCTCCCGCTTCTCTGTCCTGGTATTCCCCTACACTGCTACATCCAGTCTTTCCAGGACCAGGGGCCTCTCCTTCCTTCTTCTTGGAAATCAATTGATATGTGAATTGTGTCTTGGGTATTCCTATTCCGAGCTTCTGGGTTAACATCCACTTATCAGTGACTGCATACCAAGTGTGTTCTTTTGTGATTGGGTTACCTCACTAAGGATGATATTTTCCAGTTCTGACTCTACTCTGCAATAAAAAAAATTCTTTTTTTTCTTTTTTCTTTTTTTTTCTTTTATTTTTTTAATTTACATTCCAAATCACTTCCCCTTTCCCGTTTCCTCCCTCCCCGAAAGTCCCATAAGCCCCCTTCCCTCCCTCTTTTCTCCATTCAACCCCCTCTCCTTACTCTGTCCTGGCGTTCCCCTACATCCAGTCTTTCCAGGACCAGGGGTCTCTCCTTCCATCTTTTTAGAAATCTATTGATATGCGGATTGTGTCTAGGGTATTCCGAGATTCTGGGTCAATATCCCCTTATCAGTGACTACATACCATGTGTGTTCTTTTGTGATTGGGTTACCTCACTAAGGATGATATTTTCAAGTTCTGACCATTTGCCTAGGAATTTCGTGAATTCATTGTTTTTAATTGCAGAGTAGTATTCCATTCTGTAGATATACCACATCTTCTGCATCCATTCCTCCGTTGAGGGACATCTGGGTTCTTTCCAGCTTCTGGCTATTATAAATAAGGCTGCTATGAATATAGTGGAGCATGTGTCCTTATTGCATGCAATATAAGAGTATAAATCTGGGACACAAGTAAACTGGAGCCCAGATAGAAGACTCCTCTGGGTGTGTTTACAAGTAAGACACTGAGGGACTCTGACCCCAGTTGGCTTCAATTGGTAAATAAAGACGCCAGCGGCCAATGGTTGGGCTGGACAGACAGAGGCAGAGAATTTCAGGATTCTCAGGCTTGGGTGTGGGAGAGACAAGGGAGGAAGAAGCAGAGTTGTAGTGAGAGGGGCTTAGGTTGGAGCAGCTATGAAGGAATCGGGGTAAGTAGCTCTAGTGGTTTCTTCCCCATTGGGTCTGGGATAGCAGAAATGTGATATTAAAGGAAGATTTTTAAGGAAGATAATTTTGGAATACCAGAGGTGTTTACTAGCTGGGGGGGGGGGGGAAAGATTAGTACTGCCCAGCCATTGAACTAGTCAAGACATATTAAAAATTAAGCTGGTCCTGTAACCTGCCAGGTCTCTATATGCTCAGACGAAACTTCATAACTATAAATGAAAACTAAGGGCCCTGGATGGTAAAGGCCAGGGAGACTCTAACAAAGGATGCAGATTGAAGATGTCCTGACCGTCCTGCAAACGAGGCTATGGAAGGTTGAATCTAAACTGTCCTTGGTTGACTGGCCAATGCAGCTGGGCTGTGTCAAGCACGCCACCATGCCCCACCCTAGTTCTTAACAGACTGTTTCTCTGCCTTTAATTTAGGATAAGAGGTAACTGTTCCCCATGTTTGGATTATAAAGCCAGTTTATGATACATGCTGGAATGGGATTTGGATGTTTTAATTTTGATAAAAAAAAACTGGATGATTTTCTGTTTTCTTTTTCTATTAAATTTATTTTATGTGTGTATTTTATGTATGTATGTATATACATATATATTTTTCTAACTTTTAAAAACTTTGTTACTTTTAATACATTGAGTACTTAAGAGCAGAGAGAAAAATCTTGTTTTTCTCATCTATTTTGTAATGTACCCTTGAAAATTAGTGCTTAAGCCTCTCTGGAAAATTTGTCAGTTGACTTGATAGAATGATTTAAATTTGTATAAAGTATCATTGTTCTACTTCATGCAAAAAGAGTCTGGAGGATTCTCACCCAACAGTGCAATCTCTGTGGTAATGTTTTAGTGGAATGTATTAAAATTTGATTTTCTATAATGCAATACATTTATAAGGAATGTATTAATATTTATAAAAAAATAAAAATTAACTGGTGTGTGTGTGTGTGTGTGTGTGTGTGTGTGTGTGTGTGTGTGTGTGTCATTTGTGAATCCAGACAGGTTTGGGGCAGGTGCACATAGTGGCAACAAATTGCTCCTATAGTCCCTGTATCTTTAACACACAGAATGGTGACTATAATGACCTGTACACATATTTGTGTATAGTTTTGGTTTTGGTTCTATTGATCCAAGTTTTAGGTGTAGAGCTCAAAAACAAAACAAAACAAAACAAAAAACAAAACAAAACAAAAAACCCAACCAAACAAATAATAATAAAAAAAAACCAGCATGGCTTTAATTCTTAACAAGAAAAGTAAGGATACAACTGGAGGCACTAAAATATTTTGTCAAATGAAAACTTTTTGTGAATTCCACTAAATATTTGTGAAATCCACTAAAATACTTGTCAAATGAAAACTTTTTGGGATTTGATTTCTCTTTTGTCTGTGTGTTTAATTCAAATTGGATGGAAGAGTGATAGTCATGAATTTGTGCTACCTAAGGAAATGTGATAAAAGAGTTCTTGGCAAAATAGTCACAGTTTTTCAACTGGCAAATTAAATTATAGTGTAGATTTGCTATCTTACCCCCATTAACTTCTTGCCCTCTTTGACTTTCTGAGCCACTGGGGATCAGATTTCTTGTGGTCCAGTTTAACAGACTATTGATTATCCCTTCTGCTTTTCCAAGTTCACCTTTCGCTACAGAATGACTGTTTCTAATGGAAAAAGACTATGATAGGGAAGATAATTAATTTGTAATCACTTTAAAGATAGATACATTGTATATATATACAGATCCAGTTATAGGATAGATACATTGTATATATACAGATTCACATGGATACAGTCATTTGGGCTTGGATGCATTGAGGCTTAACAATTTTCAGTTTGTTTGTAAACTGCTGAGTTTACTTATTCTAAAATGTTAGAAGGATGGGAAAATGGGTTTGCTTCAAGTTCATCTATGTGTGGTCGGGTGAAGTGGAGTGGAAGATGGCTAAAATTCAGCCTTTCTAACATTTTATACAACTGGGATCATATTGTTTCCCAATTTAAAATGATATAGTTGATTTTTAAAATTTATATTTCTCTGTGTATAATTATATACCCAAAATACAAACTTTGAAAGCACAGCATAAAAGATCTGAGCTGATTAGCTATCAGAGGACATTTTTTTCTTTATATGGCTATGTATTATGTTTATTCTTGTCAATATATTGTGTTTTTTCTTGCCAGTGCTTAAATGTTTATCTCTGTAAGTCACTTCTAGTTGGACGATGGGGAAGCCAGGAAATTGTTCCAGTCACAAACAAGCCTTTACTTCTAATGCATGCAGCACTGAACCAGTGACCTTTTTAAGCAGAGTGGCAGGAACCTCCAAGCACATGCAGAGACATTTCCCTATTCAGTTTGCAGTCCACCTATTTGCCATTTAACAAAGACAGATAAATTAACATCAAACAAAGATCTGAGCAGCAACAGAGAACAATGCAGATAATAATTGTAAGCCTGGTTTAGTCTTAAAGCAGTAGAAATGTTTCCAGGGTGTAGCTGTCAGTGTTCCTCAGAATGTGGTTAATTGTCCTCTTAGTGAATATGGCAAATGCTCTTTTAAGGTGATGTTGGCAGTGGGGAGGATCTGGATGCACTTCTGAGAAACACTGACTGATGTATTAGGGGTACCTGTAGTTTTGATCTTAGTTATGTTTTCCTCAGTGTTTTTTTTTTGTTGTTGTTGTTTGTTTTGCTTTGTTTTACTTGTTTGGTTTTACATATCTAATGTTTGCTTTCTTTACCCAACATTAGTAGTGTATCAGTCAATTGTTTTAAGGGAAATAAAATAGACACATTTATATTAGGTGGGTGGCTTATAAGAGCAAAAAATTAAAAGCTGCTGTATCCTCCAAATCTAGACTTTTCTATTGCCAATGCTCAAAGATTGTTTAAAAGGTGTTCATTATTTCAACACAGAACAACTTGTATTAGGATATAAATGGGTTCAGATGACCTTCAAGAATCAATCACTTTAAGTTGGATTTCTCTTTTGCTGTCGCAAAAAGTTATGTACGATGATAAAATTTACTACTGACACAATTATTTTTAGCTATCTAAATCAATTCTGCATATAGTCTTGAGCATGGTTGTGTCAGGGACCTTGTAGGTAATTGGACATAAAACTTGGTACCTGACTTTTGTATTATGATTTACATAATGGCTAAATCTTACTTAGGGAAGAGATTTTAGGAATGTCTTTTGGTTTTTTAAGTTGAGGATTTAAGAACAAAAGGAAGCTTATGAATAAACAGATTATTGCTGGCTTTATGGCTGCCAAGAAGAAGAACAGGTAACAACTGTGCCTTGATCTCTTGGTGTATATTGGGCTTGGTGGCACAGTTTATGAGTTGCCTTGCCCAAGAAGGGCTGAGTGTAGATTCTGATCAACTCAGCTCTTAGCAGGATTATAAGGAGGTCTTTTGGCTTCAACTGATATTTTAGCTTTTTAAAAACTTGACTAACTTTTCTCTAGGGCCAAGATATTTTTCTGGGACAGAAGAAAGTGTCCTTAGGTCTATCTCTGTGCCTACTTCCATGTGAGTGTGAAGAAAACCTCACCAAAAGTAGAGACAGAGAGGTGATTGTTTTTTGTTGCAGTTGGAAGAAGTCAATTTATAAGTAGAAAGCAGGAAATCTTTGGAGATGTTCTCTTAAAAGTATTTATATTTTATGTTTATAGATGTTTTGCCTGCATGCATGTCTATGTATCTCATGCATGCTTGGCACCCTTGGAGGCATTGGATCCCCTGAAATTGCAGTTACAGACAGTTTTTATCCACGATGTGGGTGATACAATAGAATCCATGTCCTCCAGAAGAGCAGACACTGCTCTTATCTGCTTAGCCATTTTTTCCCATTACTAAGATATTCTTTTGATTTGGAGATTCTTCCATGTTCTAGACGACTACACTAAATGATATGACACCATTATGGTGACTTTGATACTAAAATGAAAAGGGAAAAACTTTGTCCTAACTCTGTACACCTCCAGCACTATGCAGAATTCCTGGCTCATAGATGTACTCGGCACTAAATGAATAGATGAAGGAATGAATGGGTAAAGAGTGAAAGCTGCTTTGATGTCAAGTTCCTCTAAATTCCAAATATGAATGAGATTATTTTTTTGTGCTACAAGAGGGAAGGCCAATGAATACATTCACTAATTGAAGTTCTCTTTGTTGCCAACATTTTAATTAATTGAAATCAGCATGACTCCTTGTCCCCTAATACCTTGAACAATTGCTGGCATATCATAGTGCTAATTACTTGTATGACTGACTGGACACCTGTACATTTCTCTTCATTATACTCCAAATCTTGCCTTCTCATCTCTACTGAAGTTCCACATTTTCTCTGATTGCTACCCTGTCACATTCTTTAACTCAAGAGTCTCTCTTCCTTTGAACCTTGGTGTATATTATATTCACAATTTATTTGAATATACATTTTTATTGGCTTTTAGAATGGACAGTGATTTCCCTTTATCTGTTTCTGGGAGTTTATTGGGAAGGAAGACTTAAAAAATACATTTGAATATGCTCACTACATCATAAAGTGAAGGCATCATAAAGTGAAGGTATTATACATTGCTTCAATAGTATGGGTATAATTAAGCCAAATTTCCTCTGAATGTCCAGTGAATCTGAGCTACCATCATGCCTTGCTTTTTCATAATTGCTCTCTCATGTTCAATTTAGGATCTCCAGATACATTTATTGATTTCAACTAACTTGCTAACATAGCTCCATTCAAATAGATCTGTAAAGCATATTACTTCATCAGAGGGCCGACTTTCTCTGAATATTACTGCTATAACTAACATAACAATTGATTTAAACATAGGGACAGAAGACATATTTTGCTCCCATGTGACACTATAGTGTATTTCCTTTATAACAAAGTTAAGAATAATCTTTTAAACATTGTAATTGTTAGAGACTGGCTTATTTGGTGCACATACAGAGCTGTGTTTTCCCCCACGGCACACCAAGGTGGCTGGATGAAGAGGTCTTAGTTAAACATTGCCTAACAATTTCTCAGTATAATACTCTAGAGGTCAAGTATGTGTCTTAATTATCATATATTTTCAAGTGTTTTTCTCTCCTCTTAGACTACATGATTTTTCCTTGATTTTTGTTTCAATTGAATTTCATTCAGCATCAAACATCCCATGGAGATATTTTTTTCTTTTAGAAAGTTCCATGGGCCTCCATAAGTTTATAGAGTAGCTGGATTTGTGGGAGAAGAGTGTTATCTAGTTCCATTAACTATCTGTGTTTTAAGGTTTAGAAATATCTCTCCAAAAGATATCTGTAATACTTTGCATGGCTTCTTGTTATTTTATATTGTATACTATGGCATCATGTATTTTGATCTTCTAATATCATGGTTCTCTACCTAGAAACTAATATTATCACCAGGAAACTATTGTAACTTGAAATGATAGCCTTATTTATTGAGCACATAGCTACCCAGGCACTCCAAATGAGAACAATTCCTAAGTCCAAAATTACATATTGTTCGACATACATATGCACCTGGATATTATGTCGACATTGAGATTTGGAAGCTGTTGAGATGGCTCAGCATTTACACACACTGGTGACTTGAAATGATCTCTGGAAACAATCAAAGATGGAAGGTTAGGAAGTCTGTACAATTACTTTAAAATAGTTATAAATTACTAAGTAATAGAAATAGGGCCATAAATTTATGTGTTCCACTACATATTCCAAAGTACGCTGTATAGCCACTACAGTTTTGGAAGAATGTATAGTCCATTACTGGAAAGTCCTAGATAATCAAATGCACAGTGTCCAGAAAAGAGTACAGTACAGTTTTTTGCTTTCACCTTAAGTCACTCTTAGGTCCATTATGAGTCCATTTGGATGCAATTCAAAAAGTGTCTTCTGTCTGGGGCTTTCATTCATCTCCCTCCTTTAATGTCCTTTTGTCTTTATTTTCAGATATTCTTTCAGGGTTATATTTCTCTTTTCTCTTGGCTCTGGCCCTTAGGTTCCATTTAGTTTTCTTCCCCTAAAAGGTGGTATACACCCGTGTGTGTGTGTGTGTGTGTATTTGTGTGTGTGTGTGTGTGCGCGCGCACGTGTATGAGAGACATTTCAATCATGCTTCATGGATAAGCACCCATAAGGTAAACAAGCCTTTCAAATACTAAGATGATCCTGTTAAAAGCTAATTTTTTTTTCTGACTCACTTCAGTTTTGCTAATATGGCATGGATCTTTAGTTGTGAGTCATTTGCTTTTTTTCAAAGCTGAGTGAAACAAAAGGACATTCTACCCTCACACCAGGATGGGAACAGAAAGAAATCTTACTGAAGGATTTATGGTACATTTATTAGAATATCAAATGGCACTTAATTTTAATTTCTCTGTAATTTCCAAAATGTATTTGTAAATTATATCATATTTATATGCCAAAAAATATGCAATAGAAAAATTTAATACCTAAATGTTGAAAAGAACTCTTATTAATAAGTCAGTTAAATTCCACATCAGTGAAATGAGGTATTCAAGAACAAACAACTTATGGTTGGCAGAACCATGGCTAACATCAACATTCTGTATGGAGAGGGCCTAAAGAGATGGTTTTATCATGAAATTCAGTTGCTGCTCCTGCAGAAGAGCTGAGTTTGGGTCCCAGCACCCACATGAAAGCTTAGAACTGTCTGCAACTCCACTTTCGGGTGACCAGATGGTATTTTCAGGTATCTATGGGCACCAGACATGATGTGGAATATAGACATTCATTCAGGCCAAAATGATCATACACATGCAAAATATTTTGCAGGAAAATACCTGAGACAGACATGTAGGCATGGACACACATCTCTGTTCCTTAAACAGCTCTACAAATTTTATAGCTCACTATGCAGAGAAGTTTTTCATTCCTGTTGCCTTAATACTCATTCAAAGTGGCAGAGAGGGATAGTATCTGATGCAATAGGTCTCAGAGACCACATATAAAGAATGTAGATCTGATGCTGTCAAGTAATATGTCACTAGAAAATGCCACTCCCTTTGTGTCTCAGTGATTGTCATGCCTGCTGCAGAGCCTTGTCACATCATTTCTCAGTTATAGTATTATGCTTTGTTATGGTTACAAATTTTTTCCTGGTGTTGGGGTTTAAATTACTTTCCCTAATAGTATGTGTTAAAACCATCCTAGACCCTTAAATCTTGGAAAATGACATTGGAAAGAGAACCCTTAAACAGATGATTAATGGATGGTCTTTTGGAGTGTTCCCAGGCCAGACTGGAGGCTGTTCATGTAAGAGGAAGAAGAGAATCCAGGATGAGTTTGTACATAGCAGAGGCTCTGTGAGGACATAGTGAGCAGTCCCATGCTGAAGATATAATTGTAGGGATGCCTGAGTATTAATGCTTCAAGGTATAGATGTTTTAGCAGATGCTGTAGCTATTATTATGGAGCTGAAGGGAAGAGCAGTGATGATCGAACAGAGTTGGGGGATTCCCAAAGCAACAAATGATGGGAGGTTCACAGCTCTAAATTTAATTGATTTAAAGAATAGATAGAAAAACAAGTGAGCTAAACTTGTTCAAGATGTTGCTAATAGCACAGAATAAGAGGCTGGGGATAGTTCCATCAGTGATCTTATTCTGGCCCATTTTGCTGTCAAGGAGGCTTTTGAGATCAGCAAAGGGCCAAATCCAGTGGAAATTAGGAGAGGTGGGAAGTTGGCTGCTGACCTTTGAAAAAAGACTAAACCTGTCAAAATCCCTGAAGTAATTGTTCAGTTGCTATGATTTCTGCAAATGGAGATGGACTTTAGAAACATCAACTCTGAGACTATGAAAATGTTTGGAAGAAAGGACATTGTAAGAGCGAAGGATGGAGAAACCCTGAATGATGAATTAGAAGTTATTAAAGGCATAAAGCTTAATACAGAATATATTTCCCTATATTTTATTAATCTTAAGAAGGTAAAAAATATAGATTTCAAGATGCCTATGTTCTGTTGAATGAAAAAAAATGTCTAGTGTCCAGTCAATTGAAACAACTTTTGAAGTTGTCAAAAGAAAAAGTTGAATGAGTGTCTGACTAAACTTTCAGATATGGTGAAGAATGAAAAGGCAAGTGATGTTGAAATGAATGAGAAAAAAAGAGTCAGGGATGCTCTAATGTTACAGAATGAAAAAGGCTTTGTCCTAGGAGGGGTCTGCGTTCTGCTTCAGTGCATCCCCACATTGACTTCATTAAACCCAGCTAATGAAGATCAGAAAATAAGTATAGAAATTACTAAAAGGGCTCTCAAAATTTCTGCAATGTCTACTGCTAAGAATGTAGGTGTTGAAGGATCGTTGATAGTTGTATAAATTCTGCCAAGTTCCTCAGAACTTGGTTATCGTGGAATACTCAGAAACTTTGTAAACATGGTAGGCAAGAGAATTATTGGTAAAAGGAAGGCTATACGAACTGCTTTACTGGACGCTCCCAGGTTGGCCTCCATGTTAACTGCAGCAGAATGTATTGTGACAGAAATTCCTGAGAAGAGAGGAATGAAGTAAAATGACATGAAATGAAAGCAATGAGTGGAATGGCAGTGGGGAGGTGGCATGTTCTAACTCCTGGAATAATGAATGCTTTGCCCTTATCAATGAACTCTAATGGGAAACTAAAAGGCAGGCCCTCACCCATAACTTCAGAGAAGTCACATAAAGAAGATAACCAAAGAAGATGCTGGCTGGCTGACTGATCACTATAACCATCAGTTACTAGTTTGCATTGACAATATATAATGATATTTGCTATCATTGTCCATGCCTACAAATAGTATTTTGTGTTTTTGAATAAAGATATCTATCCTTTCCTAATACTAGATGCTAGAGCCACATACCAGTGCTTTAGTTAGGGTTTTACTGATGTGAAGAGGCACCATGTTCAAGGCAACTCTTATAAGGGACAAGATTTAATTGGGGATGCCTAACAGTTACAGAGGTTCAATCCTTTATTATTGTGAGCAAGAATAATAGTGTATAAAGCAGAGAAGTATCTAATTATGTAACTGTGATGGTTTGTATATGCTTGTCCCAGGAAGTGGCACTATTAGAAGGTGTGGCCTTGTTGGAGGAAGTGTGTCACTGTAGGGTTGGGCTTAGAGATCTTCCTCTTAGATGCCTGAAGATGCCCAGTTTATTCCTGGTTTCCTTTGGATAAAGGTGTAGAACCCTCAGCTCCTCCTGCACCATGCCTGCCTGGATGTTGCCATGATTCTGTCTTGATGACAATGGACTAAACCTCTGAACCTGTAAGCCAGCCCCAAGTAAATGTCTTTTATAAAATTTGCATTGGTCATTGGTGTCTGTTCACAGCAGTAACACCCAAACTAATACAGAAGTTGGTACTGGAAGTGGGGTATTGCTGTGATAGGCCTGACCATGCTTTTGTTTGGAAGAATGTGGGTTTTGGAACTTTGGATTTGGAAAGTCATGGAATGCTTTAAGTGGGGCTTAGTGGGCCAGCCTATTAGGAATATGGAAGACAGTGGTATTGAGGGTCATTTGAACTGTGTAGGCCTGATGACCCAAAAGGTTTCAGTGGAGAAGAACTTTCATATGTGGTTGAGAGACTGTTTTTGTGATGTTTTGGTGAAGAACATGGCTGCTTTTTGCCATTTTCTGAAGAGACTGCCTACGGCTAAAGAAAAGAGATGTATATTAATTGTATTGACAAAGGAAG
Organism: Tokudaia tokunoshimensis; assembly: GCA_036184795.1. Lineage (NCBI taxonomy): Eukaryota > Metazoa > Chordata > Mammalia > Rodentia > Muridae > Tokudaia > Tokudaia tokunoshimensis. Next base: position 76,864,963 of record BTHU01000005.1, read on the forward strand.
TCTCACAAAAGCCCAACAGAGACTTTGTTCTCTGGTTAAGTCTGATGAAGAGCATTTTGAACAAACATAGCAAGCTGAGAAAGGAAACATACAAAATATATAGTTTGAGCATTAAAGGGACACCAGGAAGTGAATTAGAGCTGAATTCAAGGATATTAAACTGAATTAAGGAAGTAGTGACTTTGAGTCAAGATTCCTCCCAGCTAAATTTAGGTTCAGGCATGGTAGTACAAGCCTTTAATCCCAGGAGACAAAGATAAGCAGATCTCTGAGTTCAAGGCCAGCCTTGAACAAAGCAAATTCTAGGTGAAGAAAAATTTAAATCCATACTTAGCGAACCACACCTTTAAACCCAGTGCTTAGGAGACAGGCATGCAGATCTCTGAATGCAAAGTCTGTCTATGGAGCAAGATCCAGGATAGCCAAGCTTAGGCAGTGAAGGAGTTGGAATAAAGGAAGCTAATGATAATGTAATAGAACAAGGGGGCCAATGTTCCAGCTCCTGCAAACAGCAGAACTCAGCAGCTTAGGCCATGTGTCTCTGGCTTTATATTCAAGAGGAGAAGGAGACTATTGGGACAATTGATGCTAGTTAACTGGAGCTAAGAAATTAGTGGTGATTAAGAAAAGGCCAGCATCACTTAGGTGATATTTTCTGGGAAGTGTTTCCTGAGAGCACAAAGAAGCTGTGTTCCAGAGATAGTCAAGGTTTACCTCATGCTGCAGCTGTACTTGGTACTGTGTAAGAATAATCCAGGTGGTACTGGTTTTGAAGGCATGAAGGCATCATGAAGAACAGCTGAAGTTTGGCACTGTGAGAAGCCATGGAAGGCCATTGGTGAAAGTGCAGCCTCAGTTGTAGATGACAGCAAAGGACTGAAGGGGTCATGCAAAGGAGTTGAGGCTTGGTACCATGAAGAGAGCCTATGAGAGGCTTTGGTGAAGCATAGTTTCAGTAGAAGACCCTAGCATATTGGAGATGCCAGTACCATGGAATGACCACCAAGAACAGCAGTGGCAGCGGAATGGATCAACTTGAACTTAGAGTGCTACAGAGGGCAGAGCTGGAGAAGTGACACCAGCCCTTTGGAGATGCACAGAAGATCATGTGTGGAACTCAGACATTGGAACAAGAAGCTGTGAAGCTGAAGTTGACTTGGGGACCCCAAGATGTTAAAGATGCCAGAGACACAGGATGCCTGCCAGGAAAGCTGCTAACAGGGAGTGGAACCAGCCCAGGAGAAAGAACCTTGTTGCAGTCAACAAAGATGAAAAGGGAGTTGAAGATCTGAAGACTGCTTTGCCATCAGACATGGAGATGCAGAGTTTGGAGACTGCCCAGCTGGTTTCCTGTCTTGCTTTTGAGATTACAGTTAAGTGATTGGATGAATCTCAGAAGAGACTTTGAACTTTAGACTTTTAACACTGTTGAGAATACTATAGACTGTGGGGACTTTTGAAGTTGGACTAAATGTATTTTGCATTATGCTATGTTTAGGTATGACCCCCATAGACTCATGTTTGAACAAGGCTATGGGGGCCAGGGAGTGGAATGTGGTGGTTTGTATATGTTCATCCCAGGGAGTGGCACTATTAGAAGGTGTGATCTTGTTGGAGGAAGTGTGTCACTGTAGGGTTGGGCTTAGAGATCTTCCTCTTAGATGCCTGAAGATGCCCAGTTTGTTCCTGGTTTCCTTTGGATAAAGGTGTAGAACCCTCAGCTCCTCCTGCACCATGCCTGCCTGGATGTTGCCATGATTCTGCCTTGATGACAACCGACTAAACCTCTGAACCTGTAAGCCAGCCCCAAGTAAATGTCTTTTATAAAACTTGCATTGGTCATTGGTGTCTGCTCACTGCAGTAAAACCCAAACTAATACAGTAACAAACTGTCTTTATTAAAAAAAATTATGTAATTTTTACATAATATTTTACACCCTCGATCCCCTGTCCACCCTCGGACTGTTCCACATCCCATACCTCCTCCCCATCTGCCTATCTCCACATGGATGTTGCCTCCCCAATCCCACCTGACAACTAAACTCCCTGGGGCCTCAGTCTTCTGAGAGTTAGGTGCATCATTTCTTAATGAACACAGACTCAAAAGTCCTCTACAGTATGTGTGTTAAGGGCCTCATATCACCGGGTGAATGCTGCCTGTTTAGTGGTCCAGTGTTTGAGCGATCTTGGGGGGTGCAAATTAATTGATACTGCTGGTCCTCCTTCAGGGTCTCCCTTCTCCTCAGCTTCTTTCAGCCTTCCCTAATTCAACAACAGGGGTCAGCTGCCTCTGTCCATTGGTTGGGTGCAAATATCTGCATCTGACTCTTTCAGCTGCTTGTTGGGTCTTCCGGAGTGCTGTCATGCTAGGTCCCTTTTTGTGAGCACTCCATAGCCTCGATAATAGTGTCAGGCTTTGGGACCTCCCCTCAAGCTGGATCCCACTTTGGGTCTGTCACTGGACTTTCTAACAAACTGTCTTTAGAAAAAAATTGTACAAAGTTACCATTTTATCTGTATAATTTTCCATGATAATCTTCAATTTTAATGTTTTTCCATGTATTTTTTTCAATTTTATCAGAAATATTTTCCATGTAAATCTTCAATTTTATTAGAAAGTGTTTATAATTCTACTTTCAATCAACTTAGGAATATTTTAATTCCTACCGATTTATCTGTATAAATTTCTTCAATTTTATCAGAGATATTTTCCATGTAAATCTTCAATTTTATCAGAAAATGTTTTTACTTCTACTTTCAATCAATTTAGGAATATTTATATGCCTACCATCTTATCTGTATAATTTTTCATAAAATAGTCAGTTTTAACATGTTTTTCTATATATTTCTTGAGTTTTATCAGAAATATTTTCCTTGTAGATTTTCAATTTTAACAGAAAATGTTTATAATTCCACTTTCAATCAACTTAGGAATATTTTTATGCCTACCATTTTATCTGTATAATTTTTCCATGAAATAGTCAATCTTAACGTGTTTTTCTATATATTTCTTCAGTTTTCTCAGAGATATTTTCCATGTATATTTACACAATGGAATACTACTCAGCAATTAAAAACAATGAATTCATGAAATTCTTAGGTAAATGGGGAACAGGGGGAGGATAGAGGGCTTATCGGGTTTTCGGGGAGGGGGGAACTGGGAAAGGGGAAATCATTTGGAATGTAAATAAAGAATATAGAAAATAAAAATAATAATAATAATAAAAGAAAAAAGTGATAGCTTGATTAAATGACTATAATTTTAAATAAAATCCTTATTTTCCAGTAGAAGCTAAGCCACTTGAAGGAAAGTGTTGCAGGGTTCACCTTTGCTGTGATAGCAGGTAAACATGGAAATTTTGGACATTCCCTAAGGCTAGAAATTGTATTTTATATTTGCTTATCATGTCCCATGAAGTCCAGCTGCTGAAGCTACAGACAAAGATACCGTGATAATGAGCACTGTCAATGATTTTTTTCTTCTGAAAAGTGTCTAGAGTTATCCTTTTATGAAATTATAGAAGTAAATGCAATTAAGAGCAGAAACATTATTACTTATTGCTTGTCCAGACATAGGAAGAGAAATTATATCTTCAAATGAAATTTTTGAAATTAAGATTAATGATGAGGAATATCCAATTCCCTCATACTCTGATGATCTCATGTTGTTTGAGATTAAGTGTGGGGGGGCTTCCAGCTATCTGTTATTAATGAATATGATTGAGTTATTTAAAATGTAGTCAGGATACAAGCCCACTTGTCTGTGTTGGAAATTTGCCTTTTATTTTTCAGAGGATCGAAAGCAGACATTAGTGAAGAAAAAGTCAAGTGACTTTTTTTCCTCCTGACTTTTAAAAATTACATTAGATTCTCATTTCTGGATTATGGAAATATGGGAGAAAATGAGTTATCTTAATTAATTTATGGCAGGGACATCAAGAGATGAAAACATTTCACAGGGTTTTCAATATTTGCCAGGTTGAAAAGCTTAAAGGTAAATTTAGTGATGAAGGAGAAATGTGCTGGACAGTTAAGGATACATTTATTACTAGGAAGATATAGGAAAGCCACTTATGGAGTTGGCACAGCTCCTGTGTTGTAAGAAGCCATGAGCTTCTCATGCCCTCCCAGCAACGTGCGTGCACACCACTGCAAACAGGCAAGGGGTGTTTTCTACCATCTCATTATCAGAACTTGTTGAATAGGTTTTTGAGTGTTAATTAAAACCCATGAGCCTTATTTACACTGCTATAAGGAAAAGGTATGAAATAATCTCCAACGTATCATCCCATGCCAACAGTCAAGGATTCTTTTGTGTGTGTCAATGGAAAAAGAATGAAGGCTGATGTGAAGTCAGTCAGGGAGGCTGTTGGTCATGCTGGGCTTGCAGGACACCTAAAGCTAGTCTCTGTATAAAGGGCAGTGATAGTCGCAAGAGTCTAAACTCTAAGTCTGCACTCCAAGATACCAGGTGTCCCCAGGATGAAGAGACATGTAAAATGTCTTCTATATGAGGGAACTGATGAACGTATCCAGTGCTGCCTTTGATTTATAAAATCCATTGTGGTGGAACATGTCCATATTTTTTTTTTCAGTTTACTGTCTGATTAGAGAACTGGAGAAATGCTACCAGGTCTGCCTGCTGGGTCAGAAACAATGGTCTGGAACAACAGCAGCATCTTGCAGTAAGTCTGTTACTTTCCTCCCAAGCACAAAAGCAATATGCAGTGTTTTTTTCCTTTCCTTTCCTTTCCTTTCCTTTCCTTTCCTTTCCTTTCCTTTCCTTTCCTTTCCTTTCCTTTCCTTCCCTTCCCTTCCCTTCCCTTCCCTTCCCTTCCCTTCCCTTCCCTTCCCTTCCCTTCCCTTTCCTTTCCTTTCCTTTTCTTTCTGTTGTTTCTTCTCTCTTCTTATCAAAATCCACTGCCCATGGGGAAAGTATATATGTGAAATGTAAATATCACAAGGCTGAGCCACTATGCTTTCTTATGTACCTCAGACCTAGCTTAGAAATAAATAATGCCACTGAAAAGTATTTGTTGAATGAGAGAATGACTGAATGATGAACTTTTAAATGTTGAGCTTTATAACTACAGCAACAATGTTATCTGGCTCAGTTCTCATTAGTCATGGTAGAAGAGCCCAAGAAGAAGGGAGTGATGTGCATACATATGCATATTTATAATTCATTTAGAGAGGCAGAGTTATTTTTACTTTATCTCCAAATAAAAACCTTGTGCATATTATTATATCCGTGATCACGTTCAAGGTAGGATGTAAGAGAAAGAAGGACAAAATTAAAAATATTTAAATTTCTAGGCATTCCTTTAAACCTTACTGATTAGGTTTAATGGAAAGACTATTTAAAACATTTTTCATGTAAAGAATAGAAATTGGAGACAGCAGAGTTATATTACAGTGTGCTTTGCCTTAGGAATAGCTGTTTCAGCAAGTGGTTTAACTTTGCTCTTCTCCCTGTCTCCCAGGTGATTATCCCAACCTTTATTTGAGTTTGGTATACACTCTCTATAACTTTGAAATCAGATGGAACTGAAAAGCTACGGAATAAGCATTATCACAAACACAACCAGCCTTGCATTTGGCCTCTACAAAGATAAAGAAAAAAATCAGCTGCCCAATGAGGCACTTTCTCTACCCCCTGCCTTTGTTAAAAATAGAAGTTGCAACATTTCATTATGAATCTGTATGCATCACTTCTCAGCTTTCCATGGTCTGAGAAATCGAAGGCCATCCTGTCAGATTGCAGTCTTGGGGTTCCCATCTTTTTCATGCCTTCAACTGATTTTTTTTAGTGCAGCAATCTTCCCAAGTCTATATTTCAATTCAACTTTCTCTGTTCTTGCTACCACCTTGCATCTTAAATAAACAATGTTCCTTTTAAAGTTTTGTTAATTTTTATCCTTAGCATTGCATATTTTCATAGTAAAAAAGTCACACAACATATATAATCTTGCTTGTCCCCAAAAAGGAAATTTAAACATTTAGTGGATGCAACTGAAAAAATACTATTAATACAGGGGCTAGCTTTTTAGTAAAATTCTTCCATAATACAATTAAAGATTTTATCTAAAAAGAATAGTTATTTTTTTTAAGTCAAGGATATAAGGATACTATACATCTCAGATATTCTTATATTTTCATGTATATTTCAGAAGTTCTTAACTTTATAATCTATGATTTTGTCGGTTCCAGTTTTATGTCAAAGTTTACTGAGATTTTCCTTGACTTATCCAAATCTTACATTAGAAATGAAATTGAAGTATATATGATGGACCTTATATCACCTCATCAATCTGTGTTATAAAATGTTTGAAAGATATATGATCCATGGTGTAAGAGATTTATTTGCACAGGGGATAATGTCCTTCTGGTCAGCCTTTCTCATTTACAAGGTACTTGTCTACTATACCACTGTCATTCCCAATTACCATAGTAGTACCAGTAGCAAAGAGGGCACATGGGTTTATCTTCTAGCCTGGATGATCATAGAAATTCAATTTTTCTTCCTCCATAGGTGCAGGCAGGAAATCATCACCCACCTTTTCACAAACCAGGAATTTCAGACCTTGGGCTTACTTTTGCCTAATTGCCTGGACTCCACTGTAATCGGTCATAAGTTCTTTGTGTTTGTGTGTGTGCGTGTGTGGGGGGGAGCGGTTTACACCCTTGTTGCATCTTTCATAAGGTGTTTACTTTTTATTTACACAAAGGCAATTTTCCTTTGCTATGTAGTTTGACCACAGTAACTATTAGAAACAACTTGCCTATGGTTTAATTGAAAAACTTTTAATTTAATAAAAAAGCATATATTTTAAAAGTATTATTTTTAAAATAGGACAAAATATATTCAAAGGTTTTAAACAATTATTTTTGAACATGTCTGATTAGACTGCTTGGCAATATACTCTGTGAGAGACTACGTGCTTTCTTTTGGAGCTTAGATTTCTTCTCTTCTGCTCCATTTAGATGTATATACTTCATTTTTCTTCCATCATATATTGTGTCTCTAGTGCCTTTCTTAACTCAACCATAGTGTCAGGCCAATGTGTTTTAGAATGCCCTGTTCTAAGTAAGCCAACTTCCAGCTCTTTGAAGACCTTCTTCTTCTTTCTCTTCTTCTTGAAAGTCATTCTAAATTTTAAAGAGATGAATTAACTTAGTAAGACTTGAAGTGACTCTAATATTGGTGATAGAACTGCATTGATCAGATGATAACAACTGCTAATTAAATTGAAATAAATTAAGTTGAGTTTAAATTAGGCTAATTCAATTCATTTCAATCCACCAAATACCTATTGAGCACCTGTATTAGTCAGGGTTCTCAAGAGGAATAGAACTAGAGGGATGCACACACACAAACACGCGCGTGTGTACACACACACACACACACACACACACACACACACACACACACACACAGAGAAGAATTTATTAAACTAGTAACAACAGTAAGCTTAAAACTAGTAACAACAGTACAATCACCCGTGTGAACCTAGAACCATGGTGATACTCACGCCTTGAGTCAGGGTGCCTCAGCACTTGCAGGGGTCCTATAAAGGCTGTCTCTCCTTGGGTTGATGGGTGAGACAAGTTTTAGTTTCTGAGTTACAAGGCTGGGTCCTAATGTGGTACTAGAAGACTGGAAGCTTCCTAGTGAGTTACTGGTCTTTATTCCATGATGGAAACTTAGGAACTTTGGTTCTGATATCAATGAAGGGGTCATCGTTAGCAGCAACATAGCACATTAATTCAAAAGTAAGGGGAAGGCCCAGGAGGAAAAAGCTAGATGATCTTTCTTCTGAAATATCTCCTTCTAAACAATCCAAACTACCACACACAACCAGAGTCAGGGGTCCCACATCAATCAAGACAATCAGAACATTTTTTTTTTTCTGGTGAGGTTCCCTACTGAGATGATTTTGATCTGTGGCAAGTTGACATTTAAATCAACTATAATAGCACTTATTATATGTCAAACATTGTGCTAGGTTTTGGAGTTACAATAAGAATATGGTGTTTATAATATAAAAATCAGGTTAAACATACAAAATAATCTCAAATGTAATTCAATAAATAAGACAATGGAATTATGTGCACAAGGTTGAACTAATAAGCCTCTGGATTATTATTGTTATGTATGCATGAGGGTGTGGTCTATGGTTAAGGAGGTATGAAAAAATGCTACCTAGGTAAAAGTGACACATAAAATTTTCAGTCATGAGGAAAAGTGTGATGAGTTTAGGGGATGGAGTTGTGTTTGGGTAGAGAGAAAACTCTGGATACTTTGCTGTAACTACAATACACTTCTACACACCACATTACTGATATTGATTGTCTTACTGTAAGTAATCTTTCAATTAACAATTTTAAATGTGACTGAATGTTTAGAAACAATTGTATTTTAAGATTCTGCATAAACTCGGAAATAAACATTTGAAATCAAGAATTCTGGGTCCTATCGCATATGGAGAATCCTCTGGATTCCTGGAAAAGGTAACACAACTGAGGTATCTGTTACTAGTCTAGCAAGGAAACATTGAGAGATGGTAAAAAGGGAAAATGAACCAAGAGACCTGCGCTTCATTCCTCATTCCAACACACAGACACTTTTAGTTCGGGTTGTTCTAAGTCCTGTAAGGACAGAGTCTTCTTTTGTGTAACTTCCAGGGTTAGGAGAGGGATCTTAAAGCTTCTGCTAAAGTGTAAAGCATTCTTTGATCCTACAAGCAGATTAGGGCATGGAGGTGACTCATAGAGTGTCTACTAGAGTGAACACATGTTTTGGATCTAGCACGCCTGTGTGGACTCTAGGTAAATTTCATACAAGCTCAATGGAGCAGGGAGTCATTTCAATTGTAGCTTTCATTGCAGAATACCTGATTTCTGGAGTTTGAGTGCTAAAGCAATCCTGTGGTCAAAATATTTGCATAATTCCTGGAATATCATAGGTACTCAACATCAGCTTCTGATGTCTTCTTGTTTTAGCAAGATCTAATCAGTCTCTTTTGTAGGGAGACTTAGATAATGATTTTCTAACTTCTCATTATTCTTAGATCCATACATTGTCTTGTCTGTCCCTGGCAAAGGCAGGCTAGACCAAGAGAAGCAGAGAAATGAATTATGGTGTTATACCACCAAGATATATGATGACTACTTCTTTGAAAGATAAAGGCCTTTAACAAACACTTGTCTTAGGAGCTCCAGCAGCATTTGTATTTGTTCTGATCTCTCAGTTCACCTAAAGTAGTACACAGAAGTCACATGAACTAAGTAGTCAGCACACTTGCTGCTAAGGGGGCATTTCTTACGCACAGTAATTCTTCAGCATTTCACTTCAGAAATGAATTATGAATTGGGGTATATAAGGAGAAATCTTTGTATGAAGTCTTCAGTGCTTTCATACATGTATAACCTAATGCCATAAATAATATTACCAGATGCAATGTAGCTTAGCAGGCTCTAAAATGAACTGAGTGTGGGAGATTTAATGAATGTGTATGTCATTCTATCATGCCCAGTGCATATTGGGGATTTTCTGATATTTCTATTTTCCATTCCCTCTTCATTTGTCAATGCTTTTTTCCTCTCCTCATCTTTAATTTAACAATCTAGGCCTTATTTAATATAATATAATATAATCTTTTCTGTTTTTTGGGCAAGGATATGAGAAAAGGCCCTGATGTCTAAAATTGGAAGAGGCTTCTATATGCTTTGCTCACACAAAATTACTTCTTTATTAAGATATTCTGGGTCTGACATGCAGGAAGCCCTGAGCTTGGTCACTAGTACAGTATAAAACTAGATGTGGTAATAAGAAGTTCAAGTTTATCCTGGACTACATAGTGAATTCAAGGCCAAGCTGGGCTATATAAGATTCTTCTTTTTATAAAAGTAGCAAGAAGACTGCCTCAATTGTTAGCAATGGTTTCACAAATGTGTGCTTACTATCCTGAGAAGACTGGGAAATTGAAAACCAGAGAGGGGCAGGTATAAGCTCAGATTATAATGCTGACATAATCAATAATGATTTGAGGTGAAAGGCCTCCTTTCTTTTTTTCCCAAATTTAAGACTAACAAGAACCTTAATGTAGTATGTGAGGATAGATTGAGCTAACAAATGTAAATTCTTGAGCAGTGCCTTTTGTGCAAAGCAGGTGCCCATTAAAGGAAAGACACCAGAAGACTCAAAAGTGAGTCTGAAGAGAAATGGAGGAGGAGTGGATGGTGGAGGGTAGGTGTGGAGAGGAAACTGCAGTGAGGATGTAAACAAACAAACAAATGAATAGTCAAAAGAGAGTCCAACATGGCAAACAGAGTGTCAGCAACCTTACTGATGCTTCTGTTTTTCCAACATATTAGTAATGGGCATTCTATGGGGCCCAAATCTCATATCTGATTTGGAAGCATTTCATTTTTCAGTCTTGTTTGTGAAACAGTGAAAATCAAGCAAAACTAGACTTTTTCTTCTTAAGAAAGAAAATCTTCAAAATAGTTTTTGTCCCTAACAATAGAATTTGGGAAAAATTTGGTCTTTGTATGAAAGATAACTGCCGAGAAGGCAGAGAGATTCATGTAATGTAAGTATTACTTTTTCAGCATAGTAATAGTTGTTGCAAACACAAATAAGAGAAGCTGTTATGATGGATGCCGAAGTTCCTTTTCAAGCCTGGGGTCTGTTTTCAAGAGAACACGTTAAGATGAGTGCTCAGCTTCAGAGTTGGTGATTATGTGAATATGCTGGGATTGCCTGATTTTCGTCAGTCTGGTAATGTGACAGACAGACAGACAGACAGACAGACAGAGCGAGCTTGTGTAGACACACAAGACAAAATATTATTATCCCGTTGTATATTTCCTACAAAATCAAGCAGCAGGTTATGTTGGCCTTTTGGAAAACAGCCAGGGGCTTCCTGTGCTGTCCTGTCTCTACCCCATTGTTATATGTACTCATTGGAACATTAGTCAAACTCATTTCATGGGGCATCAAAAAGGTTTTAATTTTTCAAATGAATTTGAAAATGCTGAAGACCTAATGACCTTTGTAACTCACATTAGCATATTCAAATCTAAGGGAAACCTTCCAGTATAAAATAACTCAAAGAATAGCTTCATGATTCCTAGAACCCCAGTTTTTAATTTATTTTGATTATTTTACATGTTTTGCCTGCATATCAATTTCTGTTAACCACATGTGTACACAGTACATGATGAGGCCAGAAGAAGGTATCAAATCCTCTCGGACCAGAGTCTCAAATGGCTGTGAGCTGCCATGTAAGCACTGGGAACGAGACATGAAAAATACTCTGCAAAGGTAGCAAATGGTCTGAGTGGCTGAGCCATCTCTCCAGCTCCTTAAAATATTTTAATAAACATCCTTTATAGCTAGTGACCTGGAAAACAAACCTTGGAAAGCCCCAGTAATTAATTATCTGGGTGAAAAAATTTATATGTTTGGTAGCAGGTATCTGTGAGCTGTTTTGGGGAGATGGAGTTTTAAATTTTGTCTCCTGAAATGAAGACAGTGTATTTTCCTAAAGCTGATTCTCACATGTGAAGAATCTCCTGGAATCTTTTGTTCTTGTTCATGATTAATTTAGGTAACTTGCTTGTATTATATTATTAAGCAGAAGCCAGTGGTTTTGCCATTTTATTTTGTGTATTAGGCACCAAAAACAGATCTTATTGTCTGATAAAATCCTTTTAAAGTTTTGTTCTACAGTTTTCTAGCCCTGACACACTTTTCTTTTTAACTAAAACTATTTTCTTAATTCAAGCAATTCTCCTGGTTGAAGAAAAGTTGTAAGCACTGTTAGTACTTGTCAGGAGTAAATGGGCCTCTAGAGAGTTCTTTGAAATGGGAAACATTTGAACAGAATATCGTCTTGCTTTCAGCTGTTTGTATAGATGCAATTTCTGCAATTCTATACCTCACAACTCTAATTTCTCTTCATCTGTGTCTCAGGCTTCCATCAATAATCCTTCTACTGAAACACACTTGACAAGAGAGGTAGAGTAGGCGCCCTTGCAATATCTCCTGAATGTCATTCAGCAGTGATTTGTAATCAGCCCGATACATTTCAGGAAGAAAAATGTGAAACTAAAGAGAAGATTCAATCCATACCAGTTCAGATTGGACAAGGGTGCTGTTAGGAGCATTTTATAAAATCACCTTTTGATTAGACGATGGCGATTGTATGAAACAGAAAAAAATTGAGTGATTTTTAGATTTTCATTGTTTGTATTTATCTATAAAATAAAACTGCTTATGTTCCTGTGTATAAAAAAAGAATTGGCTGTTTTCTGGATCCAATTACATCTAGCTGAAGCACCATGAGCCTTAACTAAATTTTTCTAATCTAGAAACTACATGATGTATTTATTTTTCCATCCTACCTTATCAATATTAGAAAGATGGTTCTGCTATGTGTGTACATTAAGCAAGAACCTGAGCTCCTTTTGGGACCTTCTGAGTTTTAGTTGATTATGAACTTGAAGCTGTGGTTACTAAATACAAAATAATTAAGAAAATTAAAAATATATTTTTTGCACATTAAAATGTGTTAACTATTATATATATTTTATCTTTGCTTAGTTGATGTGATGTCTTTCAAACTTTTAATTATTGTGATCACATTTTGAAAGGGTAAACAGATTTTTCAAGCCTCATGATACATTTCTCTATCAATTTAAAATCTACCAAACTCTCCTACTGTGGGTATGTAGTATTCACTCATGGAGAGCATCGGGGATGCTATGGAAAAGCATTTACCTGGGACACTGCCCTAGATTTTCAGTACATCTCTGTGCCTTACATGTGCTTAGAGCACACAAAAATAAGAGTGTATGCAAGGCACTGTTTGAAGAAGGAGCACTTGCAGCAATTGTAAGAATTAGATGTGATGGGGTGGGTGACCAGAAAGATAACTCTCCTCTCTTGCGAGTTAATTCTTATCTTGTGAGGAATCCCTATATGCCCCTGACTGAAACAGATGAACCTTATGCAATTTACTATGAGGGTCTAGAAGACATTTTGAAAGAGGTTACTCTGAAAGCAGAGAAAATGAAGCTTTTGTATCCATTTAATGTAAGTTCAAATTTTCCTCTGTTCAATTAGTAGTCTCTTTTCTTCTTTTAAAATTTTTTATTAACAAAACTGTATATAGCTGAGGGTGCAAAATGATATATGCATCTTAGTACCACATATAATCCAAGACATTCAGTCAATTGCCACAAGCATATGACATCACAGGCAAGGAGAACATTCATGATTTACTTCTCAGTGACAGTGAATGTACAAAATCCAACTGTTCACTTTTCTCAGATAAGAGGAATACATTTGATTTACTTTGGAAATAGGCTCTACTGTCTGATATGAGTTCAAGCCAGTAGTTGAGTGTTGAATTCTCTCAGATTATTCTTCTGAAGTGGGAGTACTCCAGCCTATTCTGGAAGAAGTCATAACTAGATAAAGGCTTCTGTGATCTGTGTGTTCATTCATTATTAGGAATGCTCTGAAAAGCCTTCTATGTGTCAGTGAGGCCTGATTAGAAACCGATATTTTGAAAAGAAGATGGAGAAGCTCATCTCTCACAGGGCATCACATCTCCACATAACAAAGGAAGTCATTTATGATGCAAACTGGTGAAATAAACGCCTTGTTACAGCTCCTTCTCCCAGGCCACCAGTGATCACAAATTGGACTGCCCCTCACACTTCTCCCTATTAAAAGCATAACGTCTTCTCGTAAAGATGGGTCAATCCATCCCATATGACTAAATGAACTACTAAAGTAGAAATGAAGGTTAGAATCCATTTAGAAGAATACAATATTTAGCTTTCACCATCCTGTGTAGGAAAGATATAAGACAAAATTGTAATTTCTAACGAGACTGCTATTGATACTATAAAGGAGAAATGTAAGTCTCTCTCTCTCTCTCTCTCTCTCTCTCTCTCTCTATATATATATATATATATATATATACACATACACACACACACACACACACATATGTATGTAAGGCTTCAACAAGTGATGTAACAAGTTAGACAAATCCCTGAATCTGCAGTGATAAAACTGTATTGTGTTAACCTCAGATGACAGTGTCCTTCCTACCTTGGTCTTACTTCATACACTACCTTTTGTTTGTGAACACATTCAAGAATTGACTCAGCTATTTCTTTCTTCTGGTGTCATTTATTGGCTAGATCCGACTACTGAAATTATTTTATGTACTTATCTTTTTCTTCTACTGCATTTTAAATTTTTTATAACTAAAGAAACCAACTGTGATGGTTTTATTTTTTAATTCAATATTTGTAACCACAGTCAACTTCAGGGCTAGAAAGATGCTAGTAATAGCTAGAAGGGCTTGCTGCTTCTTTTGTTTGACGTTGGTATAAAGGTCTCAGAGTGAACATTGTCCAGGAACTGGTAAGTAACTTGGGATTCATGAAATATATTTACTCAGTGGAGTAAATATATCTGGCAGAAGACTGTAGCTGTCTTTGGTCCAAGTTGCTTTGATGGAAGAGTAAAACTTTTAGCAGTGTCTGAGAATGTTTTTGAGATTTCACCACAGAACAGATGCTGATTATGAGGAAATGTATATATATATATATATATATATATATATATATATATATATATATAAATGGTAAATATTTGGATGTTTGCTTTTCAGTGCCCTGTGGATCACATGTTTAGTTGTGGTTTTTTTTTTTTTGATGGATTACATGAAGTCATTTAGTGAATGTGTCACCATGGAGCCTGCTCTCTCTAAAAATGAGAACTCCCACTCTTTGCTCAAATTAAATTAATCAGCTGCTGACCGTGAATATTTGAGGCTTGTGGGATGAGCCTTTATTGTGTATCAGGTGGACAAATCAAAGGACTCAGAGGAAACAGATGTTAGTCACATGGATTTGGGTGAAATAGAGATACTTACTGATTATTGTAGTCAGAAGCAGTACTTTGAAATTTTTTTTTTTTTTCAAAAATTCATGAGAGCAGGGGCTCATGGTAAAGTCTAAATAGGAAAATCCATAGCTGTATAATTGTAAAAGGATCACCAGCTTTTAATTTGGAAATTACGAAAATAATTTGAGTTGAGTCTTGGTAAATTCAGTTATTATCAGATTATTTATTTATTTATTTATTTATTTATTTGTTTATTTCTTTATTTGACATAATCACATGTGGGTTCATTTCCTATATGCTCTCAGGAGTGGACTATCAGAGATTGGTATAGATATATAATGTCTACAATGAATTTCATTAAAATGGTTATACTAAATTATAGGTTCAAGTGTGCTGAAATATTCATTTCATTGACAGATACTTGGATATTAAAATATTTTCTAAACATGATTTGATATTTTTTAGCTTTATGTTTCCAATTTGGGCTAGGCTTATATGATTATGATTACAAAGATAGGTGACCATGAACTTTACTTTGAATTATTACAGCTGAAGACTTTATGTTGGAAAACCAAAGATAATCTGAGTTTTAAAACTTTAAATGAAATATATAGACAATCTGAGGTTTTGCTTAAATCAATTTGATGCATAGACATTATGAGAAATGTATAATTTCATAGGAATAGGAAGGGTAAACTTTAAGAATACTAGAAATATGCAATGGGGAAGATGATCATTCATTTAGCAGATGATATAAATTTTGGGGCACACATTTGATTGTAATCTGGAGTAACAAATGTGATAATTACATAGTAGGTTGGCTGCACCAGTGAATCTCTAAGGAGGTTCTTATTTTCAGAGGAGACAATAGAATGCAAGACTAAAAGATCAAACATGGAAGAGCTGTGAGAAAGGAGGAAATTTATCCTTGAAAGGGATGAGAAAGGGGTATGATCTAATGGTGGTGGATTAGGATCCAGAATTACTTATGACATGTGAAATAACTCTTAAAGAATAAAGTACATATTTGTAAAATGTAGTTTAAGAGGTGTTTAATATCCTTAGCCACCAGAGAAATGCAAATTCAATTTACTTTGAGATTCCATCTTATTCCAGTTATAATAGCTAAGATCAAGAAAGAAAGTGACAACAGATGCTGAAAGGATGTGGGAGAAGGAGACCCATTATTGCTAGTGGATGTGCAAACTGATACAACCTTATGAAAACCACTGTGGAGGTTGCTCAATAGATAGAAGTGGAACCATCATATGATCCAGTTTTATACTAAAAGGGCTCTGTATCCTACTACACAGACACTTGCTCATCTGTGTTCATTTCTGCTCAATTTATAATATCTAGATAATGGAAACAAAGTGGATATCTGTCTGTCAATTGTACTGAAATTAACCCAGACGCAGCAAGATAAACACAGCTTATCCTGTCTTATACCTGGATCCTAGGTTCCAAACATCTGATTTTGTGTTTAAATGGGAGTACCTATAGAAGCCAGGAAATATGATTAATTCTTAAATGAATCGATTTTGGCAGGCTTTGTAAAAATGATCTCATTCAGATAGAAGTGGTGAAATTATTCTTTCTTAAATGTATACAAAGTTTCTGTTTAAAATTTTCTTTTGTAATAAATGGCTTCAACATTAGTGGTCTCTTCTCATTCTTCCTTAAACAGGCAAAGAATGATCAACATTAAATTTGTCAGTTCATAATTTCTACAGTCTATTGTTTTTTGACATTTTAGAACTAAAACATAATTTTTAAATACAAGAATAAAAAGGAAAAGAAATAAACTGAAAAACTTTAGATATAGCTAGGGAAAGTCCTAATAATTTAAAAGAAACCAAAATAGGTTCTGCATGTTTGACTACTTCTGAGTAACCATATTCTAAGAAAAGTGAAAAAAGATAAAAATTGGGCTGGAGAGATGCTCAGTGGTTAAGAGCACTGTCTGCTCTTCCAGCGGTCCTGAGTTCAATTCCCAGCAACCACATTGTGGCTCACAACCATCTGTAATGGGGAACCGATGCCCTCTTCTGGTGTCTGAAGGCAGTGACAGTATACTCACATACATAAAATAAATCCTTAAAAAAAGACAAAAATCCAAGTATCTACTAATACTCTGAACTTAAATAATACAAGAGTTAAAATATTTAAGAAAATTAGAAATGAACTTTAAATATATCTGTAAGGTACAGAAATAAGACAAGCTTCTTGCATCTAGGAAACATTAAACACAAGACCATGGGACAATGATGCAGATGTGAGACAAGTGGTGACTGCCCAAGGACTCTCCTCTTATTGACTGTCACTAGAGATGCCAACAAGAAGACCTTTTTAAATGAACAAAGAATAAAAATATTTTACTCAAGTGCCTTTTAAAAGTATGTGATAAGATTACTCTCTCTATTATAAAGAATCAAAGTAGAGAACTCATTTCCTTTGGACAGATACTTAGCTGTGCACTGGGCAGACAATGGCAGGTTTGCTATTAATTATTTGAGGAACTTTGCTGTTTTAATAATAACTTTGCTGTCATTTTCAGTCTCCACAACAATGTACAATCGCACCTTTCTCCACAGCCTCTATGATATTTGTTACCTTCTTTCCTTTTGATGACAGCCATTCTCAAAGATACGATGTAACATTCATCTTGTTTTTGTACTTTTATTTTTCTGATGACTATGAGTTTCACCATTTTTGGATCAGTTAATTTTACACATTATTTCTTTGTGTTTTTGTTGCTTTAAAAATAATTTCTTCTTACTGTCATATAATATATCGACACCATAGTACCAAGTTACATTTTAGTTGCCTTCCAATTTTGAATTTACAAATCAAATATGAATAATGATACTATTAAGTATCTATGTGTTCTATTTTCTGTGGACATTAGCTTTGAGCTGCTTTGATCAATACTAAGAAGTACAACTTCTAAATCATAAGGTAGGCATGTGAACAATTTTGTAAGAAATGGCTAAACTGTCTTGCATAATGATTGTATGACTTGAACTGCCACTAGGAGTGAATAAGAGTTTCAGGTGCTCTACATCCTTGCCAACACTGGAGTTGCTGGCAGCCTTTTGGATTCGGACAGTTTCAGTAGGTATATGCTACATGTCATTATTGTTTTAATTTTGCAGCTCCACGGTGACATAAAACATGAGACATCTTTTCATTTGCTCACTTGCCATCTGTCAATCTGGTGAAGTTAAGGTCTATTTTATCATTTCCCCCTTCTATTTATTGAGTTTTAAGAGCTCTTTGTGTAATTTGGATAAGAATCCCTTTCCAAAATGAGCTTTGCATGTATTTTCTCCCAGTTTGTGACTGCATTTTCATTGTGATGACCCTATTTCTTTTTGCAGAACAATATTTTTTTTGAATCAGTGAAATCACAATATCACTTTTAAGGAACATGTATGTGATGGCTGGATGAGAGTAGCAGCCTAAAATGTAATAATAATTAGCATATCTCCCTGCAAAAAAAAAAAAGACAATAACAGCATTATGCATAAAAACTGCCAAATTTCAGACCATGCCTTATTGTTTAAATATAGGGTTCATTATTATTTAAGGATATTAGCCCATTGTAAAAATGGCAAATGATTATTTGACAGAAAAGTTTAATCTAATTCATTGCCTCACAATCCCTCCCAAATATTAATTACGAACCTACTATGATCAAGAAAAGGTTTTTTTTTTTTAACTCATTAGGCAAAGGGTGTAAAATAGTCTATCTCAACAAAACTACTTGGCAGCAAGAACTAGTACCATATATCCAAAATAATTGAAATACTAGACTAAATTCTAGTTCATGCAAAGCGATAGAGGCAGGGATGAATTACTGTTGTGTTCTATGCAAGGGGGCAGCTCTTTCTAGGTGTTTCAGTCAGATAGGTGTTTGAACCTTGATAGGATGAAGCATCTTATCTACTGTCAAACATCTTAATGGTAAATAAAGCCATAGCACTCAGGACACTGAGGGACAATGAGAAGAGCATATTCCTAAGAGTGAGAAAGATGCCCTTTTCTACTCTTGGTCCCACTGACAAGCTACAAGTAATTGTTGGACTCAACTTTTAGTATGACTTAAGTTCCCACCCTCTATTTCTTTATCACCATGTCTTTCATCATTTCTAAAATCAATGAGTATTTTAATAGAGAATTGTTAAATTCTGATACCATTTTTTAAGAAATTGTGAAGGCCCTTCATGTTTAGGTTTGATCCAATGATCAGTTAGCTTTCTGTTTAGAAAAGGTAGAAACATCTACACCTTTTTACTAGACAGCAGTGACAAAATTTTGTGGTTAAAATGCCCAAATAAGTGTCTTAATCTATTAATCAAGATAATTAACCCAGCTATAAAGCTATCACACTCTTGCAATAAGAGCCTCTCCATGTTTTTTATGTCTCTAGTATTATTAAAGATGATCATATATTTTATTGGGGACTAGAGAAATGATTATTTTCTGCCCTATTAATCCTACATAGTTATAGGTAATAATAATAAATATGTAAAAGGAGGATGTCCCCATTTTCCTTCTTATAATGTTATTTTCATTGCAAACACTCTTTGGCATTTCTGTAGCTTTTGTTTCCTAAACTGGCTATATTCTTCCCATGGATTGAATACTTAATTTGTGTTGTGAAATCTCAGCATCTTCAGCCTTGGATGCCCACACTAAGTAGCTATACATTATACCCAAGTGTTTCTGGTGAAACATGAGTCAGGATGATAAGAAAGTATTTTAAACTATGGAGCCTATTTTTTTGTTCTCCTTCATAAATTTGAATTTGCGATGGCTTAGGAATACATTTGCTCTGGCTTAAACAGGGAGGAGGAAGAAGCGAGAGGGTAAAAGTCTGCACTGTCCATGCATGAAATTGCCTTTAGTAATTGGCTTTGGCGGGCCTAAGGTACTAAACTGCAGAGCTTTACTAAATGTGAGGTTGGGATGAGAAGGGTAAGCAGTAATTAGTCAGTCACTTTGACTTTTTAGACACAGCTTAGCATTTATTACTGTTTCTCTCACTGCTCTGACCTAAATCAATGACCTTTAAACTGGAATATATTTTCTTGTACCTATTATAACCCTTCTCTTTAACACTTCTGTTATACATTAAAAAATTAAAAACCAGAAGAATCAAGTGATCCAATGTATGGAGGACATCTAGCCATCCATGGAGAAGGGGCTATTTTTAACATCATTGAAACATCAAGAAGCAGTCACCATGAAAAAAGAATTGTCTCATTTAGTGTAAGAAGTGCTAATGGGCCATTTATGATCAAGGTGAGAATAACAATCACAAATTCATAGAGCAGCGTGTAGAGCAATGAGATGACTTAGCTGGTACAGGCACCTGATGACCTGAGATGGGCTCCTAGGACCCACGTGGTGAAAGGAGAAAGCTGACTCCCAAATGATGTCCTTTGTCCTCTACATCTGCACTGTGGAGGCTGTAGGAGAAGCTGCATGCATAACAAATAAGTAAAAATCTAAAAACAAAAAGAAAAGCTCATGTTCAACATATTTAAAAAACTTTTAGGTTAGGAAATTCCATCTTGGTTGTAGTGAGTATAGGAATTTGGATCATAGATGACTACCTATACATGATAGACGGAATAATGATTTCTTCAATATGATATCCCCAGAACCTATGAAAATGTCATATACAAGACAAATAGAAGTGGGTTTTTGATAATGAATATAAGGCTGCTCACAATTGGCCTTTAGATGGGGAGATTCTTCCTGTGTTTTAGATGAGCACAATGTTGTCTCTAATGGTGGAAGAGGGAAACAGATGGATCTATATGCAATTGATGTGATGGGTGGGAGAATTTAGCATTGTTATGCGTGGAAATGGAAGCAGAACATGATCAAGACATGCAGGAAGCCTCCCAGCTAGTAAGGTCATGGATGGAGACAGACTATGCCCCAGAGTCTTCCAAAGAACACAGAGTCCTGCCAACATCTAGATTTTAGCTTAGTGAGACTCATGCTATATTGTTGTATCATTTTTAGTCATGAGTTTTAAAAAACAATTTGTTATTTTTAAAGTAGAAATTCAAATACTGAGAAAATTTCTTTTTGTAATAAATTACTTCTTTAAAAGAGAACTAAAATGTGCAAGCCTTATGTTTTCTATGCTACTGCAATTAATTTTCCCACTGACATTTTGTCATGGTTGTAATCCCTGATTTGAAATGATGTCACAGTGACAGCTAGAATTGGTATGAAATGTCCAGCTGGCATGGACAACATGAAGTGTTGGAGTTGTGGTTACTTCAGATTTCCCTAAAAGCACAGAGTTCCCTGTGTTACAAACAGTCCCCTCTCTATCAAAAAACAATGACACAGTATACTTTGATGATCGAAATATCGATATGCCTTTTGGAAGATGAGTTATTCTTTGGAGTCTTCTACAACTGTAGCTGGCTTCAAAACACCCTTCCCTAGCCACATATTTAATGCTATTCACATTTGTTAGGAGGCATGGGTGGTTTTATTAGGGAAAACAGAAAACAAATGTGTTTTTTATGAATAGGTCCCTTTCTACTTCAAGGAGCCTTTTTAAAAATTCTGAATATTGATAGCAGATCATCCCATGGTGAAGTACAAAAATTTACATTTTGGATGTACTTTATTTCAGATGACATTTTATCTCTGTCTTTCAGTCCCTTTATCTAAGTGTTCTACTGAAATAATTAAAAATATACAGACACTTAGCTGTTCTGTTCCAGTGAAGACACCATATCCTAATCTATCCTAGAGGACCTGCTGCACTCAGAGCAGTTGGTAAGAATCCCCAGCCCCTCCAGGGGGCTACTTGTAACCCAGTGGACTCGGGACCCATCACCCACCAAAACCCCTGCTTGCTTTCCTCCCTTCTTCCCCTTCTGCCCAGTTCTTTCTGCTGGGGCAAATTCCTAGCTAGTCTGCTCCCATGAAGGCACCATATCTTGACCCATTCTACAGGATTCGCAGTTGACTGCTAATTCATCTGTTTCCATGAAGCCACCATATCATGAGCCATCCTAGAGGATCTGCTGCACTCAGAGCCATTGATACCACAGCTTGAAGACATGGAGGGCAACTGACCCAACAGACTGAAAGACTCCCTGGAATTCTGCTGCACATAGGGAAACAGAAACCACAATCAGTAGCACCCCCTGGAGAACATCTTCACACAGGACAACAGTTTGACTGCTCCATTGAAGACACAACAGTCTGAAGGCCTCCCAGGAGATCTACTGCAGCCAGCTTTTCTGCCCCCCTGAAGAGCCCCAAGTTGGAAGGCCCCACAGGTGGTCTGCTATAGCCAGGGCTGCAGGCCTACCAGGAAACCTGAAGCAACCCAGGGACAAAAGAGTCAGACTCCAGACAAAGTCACCCAGATCAACAAACACCAGGGATATCCAGATGGTGAGAAGCAAGCACAAGCCCATAAGCAACAGAAGCCAATATATGTGGGCTTCATCAGAACCCAGTTCTCCTACCACAGCAAGCCCCGAATACACCAACACATCTGAAAATAACAAATCTGTCCTAAAACCCTATCTCATGAAGGTAACAGAGTCCTTTAAGGAGGATATCAATAACTCACTGAAAGAAATACAGGAAAACACAGGTAAACAGGTGAAGGAATTGAAAAAAGCAAGACCTAAAAGTAGAAGTAGAAAAAAATAAATAAGACACAAATGGAAGCAAATCTGGAAATGGAAAACCTAGGAAAGAGGTCAGGAATTACAGATGTAAGTATCACCAACAGAATACAAGAGACAGAAGAATCTCAGGTGTAGAAGAGGTAGACACAACTGTCAAAGAAAATTCAAAATGTAAAAATCTCCTAACCCAAAGCATCCAGGAAATTCAGGACACAATGAAAGGACCAAATCTAAGAATAATAGGAATAAAGGAGAACAAAAATTCCCTTCTCAAGGGACCTGAAAATATCTTCAACAAAATCATAGAAGAAAACTTCCCCAACCTAACGAAAGAGATTGCCATAAAGGTACAAGAAGCCTATAGAACACTGAATAAATGGGACCAGAAAAGAAATCCTCTTGTCACATAATAATCAATACTAAACACACAAACAGAGAAAGAATATTAAAAGCTGCCAGGGAAAAGAGTCAAGTAACATACAAAGTTAGACCTATCAGAATTACACCAGACTTCTCAACAGAGACTATGAAAGTCAGAAGAACCTGGTCAGAGGTCATGCAGACTCTAAGAGAACTCAAATGCCAGCCTAGGCTCCTATACCCAGCAAAATTCTTAATCAACATATATCGAGAAAACAAAATATTCCAGGACAAAACCACACTCAAACAGTGTCTACCTATCAAACCAGCCAAACAGAGGATTCTAGAAGGAAAACTCCAACACAAGGAAGGTTACTGTAACAAGGAAAGGACAAGATATTAAGCATCTCACAACAAAACCAAAAGGAGAGAACCACAAGCACATAAAGTCACATACAAAAAGAAACTTATCAGGAACCAACAGTCATCTCTCTTTAACATCTCTCAATATTAATGGATTCAATTTACCTATAAAATGACATAAGCTAAGAGACTGGATACACAAAGAAGATTCAGCATTTTGCTGCATACAAGAAACATAACTCAATTACAAAGACGCACTCTATCTCAGAGTAAAAGGATAGAAAAAGGTCTTCCAAGCAAATGGTCCCAGGAAACAAGCTGGAGTTGCCATCCTAATATCTAATAAAATAGACTTTCAATCAAAAATTAAGTGTGATGAGGAAGGACACTTCATATTCATCAAGGGGAAAATCCACCAAAAGCAAGTCTCAATTCTGAACATCTATGCCCCAAATGCAAGAGAACCCACATTTATAAAAGAAACTTTACTAAAGCTTAAAACACACATTGAAACCCACACAATAATAATAATAGGAAATTTCAATACCCCACTGTCAGCAATGGACAGGTCATTGAAACAGAAACTAAGCAGAGACACAGTGAAATTAAGAGAGGTTATAAGCCAAATGGATTTAACAGATATCTACAGAACATTTCACCCTAAGTCAAAAGAATACACCTTCTCAGCACCTCATGGTACCTTCTCCAAAATCAACCATATAATTGGTCCCAAACCTCAGCCAATACAAGAAAATTGAAATAATCCCATGCATCCTATCAGATCATCATGGCCTAAGGCTGGTCTTCAATAATAACAAAAACAATAGAAATCCCACATACATGTGGAAACCAAACAACTCTCTACTCAATAATAACTTGGTCAGGGAAGAAATAAAGAAAGAAATTAAAGACTTTCTGGAATTTAATGAAAATGTTGGCACATGATTCCCAAACTTATGGGACTAAATGAAAGCAGTGCTACGAGGAAAATTCATAGCACTAAATGCCCTGGTAAAGAAACTGGAGAGATCTTACACTAACAACTTAACAGCATTCATGAGAGCTCTAGAACAAAAAGAATCAAACTCACCAAAGAGAAGTAAAAGGCAGGAAATAGTCAAACTAAGGGTCGAAATCAGCCAAATAGAAACAAAGAGAACAACACAAAGAATCAAGAAAACCAAAAGCTGGTTCTCTGAGAGAATCAACAAGATAGATAAACCCCTAGCCAAACTAACTAAAGGGTCTAGAGGTCATATTCAAATTAACAAAATCAGAAATGAAAAGGGAGACATAACAACAGTAAAAAAATGTAAAAAATCATCAGATCGTACTATAAAAGCCTATACTTAACAAAGCTGGAAAATCTAGATGAAATGGATGCTTTTCTAGACAGAGACAACATACCGAAGTTAAATCAAGAGCAAGTAAACTATCTAAACAGGCCCATATTGCTCAATGAAATAGAAGAATTCATTAAAAACCTCCCAATCAAAAACAAAACAAAGCAAAACAAAACAAAACAGAGTTTAGTGCAGAATTATACCAGACCTTCAAAGAAGACCTGATACCAATATTTCTCAAACTATTCCATAAAATAGAAACAGAAGGAACACTACCTAACTTGTTCTATGAAGCCACAGTTACTCAGATACCTAAACCACACAAGGACCCAACCAAAAAAGAGATCTCAGTAATGTTCTTGCACACTGAATCCAAGAATGCGTCAAAACCATCATTCACCACTATCAAGTAGGCTTCATCTTAAGGATGCAAGGTTGGTTAAACATGTGAAAATCCATTAAAGTAACCCACTATATAAACAAACTCAAAGAAAAAAAATCACATGATTATCTCATTAGATGCAGAAAAAACATTTGACAAAATACAACACCCCTTCATGTTAAAAGTATTGGAGAGAACAGGAATTCAAGGCCCATACCTAAACTTGATAAAAGCAACTTACTGCAAACCAATAGCCAATATCAAATTAAATGGAGACATACTAATATCGGGGACAAGACAAGGATGCCCAAAGTGGGATCCAGCTCAAGGGGGAGGTCCCAAGGCCTGAAACTATTACTGAAGCTATAGAGTTCTCATAAAAAGGGACCTAACATGTCCACACTCTTGAAGAACCAACAAGCAGCTGAAAGAATCAGATGCAGATATTTGTATCCAACCAATGGACAGAAACTGCTGGCCCCTGTGGTTGAATTAGGGAAAGGGTGAAAGAAACTGAGGAGGAGGAGGGATACCCTGTAGGAGGACCAGAAGTCTCAATTAATCTGGATCCCCAAGATCTCTCAAACACTGGACCAACAAGCAGGCAGCATACACCAGCTAATATGAGATCCCCAACACATATACAGCAGAGATGATGCACCTAACCCTCAAGAGACTGGAGGCTCCAGGGAGTTTAGAGGTCAGGTGGGGGTAGGGGGTGGGGGCTGGGCGCACATCCTCGTGCAGACCGTGTTATGGAGAGGAGGTATGGGATGCGGAGGAGTAGGAGGGGGGACTGGGTGGGGGAGGGATAAAATCTGGTGTACAAAAAAATTAATTAATTAATTAAAAAAGAACAATAAAAACCCTCAACAATATGATTGTGAAATAATCCATTTAAAATAATTACTGGAAACCACACAAAATAGGCCAATTAAGAGGCTAGCCTGGTCTATAGAGTGAGTTCCAGGGCAGTCAGGGCTATACAGAGAATCCCTGTCTTGAAAAAAAAAAAAACCCAAAACAAATAAACAAACAAAAAAAGAATATGAGTCCTTTAAAATAATGGCTAAGTGTAGGCTAACACCTCCAAATATTTTCTTGCTATTGGAACTCGGGGATATCATGTTTTTTTAGAAAAAATTCACAAATCCATCAGTGTTCAAGATTGCATTATATTTGGGTGGGGGTTGGTATAGGTATACTTGTACCATTGGACTTTTTGCATGGCTTAGCACTATTTTATAGACTCTAACATACAAAGTATTTTTTTTTTGGTTTAGATTTCCTCTAGTTATTTAGGTATATGTTTAGATTACTCAAATATTAATTAGTCTGGTTAATACTTTTATCATGGTTAGAGTCATGGGCAATCCCAAATGTGTTGCAAAGGCAGATATGACTCTTAAGAGGGGGTGGATGTCTGAGAAGTGTCTAGGGAACAACCAAATAGAGTTAGGACAAGATGGTTTAACCTTAGTCACTTCAGCTGTCTAAATAAGACCTGCATAATTGCATAACAGCAACACTGAGATATGCCAGCATTGATTATGAAGATTTTACTTTGTCTATATTGAATATTTTATGGTTTCATTTGAGGTTTAAGATTGTTTCTCTATTTGTTAATGCTAGTGTTAAATTAAAGAGAATTAAATTCAATCTCTAGATTGTTTTGTATTATATAGCCAATATAAATAATGATCAAACAGTAAGGATGGCGGTAAGGATAGAAATTGTGAAAGCCTGGTTTGAAACTATATTTCAGAGTTGTTAAAAATGAAGGATAATGATGGTTGCACATAAATAGGTACATAGACCCAAATAAACACGCATGCAGCTGAGGCCTCTTAGTTTTGACAAAGATCAGAAAAACTTTCACAGATACAAATACAGACTATTTAACAAATGATGTTGGGAAAAATGCTTACCCATGTGTAAAATCATGATACTTGATCTCCATTTCTTATTTTACATAAAACTTAGACCCATATGGTGACCAGTTTTATGTCAACTTGACAGAAGCTAGAGGTATTTGAAAGGATGTAATCCCAATTGACAGAAATGCCTCTGTAAGATCTAGTTCTAGGCATTTTATTAATTTGTGATTGATGCAGGAGGACCCACAGCATTGTGTGTGATGCCATTGGTGAGGTGGTCATCCTGGTTTTTCTAAGAAAGCATGTTGACTAAGTGATGAGGAGAAATCCAGCAAACCACACTTTTCACTGGCCTACGAAATATCTCCTGCCTCAAACATTGTGTCCTGTTTCAGCTTCAGTCCTGAATTAACTTCAATGATTATGATGTAGCAGTGTAAGCCAAATAAACCCTTTCTTCCCTCTCCCCACAAAAGGAAAATTTTGTAGTAGCAGATGTTCTCAAAAATAGTGAGATTTCAAATAAACTACTTAAAATTATTCATAGAAAATGAGAGCGAGTGAAATGTTTATCTAAATTTTTAGACACCTAAAATATCTAAAAGTAAAAATTTTATCCAAAATAAACGTTTTATCATTTTATGTGTCAGTGTTCTATTTGCATGTATGACTATGAGGTTCACAAGTGATGGATGCCTACAGAGATGAGAAAAAGCATTGGCTCTCCTAGAAAAGGGATTACAGTCGGTTATAAGATGCCATGCCGGTGCTGAAAACAGAACCTGATCCTCTGCAAAAGTAACAAGTGTTTCTATTTCAAATTTTAGATTCTAGATGCTTTTTTTCAATTCCTTTACCTGTTTGGTTGTGTTTTCCTGTATTTCTTTAAGGGATTTATGTTTCCTCTTTAGGAGCTCCTATCTGTTTACCTGTGTTCTCCTGTAACTATTTTTTTCTAAGATTTTTTATTTACATTCCAAATCATTTCCCCTTTCCCATTTCCTCCCTCCCCGAAAGTCCCATAAGCCCCCTTCCCTCCCTCTTTTCCCCATTCAACCCCCTCTCGCTTCTCTGTCTTGGCATTCCCCTACATCCAGTCTTTCCAGGACCAGGGGTCTCTCCTTCCATCTTCTTGGAAATCTATTGATATGCGAATTGTGTCTAGGGTATTCCGAGATTCTGGGTTAATATCCCCTTATCAGTGACTGCATACCATGTGTGTTCGTTTTTGATCGGGTTACCTCACTAAGGATGATATTTTCAAGTTCTGACCATTTGCCTAGGAATTTCGTGAATTCATTGTTTTTAATTGCAGAACAGTATTCCATTGTGTAAATATACCACATCTTCTGAATCCATTCCTCCATTGAGGGACATCTGGGTTCTTTCCAGCTTCTGGCTATTATAAATAAGGCTGCTATGAACATAGTGGAGCATGTGTCCTTATTGCATGCAGGTAAAGTCTCTGGGTATATGCCCAGGAGTGGTATAGCCGGATCCTCCGGGAGTGTCATGCCCAGTTTTCTGAGGAACCACCAGACTGCTTTCCAGAGTGGTTGTACCAGCTTGCAATCCCACCAGCAGTGGAGGAGTGTTCCTCTTTCTCCACATCCTCGCCAACAACTGCTGTCTCCTGTGTTTTTGATCTTAGTCATTCTGACTGGTGTGAGATGGAATCTCAGGGTTGTTTTGATTTGCATTTCCCTAATGACTAAGGATGATGAACATTTCTTTAGGTGCTTCTCAGCCATTAGATATTCTTCAGGTGAGAATTCTTTGTTTAGCTCTGTACCCCATTTTTTAATAGGGTTACTTGCCTCTCTGGAGTTTAACTTCTTGAGTTCTTTGTATATCTTGGATATTAGCCCTCTGTCGGATGTAGGGTTGGTAAAGATCATTTCCCAGTTAGTTGGTTGCCGCTTTGTCTTTTTGACAGTGTCTTTTGCCTTGCAGAAACTTTGCAATTTGAAATAGAAACAATAAAGAAATCACAAAGGGAGACAATGCTGAAGATAGAAAACCTAGGAAAGAGATCAGAGTCACAGATACAAGCATCAGCAACAGAATATAAGAGATAGAAGAAAGAATCTCAGGTGTGGAAGATACCATAGAAAACATTGACTAAACAGTCAAAGAAAATGCAAAATTCAAAAAGCTCCTAACCCAAAACATCCAGGAAATCCAGGTTGCAATGAAAAGACCAAATCTAAGAATTACAGGTATAGAAGAGAGTGAAGATTCCCAACTCAAAGGTCCAATAAACTTCTTCAACAAAATTATAGAAGAAAAACTCCCTAACCTAAAGAAAGAGATGCCCATAAACATACAAGAAGTCTACAGAACCCCAAATAGATTGGAGATGCTCCAACAGGTAGAAAGGACATATACTCCGCTATATCCATAGCAGCCTTATTTATAATAGCCAGAATCTGGAAAGAATCCAGATGTCCCTCAACAGAGGAATGGATACAGAAATTGTGGTACATTTGCATAATGGACTACTACTCAGCTATTGAAAACAATGACTTAATGAAATTCACAGACAAATAGATGGAATTTAAAAATATCATCCTGAGTGAGGTAAGTCAGTCACAAAAGAATACACAAGGTATGCACTCACTGATAAGTGGATGTTATCCCAAAAGTTCAGAATACCCAAGATTCAATTTACAGACCATATGAAGCCCAAGAAGAAGGAAGACCAAAGTGTGGATGCTTCGGTCCTTCTTAGAAGGGGGAACAAAATACTCACAAGAGGAAATATGGAAACAAAGTGTTGAGCAGAGACTAAAGGAAAGGCCATCAAGGGCTTGCCCCACCCAGGGATCCTTCTCATATGTAGATGCCAAACCTACACACTATTGCTCATGCCAAGAAGTGCTTGCTGACTGGAGTCTGATATAGCTGTGTCCTGAGATGCTCTGCCAGAGCCTGACCAATACAGTTGTGGATGCTTGCAGCCAACCATCGAACTGAATGCAGGAACCCCAATAGAGAAGTTAGGACAAGAACTGAAGGAGCTGAACGTGTTTGCAACCCCAAAGGAAGAACAACAACATCAACCAACCAGAGCTACCAGGGACTAAACCACTAACCAAAGAGTAGACATGGAGGGACCCATGGTTCCAGCTGCATATGTAGCAGAGGATGGCCTTATCTGGCATCAGTGGGAGGAGAGGTCCTTGGTCCTGTGAAGGATCGATGCCCTATTGTAGGGGAATGCTAGGGTGGTTAGGTGGGAGTGGGCGGGTGGGTGGGGGAGCACCCTCATAGAAGCCAGGGGTGGGGGGATGTGATAGTGGGGTTGAGGAGAAGAAACCAGGAATGGAAATAACACTTGAAATGTAAATAAATAAAATAACCAATAAAAAAAAAAGTAACGGCCAGATCGGCAGGCCATCGCGTCTGCAGGTGAGCGGCGCCACAGAGAGTGTGCAGATTGCACTCCGCCATCTTTGCTCCAGTGACTGAGAAGTTGGGACAGCCAGGTTCTGAGACAGACAGGCATAATACCGCTTGGGTCTCGGGCGGCTTGTGTGTATGCAGCTCCCAAGTGCGGGGCTGATCTGCAGTAACCAGCACGTCAGCTCTGCTGTGGGACTTCTGCCTGGCAGAGGGACGCCCCCTTCCCCCCCCCAGGAGAGATCACTCACCCCTGCACAGGGCAGGAGCCTACCAGCCTCCCTTTGGCGACCTCTGCTCCAGGCATCCACTAGGCTGAGCCTTTGGATGTGCAAGGCCTCCCCAGTATAAGATCACTTGGGGCAAGGCACATTAGGGCTCCAAAGTCACTCAGGAGCAGGCAGGCCCCAGAAATCGGTGCCAGGGGAATCCTGGCAATCCAGGGGGGGCAGAAATAGCTTTGCAGGCTCACAGGAGGTCCAACCAACAGCCAGTGGCAGCAGGACCAACTAACATCAGAGGTATCCAGATGGCAAAAGGCAAACGTAGGAATGTTACTAACAGAAATCAAAGTAATGTGGGACCATCCGAACCCAACTCTCCAACAGCAGCAAGTCCTGGATACCCCACCACACCCGAAAGACAAGATCTGGATTTAAAATCACTTCTCATGATGCTATTAGAGGATCACAAGAAGGACACAAATACATCTCATAAAGAGTTACAGGAGACCATGAATCAACGGTTAGAAGCCCTTACAAAGGAAACACAAAAATCGCTTAGAGAAATGCGGGAGAACATGGATCAAAAGATGGAGGCGCACAAGGAGACAACACAAAAATCGCTTAACGAGATGAATCAACGGGTAGATGCACTCACAAAGGAATCACAAAATTGGCATAAAGAAATGCAGAAGAATATGGGTCAACAGACGGATGCCCATAAGGAGACAACACAACAATTGCTTAAAGAAATGAATCAACGGTTAGATGCCCTTGCAAAGGAAACATGAGAACTGCTTAAAGAAATGCAGGAGACAATGGATCAACAGATGGATTCCCATGAGGAGGAAACACAAAAATCACTCAGAGAAATGCAGGAGAACGTGGGTCATCAGGAAGAAATCCTGAAAGAGGCAATGCAAAAATACCTTAAAGAAATACAGGAAAATACAAACAAACAAGTGAAGGATCTCAGCAAATCCATCCAGGAACTAAAAAAGGAAGTAGAAACAACTAAGAAATCACAAAGGGAGACAACTTTGGAGATAGAAAACCTTGGGAAGAAATCAGGAGTCATAGATGCAAACATAAACAATAGAATACAAGAGATGGAAGAGAGAATCTCAGGTGCTGAAGACTCCATAGAAAGCATCGACTCAACAGTCAAAGAAAATGCAAAATGCAAAAAACGTGTAACCCAAAACATCCAGGAAATCCAGGACACAATGAGAAGACCAAACCTAAGGATTATAGGTAATAGATGAGAGTGAAGATTTGCAACTTAAAGGGCCAGTAAACATCTTCAACAAAATTATGGAGGAAAACTTCCCTAACTTAAAGAGAGAGATGCCGATGAACGTACAAGAAGCCTACAGAACTCCAAACAGACTGGACCAGAACAGAAATACCTCCCGTCACATAATAATCAAAACACCGAATGTTCTAAACAAAGAAAGAATACTAAAAGCAGTAAGAGAAAAGGGCCAAGTAACATACAAAGGAAGACCTATCTGAATCACACCAGACTTCTCACCAGAGACTATGAAAGCCAGAAGATCCTGGGCAGATCTCATGCAGACACTAAGACAGCACAAATGCCAGCCTAGACTACTATACCCAGCAAAACTCTCAATCACCATAAATGGAGAGACCAAGATATTCCATGATAAAACCAAATTTTCACAATATCTTTCCACAAATCCAGCCCTGCAACGGATAATAGGTGGAAACCTCCAATACAGGGAGAGAAACAACACCCTGGAAAAAATGAGATAATAACCTTCTTGAATCAAACCCAAAAGTAGATAACCACTCAAACATAAAGATAGCGTCAAGAATGGCAGATGGCAATAATCACTATGCCTTAATCTCTCTTAATATCAATGATCTCAATTCCCCAATTAAAAGACATAGACTAGCAGACTGGATACGTAAACAGGACCCAGCATTTTGCTGCATGCAGGAAACGCACCTCAGTGTCAAAGACAAACACTACCTCAGAGTAAAAGGCTGGAAAACAATTTTACAAGCAAATGGCCCCAAGAAACGAGGTGGAGTAGCCATCCTAATATCGGATAAAATTGATTTTCAACCTAAAGTCATCAAAAAAGACACAGAAGGACACTACATACTGATCAAGGGAAAAATCCACCATCAAGAACTCTCAATTCTGAATATCTATGCTCCAAATGCAAGGGCACCCTCATTCGTAAAAGAAACTTTACTAAAACTCAAAGCACACATCGCACCGCACACAATAGTAGTGGGTGACTTCAACACCCCGCTCTCTGAAATGGATCGTTCAGGAAAGCAGAAACTAAACAGGGACACAGTGAATCTAATTGAAGCCTTGGACCAAATGGAACTAACTGATATATATAGAACATTTCATCCTAGAGCTAAAGAATACACCTTCTTCTCAGCTCCTCATGGTACCTTCTCCAAAATTGACCATATAATTGGTCACAAATCAGACCTCAACAGATACAAGAAGATAGAAATAATCCCATGCCTCCTATCAGATCACTATGGAATAAGGGTGGTCTTCAATGGCAACAAAAACAAAAGAAAACCCACGTACACATGGAGGCTGAACAATGCTCTACTCAATGATAACTTGGTCAAGGTGGAAATAAAGAAAGAAATCAAAGACTTTTTGAAAGTTAATGAAAATGAAGGCACAACATACCCTAATTTATGGGACACAATGAAAGCAGTGCTAAGAGGAAAATTCATAGCCCTGAGTGCCGCCAAAAAGAAACGGGAGACAGCATACACTAACAGCTTAATGGCACACCTGAAAGCCCTGGAACAAAAAGAAGCAAATACACCAAAGAGGAGTAGAAGGCAGGAAATCATCCAACTCAGGACTGAAATCAATCAAGTAGAAACAAATAAAACCATACAAAGAATCAACAAAACGAGGAGTTGGTTCTTTGAGAAAATTAACAAGATAGATAAGCCCTTAGCCAGACTAACCAGAGAGCACAGAGATAGTATCCAAATTAATAAAATCAGAAACGAAAAGGGAGAGATAACAACAGAAACTGAGGAAATTCAAAAAATCATCAGATCCTACTACAAAAACCTGTATTCAACACAACTAGAAAATCTTGAGGAAATGGACAATTTCCTTGACAGATACCAAGTACCAAAATTAAATCAGGATCAAATAGACCATCTAAACCGTCCTATAACCCCTGAAGAAATAGAAGTTGTCATTGGAAGTCTTCCAACCAATAAAAGCACAGGTCCAGATGGTTTTAGTGCAGAATTCTATCAGACCTTCAAAGAAGACCTAACACCAACACTCTTCAAACTGTTCCACAAAATAGAAACAGAAGGAACACTATCCAACTCGTTCTATGAAGCCACAGTTACACTAATACCAAAAGCACACAAAGATCCGACAAAGAAAGAGAATCTCAGGCCAATCTCTCTTATGAATATCGATGCAAAAATACTCAATAAAATTCTTGCCAACCGAATCCAAGAACACATCAAAACGATCATTCACCACGATCAAGTAGGCTTCATCCCAGGGATGCAGGGATGGTTCAATATAAGGAAATCCATCAATGTAATCCACTACATAAACAATCTCAAAGAAAAAAACCACATGGTCATCTCATTAGATGCTGAGAAAGCATTTGACAAAATTCAGCATCCTTTCATGCTAACGGTCTTGGAAAGATCAGGAATTCAAGGCCCATATCTAAACATAGTAAAAGCAATTTACAGCAAACCGGTAGCCAGCATCAATCTAAATGGAGAGAAACTTGAAGCAATCCCACTAAAATCAGGGACTAGACAAGGCTGCCCTCTCTCTCCATATCTTTTCAATATAGTACTTGAAGTTCTAGCTAGAGCAATTAGACAACAAAAAGAGGTCAAAGGGATACAAATTGGAAAGGAAGAAGTCAAACTATCACTATTTGCAGACGATATGATAGTATACTTAAGCGACCCAAAGAACTCCACCAGAGAACTCCTACAGCTGATAAACGACTTCAGCAAAGTGGCCGGATATAAAATCAACTCAAGCAAATCAGAAGCCTTCCTATACTCAAAGGATAAGCAGGCTGAGAAAGAAGTAAGAGAAATAATACCCTTCACGATAGCCACAAACCATATTAAGTATCTTGGCGTGACTCTAACCAAACAAGTGAACGATCTGTATGACAAGAACTTCAAGTCTCTGAAGAAAGAAATTGAAGAAGACCTCAGAAGATGGAAAAATCTGCCATGCTCATGGATTGGCAGGATTAATATAGTAAAAATGAGCATCTTACCAAAAGTAATACACAGATTCAATGCAATCCCCATCAAAATCCTAACTCAATTCTTCATAGAGTTAGAAAGAGCAATTCAAAAATTCATCTGGAATAACAGAAAACCCAGAATAGCTAAAACTATTCTCAAGAGTAAAAGAACCTCTGGGGGAATCAGTATCCCGGACCTCAAGCTGTACTACAGAGCAATAGTGTTAAAAACTGCATGGTATTGGTACAGTAACAGACATGTAGATCAATGGAACAGAATTGAAGACCCAGAAATGAATCCACACTCCTATGGTCACTTGATCTTTGACAAAGGAGCTAAAACCATCCAGGGGAAAAAGATAGCCTTTTCAACAAATGGTGCTGGCTCAGCTGGAGGTCAACATGCAGAAGAATGCAAATTGACCCATCCTTATCTCCTTGCACTAAGCTCAATTCTAAGTGGATCAAAGATCTCCACATAAAACCAGACACACTGAAACTAATAGAAGGGAAACTAGGGAAGAACCTTGAACATATGGGCACAGGGGAGAATTTCCTGAACAGAACTCCAATAGCTTATGCTCTAAGATCAAGAATAGACAAATGGGACCTCATTAAATTACAAAGTTTTTGCAAGGCAAAAGACACTGTCAAAAAGACAAAGCGGCAACCAACTAACTGGGAAATGATCTTTACCAACCTTACATCCGACAGAGGGCTAATATCCAATATATACAAAGAACTCAAGAAGTTAAACTCCAGAGAGGCAAATAACCCTATTAAAAAATGGGGTACAGAGCTACACAAAGAGTTCTCACCTGAAGAATATCTAATGGCTGAGAAGCACCTAAAGAGATGTTCATCATCCTTAGTCATTAGGGAAATGCAAATCAAAACAACCCTGAGATTCCATCTCACACCAGTCAGGATGGCTAAGTTCAAAAACACAGGAGACAGCAGTTGTTGGCGAGGATGTGGAGAAAGAGGAACACTCCTCCACTGCTGGTGGGATTGCAAGCTGGTACAACCACTCTGGAAAGCAGTCTGGTGGTTCCTCAGAAAACTGGGCATGACACTCCCGGAGGATCCGGCTATACCACTCCTGGGCATATACCCAGAGACTTTACCTGCATGCAATAAGGACACATGCTCCACTATGTTCATAGCAGCCTTATTTATAATAGCCAGAAGCTGGAAAGAACCCAGATGTCCCTCAACGGAGGAATGGATTCAGAAGATTTGGTATATCTACACAATGGAATACTACTCTGCAATTAAAAACAATGAATTCACGAAATTCCTAGGCAAATGGTCAGATCTTGAAAATATCATCCTTAGTGAGGTAACCCAATCACAGAAGAACACACATGGTATGCAGTCACTGATAAGGGGATATTGACCCAGAATCTCGGAATACCCTAGACACAATCCGCATATCAATAGATTTCTAAAAAGATGGTAGGAGAGACCTCTGGTCCTGGAAAGACTGGATGTAGGGGAACACCAGGACAGAATAACGAGAGGGGGTTGAATGGAGAAAAGAGGGAGGGAAGGGGGCTTATGGGACTTTCGGGGAGGGAGGAAACGGGAAAGGGGAAGTGATTTGGAATGTAAATTAAAAAAAATAAAATAAAATAAATAATAAAAAAAAAAGAAAAAAAAAGTAACAAGTGCCCATTACTGTTCAGCCAACTCTTCATCCTGGGATTACTATTTGTATTTTATTATTTCTTCATCAGTTTCATATTTGTTTTGTCCATATTTCACTTCATCCTCCAACTCTTTTCTGATCTATACGACTTTTGCTACCCATCTACATTTGTATCCTTAAATGAAAAAAACAAAAGAAAACAAAACTTCAAGACAAACTTCAGTTGCAGAAATGCTATTGTGTATGTGGGACATGGTTGACCTATCAGGTGCTATACATGTAAAGCAACCACACTGTCCCTCTCCCAGCAGCCAATTGTCAACAGCTCCATGGATAGGGTGGGACATTTTGCTTGACTCCCATCTCCGTGCTGAGATTTGTTCTGGCTCAAGCTTGCATATCTTTTGTGCATGCTCTTGCATATATGCACCCGCTCTGCTATGTTCAGAAGGCACTGCTTTCTTGTAGTGATCTACTACCTCTGGCTCCTACACTCTTTTTGATCCCTCTTTCACATTGATCCAATGGACATTGGAGAAAAACTGATGTGGTATATATGTTCCATTTACGGATGAACATTCTGAGGCATCTTAGTACTTGGATCTTGTCTACTTGCAGGCCTCCATACCAATTATCATCCACTACAAATAGAAGCTTCTTGAAGAAGAGTGAATGGGTACATTGATCTGTGGGTAAAGCAATAAATCATTAGGAGCCAGTCTAGTACTATGCCCATCTAACAAATTCATGTTAGGCTCTAATGTAACATCCAAGACCTTTCCACCAAAAGGTTCTTAACCCAATAATGTGGCCAGAGAGGAGCTATATCTTGTGGAATGATACTTAAATCAAATCAGAACAGGGTGGTTACTCCTACAACACTCATTGCACCAGTGGGCTTTCTTGGCAGGTCAGTCATCCCTGCGGTTTATGGAGTTCATACCTGGTTATGACTGTTAATTGCTTTTCTCCTTTGGCAATGTGTATAGAACACTTTAATACTATAAGAACTAGACAGTAGATATGAAGCTTCCAGGCCAGTATTAGCTTGATTTCTCCATGATCTATTATTCAAATTCAAATATGTAGTTTCTTTATGAACTTATTCCTTCAATTGCAGAGGCAACCAAGTGCAATAACAATATCCTACTGTGTTTTTGGGTTCATGGGACCTAAATGGCCTGCAACTCTAAAAGATGTAACACATTCAGGGCACTGGGTCATTTACTTATTAGCATCTGGCATCTAGTAGGGTCATTATTGTTCCATTATAGGATATTTACATTTTCCTCCTATGTATGTATGTGTATATATATATATATATATAATTTATATATATATATATATATTTATGCATATATATGTATATATATGCATAAAATAGAGCATATCCCACCAGCAATGGAGGATTGTTCCTCTTTCCCAACATTCTTGCCAACATGAACACTTTCAATCTTTAGGAGTTTTGAAGCTGTATTCTTTTAGTCATGTAAAACATGTTCTATTTAAAACTATAAACCATAGTGCCTTTTTTTTGAAAGTCACATGGACCTTACAATATTTGCAGAATATTTATATTACAAATTATGGGTAATGGAAAGTAGAGGAACTGTACCTTCACTAACACTCTCTGGCTTCAGAAGGGTGTCTAGAACATTGACCCATAACCAAGGTAGGTATTAGTCCATCCTTTGGAGTATGTCAATCTAATCTGTTTGAAGTAAACTTTAGCTAAGAAAATGGTTCATGGGACACTGAGAGAAACAGGTGAAGGGTACAAATATATTACAGTTACCTCTACCCTCTAAACACTCTCATCAACTGAATGGTGAACAAGAACTAAAAAATTCTGATCTACCTTTTTTGTCTTTTTCTGCTACATATTCTTATTTCATCTATTTAATTTTCATCTCAGATTTTAATTTACTCATAATCTATTTGGCATTTTTGATTTAAAATGTTTTTGACTATATTATTGTTATATGTTAGATTATAGATATTATTTGTACAGATTACTTGATGAAGGATTAATATTTATAATATTTTAAGAACTCGAAATTTGTAAAAAGGAAGCAGAGGTAATCTGATCAATAGATCGGCAAATTAGCTGGAGTCCCTTTTTTAAAAAATGTACAGAGTCAGTAAGACATGAAAAATGTTCAAATATTTAGTCATGAATAAATTTAATTAAAAATTACATTGGGACTTCGAAGGGGCTACCTTCTGAAAATAAAACACAGCAGACACCGGCAAGAAGACAAGGGGAGAAGGTGGAAGGAACTTGCCTTTATCATTAGAAGCAATGTAGGAAATTAGAATGTTTACATGGAAATAAGTATAAGTGTTCCTCAAAAATGTAAAGTACGTAAGTAAATAAGCAAGCAAGCAAACAAGCAAGAAAGTAAGTAAGTAAGTAAGTAAGTAAAGAAGAAAGAAATGTATTATCAGATTCAGTTGTCCCATTTCTAAGTGTATAACCAAAGGAATATAATGTCAGAATATGATAGTAAGCCCATGTTTTTCACAGCACTATTTACATTAGTCACACTACAGACTCACTTACAAGAAGTCACTTATTTTCTAGAGTTTATATGAGGCCTCTGTAGTACATTAGACTGAGAAAGTACAAATATTGGATCTTATATTTTAGAATCCATATCATTTGTTCCATACATGTACCACCTCACAGCATTTCCATCAACATCTCTACGCATCCTCATTGTACCACTGTACCTCTCTCATGGGACTTGGAAATTCATTGAGTTTGGTGCTTCTCCCTCCATGACACAGAGGAACAATAAAGGATGCAATATCCTTTCAACTACATTTATGAAGAACTTCCTTTTGTCAAACATAGGGCCAAGAGTTGGAAACACCAAATTAAAAATGAAGGATATTTTCTTTTTTCAATCTCTCTGGACTTATGTCTTCCTGTTAGCCACATGTCTGTCTTGTGTAGGTCATTCCAGCTCTCTGACACTCCATTCTCTTATATTTAAAAGGAAGGCAAGTTCTATTTTTTTTAAATTGTGAAAACTCAGATAAAATATGTAAATCTATTGCAATGGTTCTACTTATTCCTTTGAATAAATAGTAGATATTTACTTCAATGATGCTCATTTCCCTCATATGTTTAAGGGTTATTGTGATTACATAACAGGTTAATGGATATGAAATTGCTTTGGTATTCTGAAGCAGGAGTTTGTGATAAAGTAGGAGTCAATGCACCACTGCTCTTCCCTTTGCAACGTTGAAGCCCAAGAGGCAGACACTTTGAGATCAAAGTAGCAATTTAATTACTGATAAAAGCTTAGAAATGTCATTTTGATGTGCTTCTCAATGTTTTATTCTAAAATTATTCTTCCCTTTTTAGGAAGAGGTACATTTCAAACATTCAGTTCTTACCTACTGGGCCAGATAACTTGCTCCAAGGTAGAGAGCAAAGGAGAGCAAATGCTTGCTGCTACAAGGAAGAGACCCTGACGGGAGCATTGCTATAATTGCTTATTAAAACTCACTCATTGGGTAAGGCAGTCCATCCTCCGATGGAGGATAAGAGAGTGGCATTTCTTTTCTTCCTACCTATGAGTGAAGGAGAAATGGATTTAGAAAATAGTTTTTTAAGCAGGCATATTCAGATTCCTTTTTAATACATTTGACATAACCCTCCCTGAATCTAACATCCATGTACATGGTTGGGACTTGAACTTTACCTTCCTACAATACATGTGTATTTCCTTGAAGGCTATTTGGAGCTTTTTCCTGAAGTATAATAATGACTCTAGTGAAAAATCTCAGGATATAGAAACCTGTATTTACATAATTATATATTGTATAATATATTTGTATATAAAATATACTATTAATGTGTGGCTTCTGTCAGCAAATGCATAAATAACTTGAAATATAAAGAGAAAATTACTTTGGAATGCTATGTATAACCATTTTTAGGTATGATTATGTATGATCATTATGGTTTTTGTACTTTTCAGTAATTGCTAATAATCTGTTTTTTTAAAAGTTGACACTGCCTTCCCCACTGTTTGCGAATAATAATAAGGTAGATGAACAGCGTGTGGAAGCTTTTTATACACTAGAGAAATTAGCACCTTGTAATCTGAATTGAAGATTTTCTTGCTGTTGCTTTGCTGAAAGCCTTGATATAACCTTTTTTTGGATTGGTTTTTATTTTGCCACAGGAGTGTAGTTATTGAAATATTTGCTTCAATTGCCATCCCCCTCCTTATCCTTCTCTTCTTTCCTCCTCCACCTCTTCTTTTCTTCTTTAGAAAAGTTAGATGAGGAAATTTTTTCTTTACTCCACTTTTTCTATGAGCTCAAATAGCTTCAATTTTCCACTGAAATTTTTATGATTTATAATGTTCATTGGTATACATGATTACTTCCCAAAGACATTGTCTAAATTTATCACACACTCCAGGCAATTATAGTTCTTGCCTCACCTTTGCTATATGCTAAATTTCTGCAGGGATTTGTATTTATTTTTTAACACTTAGTTTGCTTCATATCAGTTGATTTTCCATAATAAGCATTGTACTTTTAAAATTATGTAGTGTTATATATTTTGAGTTGTGGTTAGTTAAATCCCACATTTTTGCTTCCAGAAGGTAGTTTAAAATTGAATTGAAGCACATGTACTCCATGGACATATGCATTTCATCACAACATCTTCAGCAGTTTTTGTTTTGTTTTGTTTTTTGTTTTTTTGTCTTAGTCAATATTATAGTATTTGCCATTATGGAGAGGTACCACTTGAATGAAATCTAGTCAAGTTGATGATACAGTCAATCTTTCAAGTATTAACAATCTGGTATGCAGCTGGATTTCAAGCAGCAAATGCCTTGGATTGGCAACTTCCATATGCAAAACTGGCTGTTTTCATAAGCAGATGGGAAAAGAGGACTTTTAGAATAAATTTGTCATTGATGCTTTGTTGAGATATTCTACCAGGACTGCCTTGGATGAAGAAATATTGCCTTTTTCTGGAAATGCACAGATTCTTTTTCTGTTTGTATATACCAGATGCAAAAAATATATCATGCCTGATACCATGGGGACTCAAAAGTTATTTCATGAGATAAATGCTCTCACATTTAAGAAGTAGCTTCTTCTGCACTAATATAATGGTTATTTGCAATATGGTAATACATTTGGTCATATGATAATTTTGGTAGTGTTTATACAGCTTCTTTATGAATGTTTCAAGTGAATAAGAACAAAATATCTCTTATGTATAAACATGTAGAGTCACTATAGGTTTGTTTTTGCTTAAATTGTGTGATAGGCAATAAGTTAAGAATTCATCTTACAGGAATGTATGCTAATGAAATAAAATCTTTGAAAGAAGTAATACTATAATTTTTATTGTTTTAATGATACAAAAATAGAAATTGGTACCATATCTATAATCATTATAGTTTTAAAATAGTAATTAAAATAATCTTGGGAATTGGGTAGATATTGGCTTTATTTCTTTAGGTTTTGTGTTTTAAAATGTATCATCTGTATTTTTTCGCATAATCACATTTTCTTAATTTAGTTGCCATTCATTCTCTGTCAGAGTAAACTAGAACTTACTAATATACTTCAGGGTTAGTGGGAATGTAGATTTTTTTCTATCTGTAGGTTTTATGATCAAAGTTACTTTTAAACATTCTTGTAAAAATGTTTTGGTAGATATGAATCCCAATTTTGATGTTGTGTGATCATTGGTGACCCCATGTATAGGCTTAAAAATTTTAAAGCCTACTTTATTTAGTGTTCTTAAACACTTCAACCTCTCTTCTAGCCCACTGACCAAAGGTAGGGGAGAAAGATGGTTAATGGGACAAGGGGATTGTTGACTTGTTTAGATGTAGCTCTTTGGGGCAATTTCAGTCTTCCTTGTCAGGCTATCAGGAGTCCAGTCTAAGAGCAAACACCAAACATGAATCAGTAGCAGCTGTTTGATCCAGCAAGAAGTGAAGAGCAGTGAAGACCAGTGAAGCTTTGCAAGGTGTGTCAATGCCAGAGCATCTTCTCACTGTCTGTAGGGTTATACTTACATTCTTTCTAAGTATTATGTGCCATCTCAAGCCTCTGCTCCAGCAAAACACCACATGCCCTCTCACAAAACATCCTCTCACATTACAGCTTCCATAAAAACATCATGCGACACACCCAAGTTTCCAAAGAAACCAGAAATTTTCACTTCACACAGGACCACATATGACTTTTTAGTTTCAACAAATACTTCTCAGAACCTTTCCAAAGAGACCCATCTGTCAAAAATGTATACAAGTTATACTTCCTTGATCCCTACTGACGGCAATTCTATCAGTTTCCTGGTGTCTGTATTAGTCATCTTTTCTTGCTGCTGCAAGAAATCATCTTGGCTCATAATTCATCATATTTACAAAACATCGGGGCAGAAGTTTAAGGTAGCTGGCCACATTACATCTTCAGTTAGCAAGCAGAAAACAATGAATGCTGGTGTTAATTTTTAACGAAATTTCAAATGTTTGATTTTACCGTTAAAGGCTAAGGAAACAGATGCTTCTGTGAAAGCCTGCTAGCTCAGAGAGGCAGAGAAAGTACCCAGCTTACTTTCCTCTTGAACCTACATCCTAAAAGGAAATTCTCCTTCTGCATGCCATCTCAAAAATCCCTCAAACTGACTGTTCATCCCCTTTACTTCCTGTACATCTCTCTATCTGACTCGCTTTTACTCCCTACATTTTTTTTTCTCCTATATTCACTTCCTGTCAACTGGATGCTTGGTCTGCCTCTTGACCCATGGTTGACTTTATTTAATCCTGTTTACAATAAACAGAAAGCTCTTGAATTGAA
Organism: Tokudaia tokunoshimensis; assembly: GCA_036184795.1. NCBI lineage: Eukaryota > Metazoa > Chordata > Mammalia > Rodentia > Muridae > Tokudaia > Tokudaia tokunoshimensis. Next base: position 76,908,290 of record BTHU01000005.1, read on the forward strand.
GATGTGTGCTGTGGCTGAGCCAGACCACAACTAGAAACAATTTTTTTTCCCAGTAAATAACACAATCTCAGGGTTCACAGTGTGATCAAATACCATGCAACATGCTGGGGTTCAGTTAGCCTTCTTATTTTTATATAGTCTAAGATCCCCAGAACAAGGAAGTATATGATCCCATTTATGATGGGTCTTCCACCTCATTTCCAGTTCACACTGGAATCTCCCTCAAAAGCATGACTAAACATTTGTCTCCAAGATGATTTTAGATTCTGACAACTTTTAGCTATCACAGTACTGGCAGTTGTTTTACCTCAGCCATTCTGTTCAGGTTCAGGGACATTGTCCCAGAGAAGCTGTGCCTGAGGTATCTCAGCCACTTGCTGTTGTTCAGGTCTCTAACACCTCCTGTTTTCCAATTTTCTTGTTGGAATATGTTCTGCCATTTTCTTTTCTTGTCATTGCTTATTTCTCTATACACTCTCTTCTGCTAAGATTTTTTCAGTGAATCTTAGTGTTAGATATGATAATTTTCATTTCCTCCTCCTCTTCTTCATCTTTGTGATTGTTATTTCTTTTTCTAGTTTGGGCATCAGGATAAAACTGACTGCATGAGAAAGACTAGTAGTGATTCTCCTACTTTATTTTATGGAACAATTTAGCCTTTCCTGAAAAATTTATTAGAATCCAGCAGTAAATCCAATCAGTAGCAGCATTTCTTATCCCTTCTCATTAATTTTATTTTTAAGCCTACTTCATCAGGCATCCAATGAGATGGGGGTAGTTTGTTTTATATTTCCTTGATATACTGGCTTACATTCTTTGTATTAAATATGGATATTTTTGTCAATGAGATTTGTTATTTAAAGATGACAAATCCCCCTGCCCCACCCTGTCTTTTTATAAATGAATGGAGGCAATTTGAATTCTATGATATTATTGAGAATTGTTTATCCTAATTTTTCTAATTTTGCTGTATTTTATGGCTGGTTGCCTTGTTCGTTGTTCTCTACTTTCTCCACGTTATCATTAGAGATTGGCTGATCTACTGCATTGTACAAGATGGGTTCTTCCATAACTCACCTTTGTCTATGTACTTCCTTTTTGAAAGTTATTCTGTCTTGTGTTCTATGATGAGAATATCTTTCTTCATCTTGTTATGCCCAGATCAAGAGCCCCCAAGAGACCACCATGGACCACTACTCTGATGTAAGCACACAAGAGTCTTTATTCAAGTTTGGACTTGGGTCACAAACCTTCCTGATGAAACAGGTTAGTAAAGTGACACCCTGATCTAAGGAGTTAGGGTTTACATAGGGAAAAAAATTGCAAGCAGGGGCTTTCAAGCCTTGGTGCTACATGATTGGGTAAATAGGTAAAGGAATATTGGGCTTTAAACTGATTGGTACATAGCATCCGTTCAAACCATAAGGAGAGACCACACATCTAAAAGGGGAAATCTTGACCTGGGAACCACTCATGTTTTCTTAACGTATCCTGTTATTGTGACCAGGCTATCCTGTTATTGTGACCAGTTTATCACGTTCTTGTGATCTGGCCACAGCTCTTATGTGTATTTTCAACTGCTGAGAACACTTTGTGGCATCTTTCCCAGAGTCCAGTGATGGGGCCATGTCATTCTGACGACAAGCAACTTAAAATGGAGTTTGGAGAGTAAGATGGAGTCCATCCTGCTACTTTGGCCTCTTCAATCTCTTTGTATTCGTGGAGTGTTGCCTTAAGTGTCATAAGATTGTATTATATAAAAATCAATTATTTATGTATGTGTGTATATGTAAAATTTTGTGCATGTGTGTGTAGTGTTCTCAGAGGCCAGAAAGAAGGTCATGGGTTCTAGGAACAAAACTTTTGTCCTATGTAAGAGTAGTATGCACTCTTGACCACTAAGCCATCTCTCCAGCCCAGTGTTTAGTATAATTTACAGTTCTGTCTTAGGAATCAAGAATAACCAAGTTTATAGATCTCTAGAAATATCCCTAGTTTTCTATCAATGTAAACATACATCATTGCTCTATGTTGCAATTCTGGTTATCATCTACTTGCTTTCAGGGCTTTCAATAAATTATTTCATGGTTTTCTGGCTTTTAGGACTGCTGATGAGATATTGGATTGATGAACTGCTCTGGTATTTGTGCTTATAAAGATGAGTTGGAGTTATTCCCATACACATTTGGATAGCATTTTATTTGTTTTGTAATTGTGACTATAATATTTTGTGAGGAAGTTCTTTAGACATGTTGAATTGTGTATCTAAATGTTCTTTTGTTTGGCTGTAAAACTCTCTGGGCTGGGGACATTTTCTGCTATAACTTTATTAAATAGGTTCTTGGCGGTTTTAGCTTTTTAAAAAGATCTAAATTGTTTTATTTTACCTATGTTTTATTTTACCTGGGTGTTTTGCCTGCATTTTATTTATGCATTGCATGTATGCTGTGACTGAAGATGTCAGAAGAGAGGGACAAATAATCTAAACTAGAGTTACCGATTGTTGTCGACCACTAGGGTGTTGGAAAAGAACCTGGGTCCTCTACCAAAGCAGTGACTGTTCTTAAATGGTGTTACAACTCTCCAGCTCCTGGGTTTAATTTTTATTTCAGCTTCTGTTCTGTAGATGTTTAGGCTTGGCCTCTTTAGGGTACCCAAAAATTCTTGGCTATGGTGAACATGCTTGCTTACTAATTTTTCTTTATTGATGTTGACTATATTGTTTCCTTGACAGTGCCACACTTCTCCTGTCTCAGCTGCTGTTCTGTAGCTGCCTAAGTTTGGCCTTTTTAGGGTGCCCCAAAGTTCTTGATTACGGTAGACATGCTTGCTTACTAAGCTTTCTTTATTGATATTGACTCTATTATTTCTATGACAGTACCACACCTCCTTGCTAGTTTTTCTTCTTGATCAAGTCTATCTGTGATACTTGAAACTGCTTGGTTTGGTTCATTGTAGTTTTCATTTCTCTATGTTTCTGATTTTACCCTTCAGACTCTGAATCTACCTACTTGTCTGTGTTTTCTTTTAGGATCTTTATTTGAAATCTTCATCTGGTGTTTCATGCCATCTAGTACCTTCGAATGAAGTAGTTGAGGAATTATTTTTAAATGGAGTCATACTGCCTCATGCTTTTCTGTTATTTATATGTTGCAATTTGTGAACTTGGTAGTTAAGGTTTCACTTCTGCTTTTATCTGGGACTTTTTTGAGTAGTCTAGTCTTTGAGGGTTCAATCTCCAATATCATTGAGAGAAGAGGAAGTAAACTACTATAAAAATAGCAACACCAAAGCATATGAATGATAGAAGTAGAAGCAGACTTAAGAAAGATTAAAGCTCATTAATGTATCATCAATACACAGAGAAATGAAAACATCAAAAATAAATGTAGTACATGCTATGAAATTAAAATAATTTGCAGAATATGTGGAAACAGTAAAAAGTGAGAGAAGGGGTGAATAGGGGAAAAAACAGGGTTAAAGTTTTAAAAATGAAAATGAAGGAGAGAAGTGGAAATAGGTAAGAGATGAGAAAAAGCAAATAATAAAGGAAAGAACAAAAGAGGAAAAGATTGATGAGAAGAAGCATGTCCAAGCACAAAACTAATTTTAAATGTTAGAGGAGGAATAAGAAGAAAAGCAGTAATGTTTTCAAAAAATAAAATGAAATAAATATACTACATAAAGTCTGGTAGAGAAAATGAAATGAAAGAAATACACAGGCCAATGAAGAGTTGGGAATAAAAGAAGACTACAAACAAGTGTAAGATTACAAATAATGAAAAACACTAAAACAAAATGAAGCAAGTAAAACTATAAAGAGTCAAAATAACTGGGCAATTTAATCAGATCACAGGAGGTGGCTTTTAGTTCACCATCTTATCCATACCTATTGTATTTTTTAACTCTTTAGGTGCTAATTTTAATAAATGTGTATCTATGGGTTTGCTTCTATTCACTTTGTTTTCCTTTGTGTGATTGGAGATATATCATCTGAGCACTATTTATATGCTAGTTAGACATCATGTATATATGAACACAAAGTTGAGTTGTGACATATTTTTTATCTTAGAATGCAGATTCCTATCTGATAATCAGGATGAGTGTTAGTCTTCCCTATCCTTTTCAGAGTCAATTGAGCTGAAACTGAGTGTGACATGAGTTTAATGAAGTTGAGCTCACCTGTGCTCCACCCACCCTCAGTGTCTTTATATCTTGCTGATATCTGAGATTGAATGGGTTTTGCTAACATTTCAGGATTAGGAGTTCATAGGTGTATTCAATTCTAGCTTCAAAATTCTGTTCCACAGAAATTTTAGTAAACAAGCCATTGATCTTTCTATTTTAATCGATCTCTAACAAAATAAATATTGTGGTTGGAGAGTAACTGCCAGGTTACATAATTTATCTTTTTGTGCTTAGAAACATTTCAAATGTAACTTTAATTATTTTGAGAACTTCATACATGTATACAATATTTGTATTATTGCCCCTTCTTTTCACCTCTTTCATGCTTTCTGACTCCTTCTAAACTTTATGACCTCTATAATTATTATTGTTAAAGAACACACACATACACATAAGCACACATACACACACACACACACACACACACACACACCCACATGCATCTCCACACACACCTCCACACAGAAACATCTCCACAGTCCAGTAAGTGTTCCTCTCATGTTAGGCCTGAGAACTTGCACTTGGATAACCTAAAAAGGGGCTCATCCCTGCAGAAGAAAGATTCTTCATTCTATAATTATAATTAATCTTCATTCTATAATTATTGTGACAACAATGATTTCCAGGAGCTCCTCATCTAGGGGTAGGGTTTTGACAAATTTTTCCTGTGTTTATTGGCACATTGACTGGTGATATCATTAAGCAGGTCTTGTGACCATATTGTTGTGATGTCATGGGCACTGTATCTCTGTCATGTCTAGAAAACTCTAGCAGCCGGTATCCTGGTACCCTATTTCTTAAATCTTTCTACCTCCTTTATGATGATATTTTTCTGAACCTTTGGTGCAGGGTGGTGTTACAGATACATTAACTGTGGTGGAGCACACCAGGTCACTCATTCTCTTCATTTTGACCAATTATAGTCTCTGTAATGGTTTCCATCTGATGAAAAAGGAAGAGCAATACTTCCTTCTGAGTAGAAGAGTAAAGATTTTAAAAGATTTATTTGTATTTAGGTTCATTTGTGCATGTGTCTGTGAGTGGATGCCATATGTCTATGGGTATATGCAGAGGTCAAAAGAGGGAATTTGGCTCTCTTGGCTCTCAAGATATGGGGGTTGTATGCTACTGATGTAAGTACTAGGGACCAAACTTTAGCAAGTACTTTTAACCCTAGGCTATCTTTTCAACCTCACTAGATTTTTCTTGATTTCAGTCTATTTTATACATATGCAACACTACTTTCTAAATCCTACATGATTTCTCAGGATCCCTGGAAAGTCCATTTGGTCCACACTCCACCTCTACACCAACTAGGAATAAACCCATGTGCATAGAATCTAATTAATTTGTCTGATTATGGAAGAAATCCTTGTTTTAGTTGGTCAATAGTTGTACAATATTTATTTTCCATGTTCTTAATTCCAGTTTTTTCTATTCAATTATATATTAAATTTATTTCTTTTAAATAGACTGAAAATGATTTTTTTAAAAACCAATGTGGCATTCTTTGTTAATTAACTTCTTATTTAGTACAGTTACTGTAAATTCAGAAACTCTTGGATCTACATCATATCTCTATTTACTTTCCTGATGGTTCTGCATACATTTTGCTTCCTGTTTATTCCTTTTATGCCTCTCTTTGCGTTGATTAAGTGCATATTCTGCTTACTTGTATTTTTGTTTAGCTTGAAATTCATGCTTTTTGTTTTTATTCATTTTGTGGTTAATAATCCTTATCAAAGACTAATATGTGTTGCTCTTCCTGGATAATAAAAAAGGCAGATATTTAAGTCAATTCAGCCCATTGCTTCCCAGTTTTTGTGTCATTGTTTTCTTAGAACCATAAAGTAACTTCATTTGAAATTGTTGAGGGCTGCAGGGTAGTTTAATAAACAGAATTTAATCAAGGTGCTAACATGGGCAAGTTCTCCTTGAAGTATGTAAAGGCACATTCTTCTTGCATCTCCAACTTTGAGAGCTACAGCAGTTCTTATACACATATTTGTAGGAATCCAAGCCCTGCCTCCATTTTAGATGACCTGTTTCCTCCTCCCCCCTCCTCCCTCTTCTTCTGTCTCTCTGTTTCCACAAATCATATTGTATCATGAGCTCACTTCCTTCTATTTGATTTTGTTTTCTTAAAATATTGTTCTTTTTTTAAAGATTTATTTATTTATTTATTATATGTAAGTACACTATAGTTGTCTTCAGACACCCCAGAAGAGGGCATCAGATCTCATTACGGATGGTTGTGAGCCACCATGTGGTTGCTGGGATTTGAACTCAGGACCTTTGGAAGATCAGTCAGTGCTCTTAACCGCTGATCCATCTCTCCAGCCCTCTATTTGATTTTTTAACTGACTGCACTGGTAATGGTCAACCTAAGTTGCATTACTGTACCTTAGAGATAACATAGATTAGCATAATAATCAGTTAATGTCTGTTAAAGTTCACATACTCATTTGATGTTGTACTATAAATTTATTGTTTTGATTTTTACTTAAAAATTGGAGAAGCTTGCCCATGAGATAGTTTTCTCCAGATTCAAACATTTTTCAAAAATTATGTTACATATATTATTTACATTCGCAAATTTGCTTCTTTTTTCTGTATAAATTATAATCTTGTCATTACCTTTGGTGTAGTGGTAATATAAATCTATGCTTCCATTGTTGTGACTGACATATTATCCATAAATTAGAACTCTGGTTTATTTTATTTGGGGGGGGGCTTCATTTCAGATTGTCCCATTGAAATTTGACATTAAAATACAGCTGTAATGCTTCTGAATATGACTTTTTAACATATGTACATGTGTATAGGTATTCATCCATTCATTCCTTAATTCATCTTTCTGCTTGATATTCTTTGGCCTTTTAATGTTTGTTAGCCAAGAATCCATATAGATTTTTTAATCCTTGGAATCACTGTTTGCAAGCATTGTTTTTGTTCATCTTTTCCTTTTCTTCTACGATACACACGCCTAATACTCTTCTTGTATTTTCTCCCCTCCTATATTTTTGATCCCAATTTACTCATCTGGCTGTGTATCATAAGTTGGTAAACCTATGTTTAGAATTCATAATTTCAGTTGTTATACTAATGGGTGATCAGCAGAGACCTAAATGTTCAAGAACACATCTCAGCCCTGAAAGGTATTTTATTCAGATCATTGTGAAGTCACAGAAAAGAATTGCCACAGGTAATTTCCCAAACTGTGGCTAAGGTAGAGTTTGTGAGTCAAGAGGACCTCTTTCTACATCTAGGTGAATTCCTCCAGCCAGATAGCAAAGACCAATACAACAATGCGAGGAAAGATCTGCTGAATGAAACTCTAGCTACAGTGTGTCTCCTCAGTGTCTTTCAAAGGCTCACATCACACTCCAAGTGCTTTCTCCCCACAGCAATGATATTGGGAGGTAGTGATGCTTTTGGGAGGTGGGATCCATGTACTCAGAATTATTATAGGACTTTTCTCAAGGGGATGGTGAGTTTCTTGTTTCTTCTCTGTCCTTGCTCACTGGTTATAATGTTAACAGTATTTCTCCAAAGCATGTTCCTATGTTCCTATCATGATATGTTTACCATCACAGATGCAGATATATATATATCAAATGATCTTACCTTACAACCTCAAAAACTGTGAGACAAAAGAAATCTTTATAAGTTAATTACCTTATATTTTCTTATATTTTGTTATAGTAACAGAAAAAAAAAGACTAGTATAAGCCTGTACCCTCTGCCCACGTGAAAGAAGATGTAGCAAAAGAACCTTGTGCTTCTCATCAGTCAGTATGTTAGTTAAATAAGAAACAGGAAAAAACTTGCTTTGGAAGAATGAGTGGGTATCAGTGGAAGATAATGGCGTGTCTTGTTTTGTAGTTATACTGATCTGAAAATTACTCAGTGATTAGATTAAGGCAGAATTTTATGTTTAAAAAAACTAAATTATGATAAATGATTGTTTGATAGTGAAATATATGGCAGGTTTTGTTATGTATTACTTCTCTTAGGGTTGTTTGAGACATTTTTGGAATGTGTGAAATATTTTAGTGCTGTGGAGATTATAATTTGATTCCCAAAATGTATTAATATTTTAGATGAAGCTCCTTTAAGGGAGTTATAGTTAAGCTTGATATTTTATTATAATATGATATTAATCTATATCTATATCTAGGAATGACAGGGTTTTTTTTTTTTTTTTTTGGTGGCTTCCTCTGTGTAGCCCTGGCTGTCCTGGAGCTCACTCTGTAGACCAGGCTGGCCTCAAACTCAGAAAACTGCCTGCCTCTGCCTCCCAAGTGCTGGGATTAAAGGTGTGCGCCACCACTGCCTGGCTAACAGGTGTTTTCAATATTTCTTTTGCTTTGTTCAGAGTTAAAAGGACCATGTAGAAAGAATTTGCAGTTTTTGCTTAGGTTTCTCATGATGATCAATTAATTTCCATTTTCTCTGCTTTGATAAAGTGGAATTTTTGGGCTTTGATAGCATTTTTGTCTGGAATCATATACAATTCATCTACTCAACATTTTTTTTCAGTTAATTAAAATAAAACTACAGCATCTAAAGGCAAGTAATGCAACAAGACCAAACAGTTGAGTCAATCCAAAGGACTCAGTTGTTTGACAGCATTCTGGTAAATACCATGGTCACTGTCTATTTTATATTTTACAATGTTTATTATTTATACCATTTTAACACTTCATTTGAATTTATCCAGTATAAGCCATAGCCAAGATAGGTCCTTGTCTTTAAATAGATTTTCATTGGATACCAAAGAGTACTCAATATGAAAAAAAACCAGAGGATCATGACTTTAGGCATTCAAACTTTAGAATTGTACCATACACATTTTCAGTTTGACGGACTCTTGTATACATATTAAAACCCATTTTTATAAGAGAAAATTCAATAAGGTTTGACTTTTTTCCCTTCCTGGACTAGTAAATAAAAGAATGGCATCTCTTTGAGATATATAGAACTCCTTTGCCACCTAGTTGAGAGTCAATTATCATGAACTTAGGGTGATAATGCCAGGTCAAGAATTTAGCCCTAATCCATGCTTCCAGTTTGGGCACCATGAGCAGAGTCCATGTGGTGTTGCTTGGCCTTAAGGGTAGCCTACAACTGTTCTTTCTGATTCTTGATGTCACCTCAAAAGTTAGAACTGGGCTTATTCTTTTCTAGGACCTCTGAGGGAATGGTCCAGCTTCATAGACCTGAAGTCCTTCCAGGAATCCAGTACAAAGAACCATCTCAATCTTCCATTTCCAAAGGTTATTAGATGAGAGCATAACAATTTCAATATATTTTTTGACGAATTTGAGAGTCACAGTGGAATTTTATCCAACACCAGTTCTTCAGGTTTTAAAGAGAAACATTGGTTCCCATTTCATTGTTTATGTTAGTAAAACTGTACTGCTTAGTAGAGTTTGAGAGATAAATTGTAGTGATAATTGTATAATAATATGGAGGTATTTAGCAGCATTGGACTGTATACTTAAAATGGTTAAGTTAATATATCTTACGTTATATGTATTTTACCATAATAAAAATATTAAGTAGAAAATTATATATATATATATATATATATATATATATATATATTGTTTATAGGACTTCTTTGAAGAAAATGATAAAATAAACTCTTCATTGATAAGGAAAATAATATAATTGAGGGACTCAGACATTAAAAAGAAAGAAGAATATTAGTTAAGAATAAATAGTATAGATAAAATAAATTCCTCCTGTTCATGGGAATCGAAGTCAGGGTTTTTTGCTTAGAAACACTCTATTACTGAGTTGCATTTTTAGCCTCTAAAATAAAATATTTTTATGTTATTTCTAATTGAACAAGAGACTACAATTTATTTGAACAAAATAGAAATTATTTTATAATTACATTTATGTGTAGGCAAAATGTGTCATAACTGACAAAAGAGATAAAAGTGAAGAACCAGAAAGTTTTGTTAATTTACATGAAAGAAGCACTTTATTTCTTCTTGTAGACTGCATACCTGCAGCTTAAACCAATGTTCTTTAAGATTGGACCTGTTGGTTCGTTGAGATGGATTAGTGGGTAGAAGAACTCTCAAGTAGCTCCAAGGCCCTGAATCTTACAAAGTGACAATATAAGATCCACATCTGAACATTGTCCTCTAACTTCTGTATACACTGTAGTATGCATGTGCCTTTACACACACACACACACACACACACACACACACACACACACACACACACGTGCATGCACACAAACACACACACAAATTTTAAAAATTCACGTTTCAAACATGTATATAGATTTATTGTTGCTTCCTGAAAGAAATTATATATATAAACTATTTATATGGAATTTACATTAAATTTTGTATAAGTATTCTAGAGATGATTTAAAATATACAGAAGTTTGTGCATGCCTTATCCATTAATAGTATATTAGTTTATACAAGGAACATGAGCACCTGAGGATTTTGTTATGTACTATGTATTTAGAATTCATCCATTATAGATCCTGAGGAAAGGCCATACTTTGTTATTGCAAGTTATCTTGCATTAGATGCAGTTTTCTACTGTGAACTGTAAAGTAGCAAGTAGAGTAAATGAAAACAAGTTATATTAGATGTTCTAAGGAAAGAAATACAATCCTATAAATGCTTACATACACCGTTCAATTATAATCTCCAACAGCCTAGTAGAAGAAAAAATAAGAGTAATGAACAAGACAAAAAATAGAGAATAGTAAAAACCATGATAGATTTTTAAGTAATCCAACAGCATCTAAAATTACTTTTTAGATCAATGGCCCAAATACACATCGTAAAAGAGATTATCAAGCGGGTTTTAAAAACTACTCAACTATATATTGTCTACAAGAAACCCACTTGGCATCATTACATTGTTATTTGTATTAATTGCTACAGTGTACATTAAAGGTGTAGAACTTAACTGAGCATAAATAAAAGTGTATAACCTTAAAACAGCATCCCTGTTACTTCCTTCTCCTTGAACCTGAAAGCCACTATTCTCCTAATTTTATGATCTTGAAATTTTAGGTTTCAAAAAAGTTCATGTATTTTTCAAGTTTTTGTGTTTTCCAAATGAAAGTAGCATGACCTGTATTCAATGGGTGAATGATAACCTTGTGTCTACATGTGCAGCACTATTTCTGTCATGTCTTCAGTTCTCGAGTCAGTGCTTTCCATATATTTGATATTATGCTTAGCACTGTAATAATCCAAAACTGCAGGCATCTTGTGACCTTGACATCCTTTCTTTGGGATTTATGTAAAGAAGCAGGATTGCTGGATCAAATGTGGCTGTAGTTTTAATTTTATGAGTAACTTCCTTACTACTTTCAACAAAAGGTATATAAGTTTAAATTCTGATCAATAATGTGAAAAGATTCTTTCGCACATTGTAATCAGTGTTTGTTATCAGTGGTCATGCATTAAGTAATTACATACATGATGGTGGTTTTCATCTCTTATTTCTGTGTGCATTAATTATATTTTTTCTCATGAAGATATTCCTGCCTCTGTCCTCAAAGAGCTGGAACTAAAAGCATGTACCACCACCACCTGACTATTTTCTCATACACCTGTCGAGTATTTGAGTTTCTGAGAAATGTCCATTCAGATTCTTTGTCATTTTATAGTTATTTGTGTTCTTGCTATTGTTCTGTTTGTGGTCTTTACTTACAGTGTGTCTTCAGTCACTGTTAAGTCTATTTATTGCAAATATGCTTCTCCACTCTGTACTGAGTCTTCAGTGTGTTGGTTCTTTCCTGTAAATGTAGAGAATTTTTAGCATGATGAGACCGTATTTGGTATTTTTACTTTTTTGCCTATGTTTGGGTTTATATACAAAAAGTAATCAGACCAATGTGAATAAGCCTGTTGCTATTTCTCCTCTATTAGTTTCCTATCCTATGGTTAAGTCTCTATGTAGCATGGAGACATCTGCTTTATATAACATAAATTATTAAAGCTATCTTTTCTCTGTGTGTAATATTAGCTTAGTAATCAAATAAATTGGTCAAAAATTACATACATTGAACATAAAAATAAGAATTTATTTCTGTACATTCCATTGTATTACTTTGGTCCAGTTTGCTTCATGCCAATACCTGAGTATTGATTACAACTTGGTTTCATGTTTTTAAATTAAATAACATGAACCCTTCAGACAAAGCTGAGAAATACAAAGCCAGTTTCTCTGAAATATTTATCTTTAATGCTTCTTGGTAATAAGTTTCCATCAATTCATTAATTCCAGGTCAGGTTTCCCAGCCTGGTGTCCACGAATATGGATATCTTCTGTGGTATGTTGTGATTCTCTGTACACACTTCAAATTTGAAGACAGTTGTTTGGATTACACCTTCACTTCTGTGACAGATTTAATAAGAATTGTTCATTATGTATACCAATCTTTTCTCTTAGATCTTAGGGTGCAGTGTTGATAACTATATTCTTTATTTATATGCCAGATTGGAATCTGGAAGTCTTTCCAGTAATTTTCAATCTGCTATGGTTTCTAAGAGAAGCTCCTTTTAGGTTTCGTCTTAGATTCTAGAAGCCTGGTCCCAAGATTTTGGGAAATACATAGTGGAAGAAAAGTCTTAAAATTCATCACACACTTTTTATTCAAGAAATTGGTTTTCCCAACTTGCAGATACTCCTGACTCTCTGTCTCTAGGGAATGAATCAGCCATTTGCCGTTAGCAGGGATTAGAGGTATTCAACTTTTGACCACTCAAGCCTAGACCCTTTCTACCTGGCTTTTTTTACTTTATTTTCTTCTGGTTCCTGATCCCTTAGTATTTCATCCTCTGTAAAATTTTTAATTTTACTAAGTATTACTTGATTAGCACCAACATTTCTAGACTATCTGCCTTCCAGCTTGTAAAATTTATTACTTCATCACTTAGATGTTATTTTAATGGAGTTTAGGGATGTATACAATTTATTTTGGTCATATCTGTCTCCCACTATCTCCTAATTCTTCTCACAGCCTTTTACTATATAATTCTGCCAATTCATTATCTGTTCATATTTTAGTTTTTGTATAACATTCTTCAGTCCAGTTACTCCTGCTAATTTATAGATGGTATAGAGCTAACCCCTGGCTAGTACATGTACATCCTTATACGATGGACAATACCCCTAAAGCAAACTGACAACTAAAATATTGCTATTCAATTACACACCACACACTCAAAGAGGGTTGGGGGGGCGGAGAAAGGATCATTCAATGAGATCATCATCCGCTTTAGCAGGATTTACCAACTGGTGCAACTCTTCCCAGTTTTTATCACTATTTGTAGATGATATGATAGTATCCATAAGTGATCTCAAAAATTTTATCAGAGAGCTCCTACAACATCAGCAAAGTGGCTGGATATAAAATTAACTCAAACAAATCAGTAGCCTTCCTCTACTCAAAGGATAAATAGGCTGAGAAAGAAAACCCTTCACAGTAGTCACAAATAATATAAAATATCTTGGTGTGACTCTAACCAAGCAAGTGAAATATTGGTATGACAAGAACTTCAAGTCTGTAGACTGAAGGAAAAAAAATTGAAGAAGACCTCAGAAGATGGAAAGATTTCCCTTGCTCATAGATTCAGTTTCACAATTTAGTTAAACCAATTGGCTATTTACTTGTATAAATTTGTACTAGTATATAATTAGTTAAGACTTAGACTAAGACTTAGAAGTTCTGGTTGTTATGCAGAAAATGATGTGGGTAATACTTTCCTGTGGAAGGAGAGAAGTTCCTACAGGGAGTGAAAGCTGTATGGTGAGGACTAGGTATGTCTCCAAAAGAATCTTGGGTTCACAAAATGTTTGAATAATTACTATATGTCATTTGATAGTTTGATTTTGAAAATATAATTTCTATCCAGCATTCTTAACTATAAAATAGGCACAACACTTGCTTTGTTCATTTTAAATGAGGCTAAACAAAAGTACTTTAATTAATATGATTGAAATGCCTACCATCAAGCCATGCTTTGTGTCTTGGTGCCTGCAGTTTCAGAGAGCAGGGAAGGTTCTCTGAAGTGAAATAATGACCTGAAAATGGAAGTGGAGGCCCTTCTAAAGCTACATACTTATGATGTTTAATATTTTGAAACAAAAAAATGATACAGCAAAATCTTCATTTCGTATCACATGGGCATTTCAGTAAACAAGCTGTCCTCCAACACACTCTCCTGGTTGTTTGTTTATTTATTTATTTATTTATTTATTTGGTTTTTCGAGAGAGGGTTTCTCTGTATAGCCCTGGCTGGCCTGGAACTCGCTCTGTAGACCAGGCTGGCCTCGAACTCAGAAATCCGCCTGCCTCTGCCTCCCAAGTGCTAGGATTAAAGGTGTGTGCCACCACCACCCGGCTCTCCTGGTTGTTTATACCCTCAGTATTCACAGTTGACTGAGTGCAGCTCCTTAGCCCTATCTGAATCCTGAGACCTTGAGAAGACTTGCTGCAATGGCCTATGGGTGCAGGACCCACAGTGCTTAATTGCAACAATAGTAGCCCTAACCAAGTCAACAAGGAAATCACCATCCTAGCCACTCTTCTACTTTGGCTTAGTGTGGGAAGTAAGCATGTGTCTAGTTTCCACCAAGCACCAGAGTTCTCATTCTGAATTAACACTCTATATCCAACTTTTCTGCCTTCCTTTCTACAAGTATCTCTGGCTTTCTATCCTCTTTCATTTTCTCTTGTTTTGTTAATTCACTGATAGAACTTCTTATGTCTCAGAGCCAAGCCTCTAGGTACATTCTCAGTCCACTTCCCCCTAGTAAGTATAGAAAGTATAGAAAGACAATATCTGCTGTAGGAATGATGAAGTAAACATTGGCATGTTATTAGAGAAGCAGAGGGGTTTTTAATATCTTAATCTGATTGATAGCTCAAATTTACATTTCATAGTAAACAACCTCCATTACTAAAGTTGGGGTTTCCTTTTAATGGTCACAGTTTCTTTCCATTAAAAGCCAGTTATCTTTATGTATGTGTATGTGTATGTGTGTTTGTATGAATGCATGCCGTGTGTATGTGTGCACATGGACATCAGAGGATGACAACAGAGCCTCCCTCTGCAGCTGAAGCTGGAATTATAGATGGCTGTGAACCACCAGCCGTGGAGGATAAAAACTGAACGCAGGTCCTGAGGAAGAATAGTAACACTCTCAATGAGGAACACCCCCCCCCCCGCCCTTTATCTGCCAAGTCACAAGGTTTTTACCTTTTGGTTGCTCTTTAGTTTTTCAGAAGGGGGTCTATTGCTGTCTGGACCATCAATTTTCAGTAGATTAAAATGTCTTTTAGTTGTAAACCAGATTTCTTTCCTTGTGTTTTGTTTGTAAATGCTGTTGTTTCTTGATTTGATAAGTCAGGGAAGCTATGATGAGGAATAAGGGAACCCAGCCTTTTCTTTTGTTTATTGCATGCTAGTCCTTAGGTCATTTATAAATTTATAAATATAACCCATCAGGTTCATTTAGCACCACTTAAATGGTTGTGTTTAGGGTTTGCATTTGGTGGATTTAGATCTGTAGCTTCTCCCTGGAGCAAACTAACTTCTCCCTCTCCTAGGAGTCATTAGGTTCCTGTAGCACTTCATCCAGGGCTGAATCCATGTGGCAGTTTCTTCATACACATAAACCTGTCAACAGTTACTGTCATTTTTAGGTCTTAGGTAACTATATTGTTGAGGTTTCCTGGTGAAGCATATCTGTTATACATATAAGACATATCTGGCAGCAGATGCCTTGGTCCTCTGGCTCTGAGAATCTTTCTGTCCATCTTCTTCAATGTTCCCTGAGGCTTCTTGTGATGTATCAATTGGTATAGGGCACCACATGGTCAGTTGTTCTTTGCATTTTGACCAGCTGTGTCTTTCTGTAAAGGTTATCATCTGCTGCAAAAAGAAGCTTCTTTTATGAGAGGTTAGGACTACATTTCTCTGTGGGCCTAAGAATAAATATTCAGAAGGAAAGTAGAAATTATACTGGCTTAGGAAAGTGGTAGTAGTAGCTTTCCTCTATGGTCCTTGGTCTCACCGGCCACAAGCGGTAGCCTAGTTTTATCATGTTCAAGCTTGAATTCCTTCCATTTGAGAACACCTTAAGTCCAATTAGATGGCTGTTGGTTACACTCAGGGTATAAATGCCACTATCACACTATTTAGACTATCTTTCTGTTCTAGTCATAGTTGTGGGACCTAAGAATTTTATCTGGGTAGGACTATTGACTCATTTTCTCCCATGGCAGTTTGCACAGTTCCTTTTGAAATTGTAAGAGTTGGTCCTCAGGGACGAACTCTTCAGACCAGTTCCGGTTTGAGCCCTCTATGTCCTTTGTCCAAACTATGGCATCGTCAGCCACAGGGTCTCACTCCCAATTTCTCGTAGGCAAGGACCACACATCAGCCTTTATCTTTTTGGGAGCATGGGGGTGGTGATGGATTGAGCGTGCCACTTAGATTTCATTACTAAGAACTTGAGAAGAGGTTTCCAGTATCTTGTACTGGGGATTTTGTTACTGTATGGATTTGTGAGTGGAAACACTGTTAACTCAAATGGCGTAACTTTATAATGTGTGTGTGTGTGTGTGTGTGTGTGTGTGTGTGTGTGTGTGTGTATATGCAAATATTAAAAAAATCCTGAGATTCTTGATGGCTTTTTCAGATATCCTTAGTTTTATTTAAACTTCTTCCCCTTTTGCTCCTCTGGATTCTCGAACCCCGTCCTCCCACACACACATACTATGCCCATTATTTTTCCATTTCTCCTTCACAGCACCTTTGTTCAGCTGTTTTTCTCTCTGGAGTTCCTCCTGTAGTACAGCTCCTGCTTCCCCCCCCCCCCCATCACCTCTACTCTTCTGGATTATCTCTAAGAAATTTTTGGGAGAAACACAGTTTAAGCCCTCTGGCTTGGTAAAAAGAGAACTGGGATTCTGATGATTTGAATTTTACCGTTGTGTGTGTCACTGATAGGGTTAATTGTTTCATGTATAAAACAAGTGATTTAGAAGAGTGGTTCCTAATTTTGACTGCATATTAGAACCACCTGGGGAGTTTTTTAAAAATCTTGGTGGTTAGACCAATTAAATTAGAATCTCTGGGGTTTGACCCAGACAGCCATATTTTTTAAAGCTCCCCCAGATAATTCCAATGTGCAACCGAGTTTTAAAACCTCAAAATTATTTTAGCAACGATAATCTGTGTGTCCACGGGTCTGTGCACCTTATTTTGTTGGATGCAGTTAAAATGTGAAGGATTTAGTCATTTGTTATAGTAGTCAGTCAGGGTGGGGGATAAAGGGAGATATAAAAATTGGAACTTTGGGGAAAAGTTTTAAAAATTATATTAGCATCTAAATGTTTTGGGCAAAATACTTAATTGTGTTATATCTCTGGTGAGAGTGATTTCACCTTTCTGTAAAATAGACTGTCCACTGAGAATTCACATTTAAGTGCAATGCTATTATTTTTATTTACCTAAAATGATATTATTTGTTAACATGATCAGCCAAGAATTACAAATAAATGTTATATTCACAAGACAAAGTGAAAAAGACAGTTTAACTACTGGAATGTAAGATGTGGTTAGAGTTTCTCAGTTGGTGGTATATATTGTAAATACTCAAGACTTGTTGATGAGAATGGAAGTCTCTGCTACTGAGACATGGCCCCATAAATATGTCCCATTAATGATAAACAAATAAATAAACAAATGACATCCATTTCTTGTCCAAAATGAAAATTATGATTTTAGTAACTCTTAAGATATGAAAAAAAGTTAATTTATTAGTTAGTAATTGACCTTAAAAGATTTAGAAACTGAATGAAAATATGGATGCTATACATACTTTATTCCTGTCAAATGAATTCATTATAATTAAATAAATTATAGTGAATGACAAATTTAAAATTAATAGCATCAAGTGAATTGATTGGTCCTAGCTGTTGGATGTATACCTGCTAGGTATACCTAAATATATATTTTTTTCTTACTGTCAAATCATTTACATATGTCCTCTTAAGTCTTTGTATTTAGTATTTATTTAGTGTGTGTGTTTTTAACCTCCATTTTTAATAATAAATTGGAACATAATTGAAAGGAAAAGTATAGTTATTCCTTATGGTACAGTGACATAATATTAAATTTTTAACCATTCTTTTAGGCTCATGGTGGAATAAATTCATCAGCATCAGAATAAATAACACTGTTATACAGGTTCTGAGCTGAAAGTTGACCCCATCCTTTATGGTTTGGCATTCTTATCTTTCTTGAGCCAAGGAAAGCTTATAATAGGATTTCTATGTCAAGGCATCCTGAGATGTTGGGTAAGAAGCTTTGAGATAAAGAGGAGGGAATTCATGGAGACTGTGTGATAACGTGGAATTGAGGTAACACTGGCATTGGCTGGCTCTGTGGAACCTTGGTGATGAAATAATGGTTTTGTACCATGAGTTAGACAAGATGATCTCCTTTTCTTGAACTTTGCAAGATCAAGTGTAGAATTAATAGCTGAGACTGGAAAAAAGGAGGGCACAGGAATGAAATAAAGCAGGGAGAGTGGAGAGAAGAGATGGAAACAGGCAAGCAGAACAACATACTGAAGCGAAATGTTACTGATGTTTTACCAAACATGGTCTGTGGTATGTTGGAGTCAAATATAATTTGATTTTGATGGATCAAAGTCCATAACATTTCCTGTATTTTCACATGTTGTGGCATCATCCTTAATTATCATAAATGATGGAAAACACGCTTCTAAAAAGTTCACTCCAATACTTGGTCAGCAGTAAGTGATATTTTAAAAGGAAAGCCTTAAAGTGCATCTGTGAGGGCCTTGTAGATTACTCTCATCCGCAGGGATCCTTCCCTTCTCGCAAATTGCTCTGTACCACCTGTTTCATGGCTCATTAGTACCATGCTTTAAGACTACTTCAGTAATGCTGCCTCCAATAATTCAAGACACATATTTTATGAACAGATGTAGATTTTGACCTTCTACTGTGCTAGGAATTGCCTTAAAAAGTTTAACTCATGAACATATGAATATTTCTTGACAATGAATTGTCTAAAGAAAGGGACTAGTAATGTGTGCTATACCTATGCTGAGTCTAGGATGTGCATTGAATGCGCATCTAATATTCATGAGTTAGAAACTTGGCCATCAGGGATGTTAAGAAGCAGTAAAACCTTTAAGAGGGCTTAGTGGAAGGTAATTAGGTCATTGATGATTATTACCCTTGGAAAGGATTAATTAATTTAATTAAAAAATTAAATAATTCTTTATTTAATTATTATTATGGCTACTATGCTTGGAAAACATTAATTAATTGTTTAATTTCATAATTAATTAATTAATTAATTAATGGTCTTTATAGTCCCCAAAGCAGAACTGATTGAGTCCTATTCATTGGTTTATAAAACTGACACTTGATTTATTTTTACTTTTTCTCATTTTCTTCCATAACTATGCCATCAGTCATCCTGTGGCTCAATGATGAAGCCCTAATCATATCCAACCATGCTCTTGAACTTCAAAAGCTATGATCTAAATGAAACTTTTTGCTTTATACACTACATAATCTTAAGTGTTTTATTATAGCAATATAAAATGCTGAAAGCACACATGTTGTATTAGTCCCAGAGCCAAAATATGCACACAAAGAATATGCCATCTACTTGTTTTTGGAGAATTATACTCTGTAGATACAGATACAAATACAGAACAAGGCTGAAGGGTATTAATCCAGTTGAAAAAAAAATACCTACCGACATCTTGGTTCATTATATACAATATGATTTTCTAATATATAATGTATGGTTTTTATTAACAGATTAAGGAAACCTATTAATCATCTGATTTATCTCAAAAGTAGAGGGAACTTGTGTAAGAAATCATGTAGATTATAAGGCCTCTTAGTTTTTTGACTAAGTTTCATGTATTATTTTTATTTTCTGTGAAATTTTTAGGCAAATAGATGAAACTAGAAAACATCATCCCAAGTGAAGTAACCCAGTCACAAAAGAACACACATGGTATACACTCACTGATAAGTGGATATTAACACCAAAGCTCAGAATACCCAAGATACAATTCACAGACCATATGAAGCTCAAGAAGAAGGAAGACCAAAATGTGAATGCTTCAGTCCTTCATAGAAGGGGGAACAAAATACTCACAGGAGGTAGAGGGTGGGAGGGACTTGGGAGAAAGAGAGGAGGGAGAGGGGGGAAAGAGAGGCAGGATCAGGTATGAGAGGAGACAGGGATGATACACAGAGAGTCAGGAATTTGAACAGAGCTGTGTAACAATGGGGGATGGCGAACTAGCGGGTAGCCACCAACTAGTCCCAGACAACAGGAAAGCAAGAGGCTCCTAGGACCCAACAGGGATGAGATTAGCTGAAATGCCCAATAAAGGGGAGGGAGAACCTGAAGAGACCATATCCAGAGGTTAGGCAAGTCACCCAGTTTGGGCATGGGGCCACCCACTCATCTCCAAATTCTTAATCCAGAACAGCTACTGACTAAAGGGAATACAAGGACAAAGTGTGGAGCAGAGACTGAAGGGAAGGCCATCAAAAGACTGTCCCACCTGGGGGTTCATTGCATATACAGTCACCAAACGCAGACACCATTGCTGATGCCGAGAAGAGCTTGCTGACAGGAGCCTGATACAGCTGTCTCCTGAGAGGCTCCGCCAGAGTCTGACAAATACAGAGGCAGAGGTTTGCAGCCAACCATTGGACTTAGCACAGGGTCCCTAATGGAGGAGTTAGAGAAAGGACTGAAGGAGCTGATGGGGTTTGCAACCCCATAGGAAGAACAACAATGTCAACCAACCAAACCCCTTAGCGCTCCCAGGGACTAAACCACCAACCAAAGAGTACACATGGAGGAACCCCTGGCTCCAGCAGCATATGTGGCACTGGATGGCATTGTCTGTTATCAATAGGAGAAGAAGACCTTGGTCCTGTGAAGGCTCTATTCCCCACTGTAGGGGAATGCCGGGTTGGTGAGATGGGAGGGGGGAGCATCCTCATAGAAGTAGGGGAGGGGGAATGGGAGAAGGGGTTTCCTAAGGGAAAACTGGGAAAGGGGATAACATTTGAAACACAAATACATAAAATATCCAATTAAAAAAGGTAAAAAAAAAAGAAAATCATTCTCAATATATTGCTCTCATCTAATTTTCTACCAAATTCTAACTCTTGATCACTCCTGTATTTTATCCTTAATTTCGCATTCTTATTTACTCAACAGTGTACTTCATTCTTAGGAGGGTCTGAGCAATACAATCTAGATGTTCTCCTGATGAATAAAATGCTGGGAACTCCTTATATAGTATTTCTATGCTGAGTTAAATACATTTCTTAAAACTTCCCCATCATGGCAAGGTGTCTAGCTAGGCCCATACTCATTGGATTTAGGGGAAAGTATTACAGCTAAAATTAAAAGAATATAGCAGAAGCTACAGTTCTGAATTCCTAGACCAGATCACGGAAGCTCGTGAGTCTTCAGATTTGTTTAGTACACACAGAGCTGTGATGTGGAAATCCTGTATACACTGTTCATCTACTGCTGGCAAAGCTCTCCTACCTAAGAGAATCTTTCTCCTCAAATGCCTCCTAGCCCTAGAGGCCTTAGATGCTAATGACTGAATTCCTTCATGAACATAAAGAAGAAACAGTACATTCTGTTGGAATTCTTGACCTATGTGTCACATTTGTAAATATAATATAAAGATTTGCTTTGTGACACTAAGTTCTGAGGTCATTTTAATGCAGGACGAGTAACAGGAATAGTTTCTGAACTCAATTTTGTATTCTCAAAGGATATTTGACGTTAAATATTAAAATCAAATGATCTCTCCCTTTGCTGTTCACTATTTGTAAGTAATACATCATTGTAAATTTAATTGCACCTGGAAACCTTCCCATTTGCTTTTGTTTTCTTAGCCTTTGAAAGTTGGGAATCACTGAATGAAAAGCTCACTAGTTCATTTCAGGGTATTTTATATTTTTCTCAGTTTATTCTTTTGCTATATCCTTTAGGTAGTGAATATAAATCTTAGACCCCTTTATGGCTAGAGTACTGACTGTGGTGCACAGAAGCCTGAAACAACCTAAGTGGTGTTGCTCTTGTCTTGGGAACCTTCACTGGACTCTATAATCGAGTCTGCTAATAATGTTAAAATAATTTCACATTAGTGAAAAATCCATATTTTATGTTAATCAGAGTTAAAATTAACATTTAATTTTTATAATTTAATAAATAAATCAGCTTAATTCTGTCTGATACCATATTCCAAACTGTTTTGGCTTCATCAAGGTCACTGACCACATAAGTCTTTTGCAGAGTGTAGCTTCTAGCATACGTGTTTATGTTTTCCATTAGAAATGATGGCTCACCTGGGTCAAGAAAAAAAAACTAGTAAATCCAAGTAATTTGTAGGTATCAAAGAGTTTTCTTCATTTTTTCCCTTTCATTTGTATGCAACGTTTAATTTATGAGCTATACAAGAACATAGGTAGCACTTAGTACACTGAAGAATGATTAAGTCATAAATATGAATAGGAATTGCAGGACATGAGGGCAACCCTGTAGGAAGACCAGCAGTCTCAACCAACCTGGGATCTCTCAGACACTGGACCACCAGCCAGGCAGCGTACACTAGCTTATATGAGGCCCCCAACACACATACAGCAGAGGATTGCCACGTCTATATTCAGTCAGAGAAGATGCACCTAACTCTCAAGTGACTAGAGGCCCCAGGGAGTTTAGAGGTCTGGTGGGGTGGGGATAGGAAATGGGGACATCCTAGTGGAGATAGTAGGGTGGGGAGGAGGTATGGGATGGGGAAGAGTCAGAGAGTGGATTGGGAGGGGGATAAAATCTAGAGCTTGAAAAAACAAGATTAAATAAAATTAAAAGAAAAGGAATAAAAGAAAACAGAAAACACTAGCAGCCTTTAAGGGCCATTAAAAACAATCAGTGTCAATGATCATTGACTAATGTCCTCTTCTGCAGCAACCTTTTTAACATGGCTCCAGTAGAACACATGGCAATGCTTAAAACACATATAAATTTGTTTATTAATTAATTAATTAATTTTTATTAGATATTTTCTTTATTTACATTTCGTTTCTAACCGTTTTTATTGAATATGTTCTTTATTTACATTTCAAATGTTATCCCCTTTCCTGGTTCCCTGTCTGAAACCCCCTATCCCATACCCCCTCCCACTGCCTACCAACCCTACCACTCTGGTTTCCCTGTCTTCTTCCCTGTCCTGGCATTCCCCTACACTGAGGTATCGAGCCTTCACAGGACCAAGGGCCTCTCCTTGCACTGATGTCTGATCAGGCCATCCTGTGCTACATATGAGGTTGGAGCCATGGGTCCCTTCATGTGTGCTCTTTGGTTGGTGGTTTAGTGCCTGGGAGCTCTGGGGGGTACTGGTTGGTTCATGTTGTTGTTCCTCCTATGAGGTTACAAACCCCTTCAGCTCCTTCGATCCTTTTTCTAGCTCCTCCACTGGGGACCCTGAGCTCAGTCCAATGATTGGCTGCAAGCATCCACCTCTGCTAGGCACTGACAGAGCCTCTCAGGAGATAGCTATATCAGGCTCTTGTCAGCAAACACTTGTTGGCATCCACAATAGTGTCTGGGTTTGGTAACTCTATATGGGATGGATCCACAGGTGGGGCAGTCTCTAGATGGCCTTTCCTTCCTTCAGTGTCTGCTCCACACTTTTTCTCTGTATCTCCTCCAATGAGTATTTTGTTCCTCCTTCTAAGAAGGACCAAACTATCCACGTTGGCCTTCCTTCTTCTCGGGCTTCCTTTGGTCTGTGAATTATATCTTGGGTATTCCAAGCTTCTGGGCTAATATCCACTTATCAGTGAGTACATACTATGTGAGTTCTTTTGTGATTGGGTTACCTCACTCAGGATGATATTTTCTAATTTCATGCTTTTGCCTAGGAGTGTCATGAATTCATTGTTTTTAATAGCTGAGTAGTACTCCACTGTGCAAATGTACCACATTTTCAGTACCCATTCCTCTGTTGAGGGACATTCGGGTTCTTTCCAGCTTCTGGCTATTATAAATACGGCTTCTAGGAACATTGTGTAGCATGTGCCCTTATTACATGTTGGGGCATATTCTGGGTATATGCCCAAAAGTGGTATAGCTGGGTCCTCAGGTAGTACTATGTCCAATTATCTGAGGAACCACCAGACTGATTTCCAGAGTAGTTGTACCAACTTGAAATCCCACCAACAATGAAGGAATGTTCCTCTTTATCTCCATTCTTGCCAGCATCTGCTGTCTCCTGGGTTTTTGATCTTAGTCATTCTGACTGGTATGAGGTGGAATGTCAGGGCTATTTTGATTTGCATTTCCTTGATGACTAAGAATATTGAACATTTCTTTAGGTGCTTCTCAGCCATTCAGTATTCCTCAGTTGAGAATTCTTTGTTTAGCTCTGTATCCCATTTTTTAATATGGTTACATGGTTCTCTGGAATCTAACTTCTTGAGTTCTTTGCATATATTGGATTGTAGCCCTCTATCAGTTGTAGGGTTGGTAAAGATCTTAAAACACTTAGAGATAAGCTTATGCTTATTTAAATTTCCTTTAATTACATAATTGAGTTCTGATATTTGAAAAACAAGTAGAAGATATAGTATGGAATTACTGAGAATGCCACAGCTGGATAGAAGAAAAATTACTGTTTTGTGAGTATAGTAAAGACTTTAAAATCTGCATCAAATTAGAGGTTTTTATAATCTTGTCAGTGATGTTTTCAGGGACTTCATTATTTTCTTTATTTTATTGAAAGTAATTTTTATACAGTGTATTCCAATTATGTTTTTCTATCCCCCTTTTCCAAGATCACCCAACTTCCCTCCCATTGGTATGCATACCTTTTCTGTCTCATGTTAGAAAACAAACAGGCAACTAAAACTTAATAATAATACAATAAAACAAAACAAAACCAATGAATCTGGACTGTGAATAAAACAAACAAAAGAAACAAGTCAAAGAAAAAGCATGATACACATGTACACATAGACACATATGTTTATACACACAAGATAATTGAAACATTGATAGACTCATTCTATGAGGCCACAATCACCGTGATACCTAAACCACACAAAGACTCAACAAGGAAAAAGAATTTCAGACCAATGCCAGTTATGAATATTGATGCAAAAATACTCAATAAAATACTCACAAATGATCTAAGAACATATCAAAACATCATCAATTGTTTTTAATATTGAGTAGTATTCCATTGTGCAAATGGACCATTTTTTCTGTATCCATTCCTCTGTTGAAGGACATCTGGGGTTTTTCCACCTTCCGGCTATTATGAATATGACTGCTAATGAATTCCATCCCATATACAGTCCCCAAACCTGGACGCTATTGAGGATGCCAGGGAGTGCTTGCTGGTGGGAGACTGATATAGCTGTCTCCTGAAAGGCTCTACCAGAGACGAACAAACACAGATTCTCACAGTCAACCATTGGACTGAATGCGGGGTCTCAGATAGAGAAGTTGGAGAAGGGACTGACGCAGCTGAGGGTGTTTACAGCCCCATTTGTAGATCAACAGTGTCTACTGGCTAGACCCTCCCAACCACCCCAGAGCTTCCGGGGAATGGAACACCAACCAAATAGTACACATGGGGGGACCCATGGCTCCAGCAGTATATGTGGCAGAGGATGGTCTTGTTGGACATCAGTGGGTGGAACAGACCTTTGGGCCTGAGGGGGTTCTATGTCCCAGTGTAGGGGAATGCCAAGGCTAGATGGTGAGAGTGGATAGATGGGTGGAAGAGCACCCTCATATAGGCAGGTGGAGGATGGATGGTATAGGAGGTTTTTGAAAGGGATACCTGGAAAGAGGATAACATTAGAAGTGTAAGTAAAGAAAATATCCAATAAGAGGGGGGAAAAACCATCATCGACCATGATCAAGTAAACTTCATCCCAGGTATGCAGGGCTGGTTTAATATTTGAAAATCCATCAATGTTATCCATCACATAAGCAAACTTCCAGTGAAGGAAGAGGGACATCAACTCACCGAGAAAACCTTCAACTCAGTATTTTCTTGGTCTGCAAGATGAGTACGGATATAGATGGAGCAGAGATTGAGAAAATGGCCAATCAATAACTGGTTCTACTTGAGATCCATCCCATGGGAAAGAGTCAACCCCTGACACTAGTATACTCTGCTTTGCTTGCAGGAGCCTATTGTAACACTCTTCTGAGAGACTTCTTCAACAGTTGATGGAAACAGATACAGAGACCCATAACCAAACGTCAAGTAGAGCTAGAGGAGTCTTGTGGAAGAGTGGGGGATAAGATTAGATGGGTAAAGGACACCACAAGAAGACCTAGAGTCAACTAACTTGGGCCTGTAGGTGCTAATAGACTGAACCACCAACCAAAGGGCATGAAAAGCCTGAACCTAAGCCCCCTACATATTTGTAGCAAATGTGTAGCTTGGTTTTCATGTAGTTCCCCTAACAATTGGAGTGTAGATTGTCTGACACAATTGTCAGTCATTGGATTCTTTCCCCCAATTAAGCTGCCTGGTTGGTCTTCAGTGGGAGAGGATGTGCTTAGTCCTGTTACAACTTGATGTATCTTTGTGGTACCCAAGGGGTACTTCCCCTTCTCTAAGGGGGTAATGGGCAAGGTATTTGTGAGGGTGGGACTGGGAAGAGAGAAGGGAGTGGAACCAGTATGTAAAATGAATAATTAAACACATGTACAAGTAGACACAGAGAAACATGGCTTCATACTAAATCACTAAAACCAGAAAACTAGAAGCCATTATTTACATACAAAGGACCTGTAAAATAAACAAACAAACAAATAAATAAATAAATAAAGCCCCATTAAAACCTTATGAAACAAAAATCCCATTAGTGTTGATTATCTATGGCTAGGCAAGGTTCCTGGTCTTAAGGGTGGTTTGTACTTCCAGTGAGATTCCATGGGAGAGAACTGATTTTTCACTTGTGAGTGATTATCTATTGAGAAGAGATTTGGGTTAGAAATGGCAGATTGTGTCCACTCAGCACTGGGACTCTTTCCAGCCTAGGCCCGTGCTGGCCCTGTCCATGTTGTCTCAGTCTCTGTGAATTCCTCTGTGCATGGTCCTGTTTAAAATGTCTTGTTTCCTCAGTGTCCTCCATCTTGTCTTCTGTTACACTTTTTCTACCTTTTCTTCCATATGGTTCCCCTTCCAAGGGGAGGGGCTTGATGAAGATAGTTCATTTAGGACTGAGTGATACAGGGTCTCTCATTCTCTGTACATTGTTTGGTTATGGGTCTCTGTATTTACTCCTGTGGACTTTTGAAGGAACCTTCTCTGATGATGACTGAGCAAAAACACTGATCTTTGAGTATAGCATATAGTTATTATTAGTTATTTTATGGTTGTATTTCTTTAGAAGAAGTATTTAGTTTTCCCTAGGTTCCCTGGGAAATCTAACTGTTCTCTGGTTTTTGACCACATGGGCAGTGTGGGGATTAGTTTCATCTCATGGAGTGGGTCTTAAATCAGATCTAACAGTGGTTGGACCCACAAGGTTTGTGTCACTATTTCAGTAACACTTCTTGCAGCAGATCATCATTGTAGACCAAAAACTTAGTAGTTGGCTTGGTGTTTAGCTTTCTCCTTTGGTGGCATCTAGAATTTATTCATGTACCATGAACACTAGTCTATAGGGGTGAAGGCTCTTAATATGCACCAGCTCAGCTTCTACATGCTCATTTTTGACAATGAAACTGATATTAGAGTGTGGATGTGAGGGCTCAACTCAAGAACTCCCGGGATTGATTTTTGAAGTATATACATTTCTAGAAAAATGGCACTTTCCACAACTCATATTTTTAGTAGAGTTCCATGACCATTGACTGATGTAACATCATACCTTGAGAAATTCCACATCAAATGGAAAGGTAAAATCAAAAAAGCAAAATAAACCCACAGAGATATGGAAATCAATTCCTTAAATACCCTAGTACTGTAAGGCACCGCTTCTAAAGTTCTAGAGAAGGTGTTAAAGTTTGGCTAAAATATAACAAACCAAAGAGGCAAGAAAATTTCTCAAAAGTATTAGAAAGGAGAATAATAAAAATGTGAACATAGATCTTAATTTGTTGATGAACAGGAAAACAAGTCTACAGTTAATTCTTTTTCCTGCAGCTATTTTAATCAGACTGCACTGTGGACCCCATAGGAAAAAGCAAGATAAGAGAAGTACTACTTTTCAAGCTTGGGGCAGTGGAAGATATGCCTTTAATACCTGAATTAGGCCCTAAGCTACTTTAGCAAGTTTCTAACAGAAAACCTTCTAGGTCAAAGAAATCCAGGAGAGTTGGGTCACTATCGTTAACATACCTTCAGACTGCTGGATAGACAAGCTTCAGTATACGAGTGCATGTGATAAACAATCTGTGAACATCTATCTACTCTACAGGGGTTCCAAATCATTTGACTATGGAATCTTTTTGTTTGATCTTTCTCAAGAGTGGTGCTGTTTTTTGGAATCAGATCTAAGGAACATACTTTGAGAAATACTCAACTAAACCATCTATTTGAGGAAGGCACTATCAAGCCTTTGTTGAGATTAGACTAGATGATTGACAGGTACTTCACAGCTTGTGTTGCTAATGCTCATTGAGTTAATAACCACATCTGGCTTAGACAGGGATGGTTTTAGAATATCTCCTACCCTGACAAACTGTGTCTCATTCTATTACTTGGAGTCTGCCTATAGATTGGTGCAGGCATTTAACTTGAAAATGAATATAAAAGGACAATTAAAAATAATAATTGATGAGGAATTTTTTTTAAATTGCATTGTGTCTGCAATTTATAGTAGAAGTGTTGTTTTCTTATTAAATATTACTTTGTACTGTTAGATTTTTACTTTATAACACACAAAATGGTGATTAACATGTTCTAAGAGCTCAATGGTTATTGTATGAGTAATACATAAAATTATAGTCATGTAAGGCTACAAAGCAAGATCTCTTCATGTTTTTTTTCTTTTAGTAAGTTCACCTAAGATACAATTCTTGGACTTGGTACTTTCTGCACATAGCAGTCCTTTCTTTTTGTAAACAGTGCTCTCATCTAATCTTTGGTTTTACCTATCATCTATTTAATGGATACTCTTGAATGTATACTTCTAACCTGGAGTCCTCCCCTGCTCCCCCAATTCCAAAATGGACTATTTAAATTATAATTTCTGCCCAAAACTGAAAAATGCTTTCATACATAAGTTATTATAAAGTAATTTCCTGAATTTACTCTTAATAAAGTTTCTCTATCTCATTTAATCCTTTTTTCTTTTTTTGATAATTCTGTTGCTTAACCAAAGATCTTGGTGTCATTGGATGTAATTATTTTATCACTGTCAACATTTAATGCACTGTAAAAGGTATTGCCTCTATATCCATGCTCTATTCAAAATCTAACCACTTCTCTGGCTATTCTCCATTACTACTCTTGTTGTATTTCCATCATCTCAATTTTGTTTCTTTAATACCACCCTACACTCTGTGTTCACACAGTTAATTTTACACAGGTACAAGTCATTATTTGCAAAGGAGCCAATGTGTTTCTCTTAAAATATGTATCATGTTATGACACCTTGTTGCTTCAACCTGCAAGATTATGGCATTGACCTGATCAGACAACCAAGAGTGAAGAAACAGCGAGCACATGTACGGAAGAGCTGAGATTGGGTAGGTTATACCACATGATCTGATTGAAATGCACCAGAGTCATCAGGGAAACTCAGTACTTTTATTATGTAGGGAATCTTTATAGAGGACATGAGATTGTGTAGCTACCAGAGAGCAGAAGTTGGGGTCTTCTAATCATACTGAATGATCAACAGCATCTCTCAAACACCCTTGTTTCAGCCAGCAAAGGGAAAGAGCTATGCCAATTTCTCCTTGACTTAATCCTCCAATGGCTCCCATCTCACAGTAAATTGCCTACAAAGTTCAATATAATCGATCTTTTCCACCATTCTCTTTTGTAATCACCATGTTTACTTTACTTAGCGCATTGACTTCTTGCTCTTCCTTAGCATACTAAAAGCCCTCTACCCTCAGACTTTTATACTTCCTATTTTCTTCCCATGGTTAACGTCTTTTCTTCTTTCTTTTCGACCAGAGATTCTCATCCTTTTGAATTTGTGACCCTTTAATACAGTTCCTCATGTTGTGGTGTCTCTCAACCATGAAATTACTTCATTATTACTCCATAACTGTCATCTTGCTACTGATATTAATTGAAAGGTAAATATCTGATATGCAGTATTTCTAACATGTGATTTGTGTGAAGGGGCCATTCTACCCACAAAGGACTAATCATCCCTGTGTTGACAATCACTGCTTGACCTTTCTTCAAGTTCTTAATGAAACTCTCTGTGATAATATTCGAATGATGGTCAGAGACTGTATGTATTTTCTATCTTCCTTCATTTTTCTTCATTTAACTATCACCACCTAAATAGCAGAAATTCAATAGATGCTCATTAGAATGATGAATTGTGTGCCTTGACTATGCTAACCTGAAGTTTGCTGTCTTGCTTTCTCATATTTTTTTATTTTATGTATTCATTTTGATAGTTTTGTATTTGTGCATTGATTGGGGTTAGCATAGGGTTCATATTACTATGAGAACTGGGAGGGTTAGGCTGCAGCTTGTTCACACAGTTATGCATATCCTTGGTTACTCTTTGAAGACACATTTTGATGACTTAAAAATGTACCTTCAAAATGGGAAAAAACTACAAGTCAGGGATGTTCTGTAGGTAGTATGTTGTTATTTAGCACAGTACAGATTATGAGTTATATGTAGAAGTATGAGAGAGCAATTAATTTATTTGCTTGCTCATTTTCATTTATAATTTAGAAATTTCATGAATATATACAATGTATCTTGATTCTATCCATTCCTTAACCTTCCCTAACATTCCCTACGCCTGTGACATTCTCCCCAGTACATACCCTTTTCTTTTTTTAAATACACTTAGTACATTTAGTGTTACCTGATATTGACTCACTTGTTGGCTTGTTCTTCTGAAGGTAACTGTAACTTTATCAGTTCATGAGTATTTTGACCATGTGACCTAAAATATGACATTTTATAGCACCTCACATCTTCTGGTTCTTACATTCTTTTTATCTCTTCCTCTTGAACCTAGGGTTGGTCTATATAGATGACTTATTTTAAGATGATCATGCAAGTCAATTAATTTTAGAATTTTGACCAGTTATTTAATACCTCTCACATTTGATTTAGCATATAGACAATTACTTTGCCACCTGGGGTTCAAAGTTTTCAATTAGTCAGTCATGCTTACAGAAGTAGCTTCTGTGTAAATTGAATAAATCAGAAGAATCTTTACTACAGGAAGAAGTGAATGTAGTCATAACACAGGATGAAGTTAACAATCACAATTAGGTGATGGCAGTTGGAGCAGTTATGATTCTATTTCAGTTTGATGACTGAACAAATTTCTGAAATTGAGTTGGAGGAATGGCTAGATAGTGATAGGAAATCAATCCCATGTATTAGAAGTGAGCATGGTTTGAAGTTCTTGATAAGGTAATACTTATTTACACAGATCATGGTGGATATTATTAGTCAGACATTTTATTGGAATGTTATATACAGAAAGATGTTTTGAGAAGACAAATAATTTGGTACCCATGCATTATTTTTTTACCACTTTCTAATTTTTATTTGACTCTTAAAACAGTACTTCTACAATTTGTTAAGGCAGAAGGGGTTTGTTTTGTGTTGCAGTGGTGAGCACCAAATATCTTATGGAACAATGATGTTACTGCCTGTATTAACTTGTTCTGAGAAGAATAATTCTGATGAAAATCATGATCATAAAGGACTAAACCCTATCTCAATGCTCCTGCCACCTTATGGGGTCACAATGATGATTATTAATGTTTGGGAGACACAAGGATTCATACCATGACAATGAGCACACATTAGATCATTGGAAAGGGTATCCAAGTGGAAAGCAAATTTCATTCTAATATTAATAGATTTTTTTTTGTTTCAGAAAAGTAGAAGCCTCCAAAAATGTTTTGAGAAAACTTCAAAACCATGTCCAAACCTAATGACTATATGTTGACTTTATACTTTTTAAAATTGCCTTAATATAAAGTTTTCATATAAATTTATTATGATGCATGACATATAAAAGGAATATTATGATATACTGATCTTGTCAAAAGGAATGGTCAAATGTTTTTACATTGATTTGCACATTTTACTAGATATTTAATTCAGCCGATTTCTAAAGATTAGTATTGGGTTACATATTGCTAAGCAAAGTATTGAAATTTAAAATTTCATAGTAGAAAGTGTGACATTCATTTTCATAGCATGATGCTGCATTCCTTGCTGTAGTGGCTATTTCTGGTTGCCAACTTGACTATATCTGGAATGAACTAACCAAGAACTGGAAGGCTCACCTATGATCCTAATCTGGAGGCTCAGAGATACAAGTTTCTGACCTGGATCTTGGCATGGACATCTTGAAGCATAGTGGCTATGAATTCCAGCAGATTGAGAAAAGGAGATATCCGAGTTCAAGGTCATCTCGGGTTAAAGGCGCAGTGGTTTGGGCCACACCCTCTGCTGGAGACCTATAATATAAGGACATTGGAAGAAGTCTCTCTCACTCTTTCATCCACAGCTGCCTTGTGGGACTGAGCAACTGCTAGATCCCTGGACTTCCATCCACAGCTACTGCTGACCATTGTTGGGGAGTTGGACTACAAGCTGTAAGTCATTGACAAATTCCCTAATTATATAGAGACTACCCATACATTCTATGACTCTAGAGAACCCTGACTAATACACTTGCCTTATACGAACTTCATCATTGATGGATACGGTCTTGGCTTAACTTTTCTTTTTCTTGTTGTCCAGTAGTATATTTAAAGAATTTCAGGCATAGATTAAATTTATCATCCTTGCTTATTTGAACTTATACATCACATTCAGAATGTTTGCAATTTGAGAAAATAAAATATACAATGATAAAGTCAAATTTGAACAAAATGTTTTTACAAATACAGCAATAGTGATGTCAGAAGAAAAAATTCCAAACTGAGGAGTTTAATTACACTCACAAAAACACAGGGAATAAATAATATTACATCAGCAAAACCAAAAGAAGGGAAACACACATGAACACACTATTCTACACACACCACCACCACTACCACCACCACCAAAATAACAGGAATTTACAGCCATTGATTATTGTTATTTCTCAATATTAACTAATACCCTCAATTCCCCAAAATAAAGTCATAGATTAACAGAATTGATACAAAGAAGAACCTGTACTTCTGGTGCATACAACACTGAAACTCATAGAAAAGAAACTGGGTGCCTTGAGCACAGGGGCACAGGGGAAAATTTCCTCAACAGAACACCAATAGCTTATGCTCTAAGATCGAGAATTGACAAATGGGACCTCATAAAATTACAAAGTTGCTGTAAGGCAAAGGACGCTGTCAATAGGACAAAACGGCAACCAACAAATTGAGAAAAGATCTTTACCAACCCTACATCCGACAGAGGGCTAATATCTAATATATACAAAGAACTCAAGAAGTTAGATTCCAGAGAATAAAATAACCCTATTAAAAATGGGGTACAGAACTAAACAAAGAATTTTTACCTGAAGAATATTGAATGGCTGAGAAGCCCCTAAAGAAATGTTCATCATCCTTAATCATCAGGGAAATGTAAATCAAAACAACTCTGAGATTTCACCTCACACCAGTCAGAATGGTTAAGATCAAATCTCAGGAGACAGCAGGTGCTGGTTGAAAAAGAGGAACACTCCTCTACTGCTGATGGGATTGCAAGCTGGTACAACCACTCTGGAAAGCAGTCTGGAGATTCCTCAGAAAATTGGGCATAATACTACTGGAGGATCCTGCTATACCACTCATGGGCATATACCCAGAGGATTTTCCAGCATGTACTAAAGACATATGCTCCACTATGTTGATAGCAGCCTTATTTATAATAGCCAGAAGCTGGAAAGAACCCAGATGTCCCTCAACAGAGGAATGGATACAGAAAATGTGGTATATTTACACAATCGAATACTATTCAGCTATTAAAAACAATGAAATCATGAAATTCTTAGGCAAATGGGTGGAACTGGAAAATATCATCCTGAGTTAGGTAACCCAATCACAAAAGAACACACATGATATGCAAGCACTGATTAGTGGGTATTAGCCCAGAAGTTTGGAGTACCCAAGACACAATTCACAGATCAAATGAAGCTCAAGAAGAAGGAAGAGCAAAGTATGGATACTCTGGTCTTTCTTAGAAGGAGGAACAAAATCTCTCTCTCTCTCTCTCTCTCTCTCTCTCTCTCTCTCTCTCTCTCTCTCTCTCTCACACACACACACACACACACACACACACACACACACACACACACACACCCTTAACATCAAGGAGAGACATTATCTCAGGGTACATAAATAAAAAAATAAGCATATGTAAGAGGTGTAGAATGGCAAGAAATTATCAAACCAAGGCTTGAAATCAATACAAAAGCAAAAAAGAAAGAAAGAAAGAAAGAAAGAAAGAAAGAAAGAAAGAAAGAAAGAAAGAGAGAAAAATACAAAGACTCAGTGAAGCAAAGAGTAGGTTATTTGAGAAAATCAACATAACAGAAAAACTTTTATCCAGAGTTTTTTGGAGAAGATAGAGATAATATCCAAATTAACAAAATCAGAAATTATGAAGGGAATATAACAGCTATCACCAAAGAAATCCACAGAATCATGAAGACATACCTTAAAACCAAATTGAATATCTAAACAAAATGGATAATTTTCTTCATAGGTACAACTTACCAAAGTAAATCAAGATCAGATAAAAAATTGAATAGGCCTATAATCTCTAGTGAAATAGAAACAGTGATTAAAAATTTCATAGTCAGAAAATTCCTAGAACCAGATGATTTTAGAATTGTACCAGAGTTTCAAAGAATAGCTAATGCTAATATTCCTCAAATTATCCCACAAACTAGACACAGATGGAACATTTCCCAACTCATTTCATGAGGCAACAGTTATTCTGATATCCAAACCACACAAAAAAGTCAACAAAGAAAGAATTATAGAACAATTTCTCATATAAACTTAGGGAAATTGCAGAAATACTCAGCAAAATACTCCCAAACCAAATCCAGAAATACACTGGAAAGGCCATCCATCTTCATCAAGTAGGCTTCACCTCAAGGATTCAGGGATAGTTCAAAATATGAAAATCTGTCAATATAATCCATCATATAAATAAACTGGAAAAATAAAACACATGATCATCTCATTACTTGCTGAAAAGACCTTTGACAAAATCCAATCCCCTTCACAATAAAATTTTAAAGAGATCAGGGATAAGATGATATATGTAAACATGATAAAGATAATTTACAGCAAACCTATAGCTAACATCAAATTAAATGCAGAGAAACTCAAAGTAATTCCTCTAAAATCAAGAACAAGACAAGGCTACCCACTTTTTTCATATCTATTCCATATAGTAGTTAGAATTCTGGCCAAAACAATAAGACAATTAAATGTGATCAAGGGGATACAAATTATAAAGGAAGAAGTCAAGGTAACAGTACTTACAGATAATAAAGTAGAACACATGAAGAACCTGTCTTGGATCTCCTATAACGAACTGATCAACACTTTCAGTGTTGTGGCTAGATACAAGATTAACAATAACAACAACAGCAACAACAACAATAATGAGTAGCCCTCCTATACATAAAGACAATCAGGCTGAAAAAGGAATCAGGGAAACAACACCCTTCATAATTGCCACAAGTAATATAAAATATCTTGGTGTAACTCTAACCAAGCAAGTTAAAGACTTGTCCAACCAAAACTTCAAGGCTTTGAAGAATGAAATTAAGGAAGATATCAAAAGACGGAAAGAACTCTCATGCCCATAGTTCGCTAGGATTAACTCATTAAAAAATGGCTTTCCTTCTCAAAGCAATTTGCAGATTCAACACAATCATACCAAAATTCCAACACAATTCTTCACAGACATTGAAAGGACAACTCTCTACTTCATACAACAACAACAAAACTAGGATAGGTAAAACAATCTTGTAAAGTAAAAATACTGTTGGAGATATCACCATCCCTTATTTCAAGTTGTAGAACAGAGCTATAATAATAATAATAACCAATGATATTGGACTAAAAACAGATATGTTGTTCAATGTCATCAAACTGAAGTACTAGACAAAACCACATAACTAACCCCTAATTTTTGATTAAGAGGCCAGAAATACACACAGGGCAAAAGAAAACACCTTCAACAATGGTGCTTGTCAAAGTGGTTTTCTGCATGTAGAAGAATGTGAATAAATCCATACTTATCATTCTGCACAAGTTCAAGTCCAAGTGGATCAAAGACCTCAAATTAAACCCAGAAACAATGACCCTGATAGAACAGGAAGTGGGAAACTGCCTTGACTACATTGTCATGTGAAAGGAGACAACTTTCTGAGCAGAACACCAATAGTGCAGGCACTCAGATCACCAGTTTATAAATGGAACCCTTATGGACCAAAAATGTATCTGTAAGGCAAATGTCACCATCAGTCTAAGAAAGAGACAGCCTGCAGAATGGGAAAGATTTTACTAACCTTATATCTGATATAGGTATATCCAAATATATGTAAAGAATTCAAGAAACTAGGAATTAAACCCCAAATAATACATCTAAAACAAGGTACAGAACTAAACAAAGAATTCTCAATAGAGGAATCTCAAATTCTGAGAATAGTTAAATAACTGGTCAACATATTTAGCCATCAGGGAAATGCAAATCCAAACTACTTAGAGATTCCATCTTACTCCTGTCATAATTGCTAATATCAAAATCACAAGTGACAGCTCATTCTGACAAGGATGTAGTCTAAGGTAAACACTCCTCCATAGCTGGTGGGAGTGTAAAGTCACTATGGAAATCAGTCTGGGTGTTTCTCAGAGTACTGAAAATCAATCTATCTCAAGACCCAGCTATACTTTTCTTGAGCATTTACCCAAAAGACACTTTATCCTATGACAAGGACACTCACTTGGTCAACTATGTTCATAGCAGCTCTATTTGTAATAACCCAAACTGGAAACAACCTAGATGTCCCCCAGCAAAAGAATGGATAAAAGAATGGCACATTTATACAGTAAAGTATTACTCAGCTGTTAAAAAAATAATCACATCATGAAATATGTAGGCAAATGGATATACATAGAAAAAAATCATCCTGAGTGAGGTAACCTAGACCCAGAAAGGCAAATATAATGTATATTCATTTATAAGAAGATAGTAGTTGTTAAGTAAGTGATAATCAAGATACAATTCACAGACCCAGAAATGTTGCATAAAGAAGGGGAATTAGGGGGAAAGCACTGGTTTCCTTTGAAAAGGGAAGTACACTAGATTGTGGAAGTGGACCAGGAACAAACAAGTAGGAGATTACAGCAGGAGAGATAAAGTGGGTGGAATGGAGGGAGAGAGTTAAAGGAGAGACAACTGAAATTGGGGAACATCTGGAGGGTATTGTGGAAACCTAGTACATAGGAACCTTCTTGGAATCTATGAGGGTAACTCTAGTGAGGACTCCTAGTAATTCAGGATATGGAATCTGAACTAACTATCTCTTGTAGCCAAGCAAGGCTTCCAGTGTTGAGACTGGGTTGCATTTGGTTGAGTTGTTGCCTGAGAAGGTCCCATGGAAACTGGTGTAGGATCTCTCTCTCTCTCTCTCTCTCTCTCTCTCTCTCTCTCTCTCTCTCTCTCTCTCTCTCTCTCATCTGAGAGCATGGTCTCATTGTCAAAGACAACATCCGCAAAGATCATTGAACACAGAGAAAGGTTGGATAGCCCAGAGACAGGTTAGAAACAGACAGAGCTAGGAAACTAGTGATGTTCTGGTATACTCATAGATCAGTGTCATGTGTAGTTATCATTTGTGATGCTTTCCATGGTAGAAGATGGGAGCTGATGCTGAGACACACGGCCAGACATTATACAGGGTCTAAATGGGAGGTTTCCATTGTATCCCCTCATTGGAGATCGGGGAACCCCTTGAAAAGAGGGAGGAAAGACTGTGGGGGTAAGAGTGGATAGAGGACACAAGGATATCATGGCCTAGTGAATCAACTAAGCAGGGCCCACATGCCGTTACAGGGAGTGAAGTAGCAAGCACAGGATCTGCATAGGTCTGCACCAGGTCTTTGGATATAACTTGTGACTGTTAGCCCTGTGGGAATCTTTAAGTGGAAGCAGGGGTATCTCTGAATCTTTGCCTGCTCTTGAAACTCTTCCTTCTATTGAGTTTCCTTGTCCAGGCTTGATATAAGGACTTTTTACCTTGTTCTGCTGTATCTTGTTTGGCTGTCATCTCTTTTCTATAGAGGAAATGGAGTTGGGGCAGATCTGGAAGAGAGGGGAAATAAGGAATGGATGGAGAGAAGATTGTGGTTAGGGTATATTATATGAGGAAAATCTATTTTCAAAAAAATGAGGAAAAGTAAGAAAGAGAGAGAAAGAGAGAGAGAGAGAGAGAGAGAGAGAGAGAGAGAGAGTAATTTAATACATAGCTTGTATTTATCATCCTTATTTATTTGGACTTCTGTATCACATTTGGAATGTTTGTAGTACATTGCTAACTTTGGGCAATTGTTAAACTTAGAAATGACATTATCAGGCAGATCTCATATAGACCCTAAGAGAACACAAATGCCAGCCCAAACTACTATACCCTGCAAAACTCTCAAATACCATAGATGGAGAAACCAAGATATTCCATGATAAAACCAAATTTACACAATATCTTTCCACAAATCCAGCCCTACAAAGGATAATAGATGGAAAACGCCAACATGAGGAGGGAAACTACACCCTAGAAAAAGCAAGAAAGTAATCTTTTTCCAACAAACCCAAAAGAAAGTAACCACACAAACATAAAAGGAACATCAAAAATAACAGGAAGCAACAATCACTATTCCTTAATATTTTATAACGTCAATAGACTCAATTCCCCAACAAAAAACATAGCCTAACAGAGATGTTCTTCATGTGGATCTTCGATTTTATCAGAAAATGTTTGTGACTCCTCTTTCAATTTAGTAATGCTTTTTGTGTCTACCATTTTGACTGTATTATTTTCCATGATAACCTTTAATTTTAACATTTTTTCTGTGTATTTCTTCGATTTTGTCTGAGGTGTTTTTCATGTAGATCTTTGGTTTTGTCGGCAGGGGGAGTGTTTGTAGTTCCACTTTCAATCAATTTAGGAATGTTTTTGTGCCTACCATTTTGTTGGTATAATTGTCCATGATAATCTTCAATTTTAACGTTTTTCTGTATTTTTCTTCAATTTTATCAGAAGTATTTTCCATGTGGATCTTCAGTTTTATCAGACAATGTCTATAACTTTACTTTCAATCAACTTAGGAACATTTTTATACCTTCCATTTTATCTGTATAATTTTCCATGTAATAGTTTTAACATGTTTTTCTATATATTTCTTGAATTTTTTCAGGAATATTTTCCTTGTAGATCTTCAGTTTTATCAGAAAGTGTTTATAATTCCACTTTCAATCAACTTAGGAATATTTTTATGCCTACCATTTTATCTGTATAATTTTTCCACGAAATAGTCAATCTTAACGTGTTTTTCTACATATTTCTTCAATTTTATCAGAGATATTTTCCATGTATATTTACACAATGAAATACTACTCAGCAATTAAAAACAATGAATTCATGAAATTGTTAGGTAAATGGGGAACAGGGGGAGGGAAGAGGGCTTATGGGACTTTCGGGGAGGGGGGGAACCGGGAAAGGGGAAATCATTTGGAATGTAAATAAAGAATATAGAAAAAAAAAGACCACAATGAAGAGAGGTGGAGGAGGGGGAGAGAAAGACAGACAGAGAGAGAGAGAGAGAGAGAGAGAGAGAGAGAGAGAGAGAGAGAGAGAGAGAGAGAGGAGAGAAATAATTGTAAAAAAAAAAAAAGAAATGACATTATCCATCCCACTGAGAGTTGTTAACAAATAAAAGCTGACAGCCTGATCTACTAACATCTAGCTAGAGTTTTGAAAGGTAAATACAGTGACCTTGAAATATTCTTTTTGATTCCTTTTTTATTCTGAGACTTCAAAGCAGTTCATACTTTAGTGCAAGCTAGGCTACTTGCTCTTTACCTTTTTCTGTTGCTGATCAAGCCTCTATTAGAAGAGTATTAAAAAAAAAAAAAAGAAGAGTATTGAAACTGCCAGAAGCACAGCTACAAGAAGACTATCTTTGTCTTTGCACACTAGCATGCAGCTGTCAAGTGTATTCAAATGCTATGGCGAGTCTTTCGATAAACGACCTCATCTATTCAGAACTAACATGTGATGGTACCTAGATTTGAATCTGAAGTCACCATTTTCCTACCTGGTGATTAGATGAGCAAGCCCTGCTACTAACTAGCTTCAAATTACAGCATTTGAGCAAATAGCAAAGAAACAGAACATAGCTCATGAAATAACACGATCAGTTCACTAAGTATTATTAATAACTTGTGGATCAGGTCCTTAGTACTTTGGCCAGTGATAAAAGAGCAAAAGGAGAATCTAGTCTTGTTAATAAATATGATGATGAAAAAATAGAAAAGTGGCAAAAGCAACAGAATACTGAAGCAGGTTATCTAGCCTCAAATGGTAGAGCAAGTGGGAATTTCAGAGCTATCCTTGAGAACATTAGAGAATATTACATGCAGAGAGGCTGAAGCTAACTGTCAAGAAACAGCTCTAGGAAGTTATCCTGAGGGTACACCTCCCACTTGGCTGGATACCTGCAGAAAGAGTATACTTTGTAATAACTTCTTAGGGTGCCATGAAATAGGATTAAAATTTACATAAAAATTAAATAAAGTATTAGATACATTGTAAGATCAGTAAGAGCTTCCATGTAATACATATCTGGATCTGTTTGCAGATTTGTTGACTCTTAATAATGACTTCATGGACAGTGAATGAATTAGATTTTGCATTTGATTAATCTCTGTACCCACTGTAATCATATCTAAAGATACCAATTGGTGTTTATATATTTAGGAATGTACATATGTTTATGTAGTATGTGTGAGTGTGTGGCGTGTGGTATGTGTACAGATGTGCCTCTCTCTCTCTCTCTCTCTCTCTCTCTCTCTCTCTCTCTCTGTGTGTGTGTGTGTGTGTGTATGTAGAAACAATTAAAGGAAAAGAGGGGCCATGAGTTTGAGAGAGGAAGAACATGAAGGGATAGGAGAGACAAAGGGAGGGGAAAATGAAGTAATGATATTTTAACTAGTAATTATTTAAAGAGATCATTGAAGAGAATCATTCAAGAATCCAACAAATTCAAGTATTGTATGGGCTGCCCACAACACCATGTATAATTTTCAGCTAGTTCATCCTGGTAAAAATCCATTTGGACTGTTGTTGCAACTCTACTTCTATAAAACATGATAATTCAATCTTAAACATCAAAACATTCAAAATTTTTTTTCTTAGAGATTTTGCTTAAAAACTTTACATATTAATGTTTTCTATAATTAAACACAAATTTAGTATCTCATAGTCTTCAACATTTTGGAGTATAGAAACTCAAGTTTTCTGTTTATCGGTGTCTTTTCTTTTGTTTTGTTTTATAGATGTTTTACTTTATGTTTTTCTGGATTTGGGGATTTCATGGACAATGAATATATATAACTTGTACAATTGTGTTTTTAGTTTAAATTTCACCCCATTTATTTGCTTAGGCTTTTGTAAAATTTCCTGGGGTGTTTCTAGGTGAAGAATTTTCATGAAGTAATATGTTTTTCACATGTAGAGATACAGACATAGATACTTTGCAATAACTTCTTAGGGTGCCATGAAATAGGATTAAAATTTACATAAAAATTGAATAAAGTATAGATACATTGTAAGATGAGTAAGAGCTTCCATGTAATACATATCTGGATCTGTTTGAAGATTTGTTGACTTTTAATAAATGTATGTAAACTTAACATCTCCTTCACTATTGCAAAGCTGTTTATTTTATGTCAATATTTTATTCAGGGGCCATCCTGAGATAGCCTTTCCTAGTGATGAGGTTTGCCCTTTGAAGGAAAGTAGAGAGACCCACATGGCTACAATACAAAAAGAGCGACACTACTGAAGAACAACTTCACTACATACTGACATATGCTTAAGGTACATAGTTATATGGTTGCTGGAAAGAGATGTTTCTTCAGTATTAAGTGAGCACACTGTGTGATGGGCATCATGTGCTTCTAATATGGTTTAAGACACTTGTTCAGATGCATCTTAGAATCTTAGGATACAAAGGTGGAAACACTATAGAACACAGCATAAACCTATACTCATGTAAAACTGAACACTTTGTTTTAAAGCAGTAAGGGTTAGTAACTTAGAGAAAATAAGGACAGGAAGGTGCAGAACACTCAAACTGGGGTTGATTGTGCCTTGTTAGGCTTCTTTAGAAAGTATATGCAAGGACCTGGAGCTGATTGTCTATCACAGGGCTTCATATACAAATAGAGCCAGGAGAGGGCTAGCCTTCCAAGGGTTCCAACAAGCCTGTGAACTCAGGTAAAAACACCATGGCTGCTCAGAGGGACCCTCCCAGAACCTCAGGACACAGGAAGCGAGGAATAGCCAACAGAAGGAGGGAAACTACACCCTAGAGAAAGCTAGAAAGTAACCTTCTTTCATAAAATGCAAAAGAAGATCGCCATATAAACATAAAAATAACATCAAAAATAACAGGAAGCAACAATCACTATTCCTTAATATCTCTTAACCTCAAGGGACTCAATTCCACAATAAAAGGATATAGACTAACAGACTGGCTATGTAAACAGGACACAGCATTTTGCTGCATAGGAAACTCACCTCAGTGTCAAAGGCAAACACTACCTCAGAGTAAAGTGCGGGAAAAATTTTACAAGCATATGGTCCCAAGAAACAAACTGGAGTAGCAATTATAATATCAGCTAAAATTGGCTTTCAACCAAAAGTCATCAAAAAAGATAAGGAAGGACACTC
The DNA here is from genome assembly GCA_036184795.1 of Tokudaia tokunoshimensis. NCBI lineage: Eukaryota > Metazoa > Chordata > Mammalia > Rodentia > Muridae > Tokudaia > Tokudaia tokunoshimensis. The sequence continues at coordinate 76,951,740 of BTHU01000005.1, forward strand.
CTTACTCATCAAAGGAAACATCCACCAAGAACTCTGTTATGAATATCTATGCTCCAACTACAAAGGCACCCATATTCATAAAAGAAACTTAAATAAAGCTCAAAGCACACATTGCATTGAATACAATAATAGCAGGAGACTTCAACAACCCACTCTCATCAATGGACAGATCAGGGAAACACAAATTAAACAGAAACACAGTGAAACTAACAGAAGTTATGGACCAAATGGATTTAATAATTATCTATAGAACATTTCATTCTAAATCAAAAGAATATACCTTCTTCTCAGCACCTCATGGTACCTTCTCCAAAACTAACCATATAATCAGTCACAAAACAGGCCTGCACAGATACATAAGATTGAAATAATCTCATGCATCCTATCAGATCAGGACAGACCAAGGCTAGTCTTCAATAACAACAACAATAACAACAACAACAACAAAACCCAAAAACAAAAAGCCAGTCTATACATGGAAGCTGAACAATACTACTCAATGATAACTTTGTCAAGAAAGAAATAAAGAAATAAATTAAAAACTTTTTAGAATTTAATGAAAATGAAGGCACAATATACCCAAACTTATAAGACATATGAAATAAGTCCTAAGAGGAAAACTCATGGCTCTGAGTGCCTCCAAAAAGAAACTGGAGAGAGCATACACTAGCAGTTTAACAGCACATCTGAAAGCTCTAGAACCAAAAGAAGCAAATACACTCAAGAGAAGTACACTGCAGGAAATAATCAAACTCAGTGCTGAAATCAATCAAGTAGATACAAAAAGAACTGTACAAAGAATCAACAAAACCAGGAGCTGGTTCTTTGAGAAAATCAACAGATAGATAAACCCTTAGCCAGACTAACCAGAGGGCACAGAGACAGTATGCAAATTAACAAATCAGAAATGAAAAGGGAGCTATTAACAACAGAAAATGAGGAAATTAAAAAAATCATCAGATCCTACTACAAAGGCCTATATTCAACACAACTGGAAAATCTACATGAAATGGGCAATTTTCTAGACAGAAACCAAATGCCAAAGTTAAATCAGGATCAGATAAACTGTCTAAACATTCCCATAACCCCTAAGGAAATAGAAGCAGTCATTAAAAGTCTCCCCCCTCCCCCCAAAAAAAAACAACCAAAAAAAACCCCAAAAACTCAGGACAAGATGGGTTTAGTGCAGAATTCTCCCAGACTTTCTTTCTTTTTTTTTTGGTTTTTCGAGACAGGGTTTCTCTGTATAGCCCTGGCTGTCCTGGAACTCGCTCTGTAGACCAGGCTGGCCTCAAACTAAGAGATCCACCTGCCTCTGCCTCCCATGTGCTGGAATTAAAGGCATGTGCCACCACCGCCCAGCTCTACCAGACTTTCAAAGAAGACCTAATACCAGTGCTCTTCAAACTATTCCACAAATTATAAACAGAAGGAACACTATGAAATTTGTCCTATGAAGCCACAGTTATGCTAATATGAAAACTTCACAAAAACTCAACAAAGAAAGAGAACTTCAGACCAATTTCCCTTATGAATATTGATGCAAAAATATTCAATAAAATTCTCACAAACCAAATCCAAGAACATATCGAAATGACCATTCACTATGATCAAGCAGGCTTCATCATAGACATGCAAAGGTATGAAGAAATAGGAACACTCCTCCATTGTTGGTGTGATTGCAAGCTGGTACAACCACTGTGGAAATCAGACTGGAGGTTCCTCAGAAAACTGGATATAGTATTTTCTGAGGACTCAGCTGTACCACTCTTGGCATATACCCATAAGATTCTCCAACATATAACAAGGACACATGCTCCACTATGTTCATAGCAGCCTTATTTATAGTAACCAGAAGCTGGAAAGAACCCAGATGTCCCTCAACAGAGGAATGGATATAGAAAATGTGGTACATTTACACAATGGAGTACTACTCAGCTATTAAAAATGATGAATTCATGAAATTCTTAGGCAAATGAATGGACCTAGAAAATATCATCCTGAGTGAGGTAACCCCAATCACAAAAGAACTCACATGGTATGTATATATTCATGGATAGGTGGATATTAGCCCCAATGTCCCGAATACCCAAGATACAATTCACAGATCACATGAAAGTCAAGAAGAAGGAAGACCAAAGTGTGGGTGCTTTGGGTCTTCTTAGAAAGTGAAGCAAAATACTCACAGGAGCAAATATGGAGATAAAGTGTAGAGTAGAAACTGAAGGAAAGACTATCTAGAGACTGTCCCACCTGGGAATTCATCCCAGATACAGTCACCAAACTCTCACACTATTGTGGATGAGAAGAAAGTCTTGCTGAAAGGAGCCTGATATTGCTCTGTCCTGAGAGGCCCTGCCAGAGCCTTACAAATAGAGAGTTGGATACTTGCAGCCAACCATTGCACTGAGTGCGGGCGTCCCCAATGGAGGAGTCAGAGAAAGGACTGAAGGAGCTGAAGAGGTTTGCAACGCCATAGGAAGAACAACAACATCAACCAACCAGATCCCCAGAGCTCCCAGGAACTAAGCCACCAATCAAGGAGTACACATGGCTCCAACTGCATATGTAGCAGAGAATGGCCTTGTCATGCATCAATGGGAGGAGAAGCCCTTGGTCCTATGAAGGTTCCATAGATGCCCCAGTGTAGGGGATTTGAGGGTGGGGATGTGAGGTGGGTAGGTGGGTAGACGAACTCCCTCATAGAAGCAGGGGGAGGTGGGATGGGATAGGGTGTTCCTGGGAGGGAGGAAAACCAGGTAAGAGGATAAATGTAAATAAATAAATAAATAAAATTTAAAAATGTATATGCAAATTATATTGTTGACTTATTATGCATAGACACCTCAAATTAAATATGTTAGTAAATTACATTAAAACCAGGAACATTACTAAACAACATAACAAGTGCAATTGCTCTGTTTGTCTATCATTCTCTATTTTCCCCTTTTGGCATTTCATCCTGGTCCCCTTCTGTTTGATTTGCCCTTCCTTCTAGATCTTGGTTCTTAAATGTTTTGACTATAACTTTAGTTTTAAGTTTACCATTTTGGATCTGTTCCAAGATGGATAACTTCCTTGTTATTCTTCATCCGTAATGATAGCTATTTCTGTAAGTCCTACTAGAATCTTGTTTTCTTCTCAGAATAGTATAAAAATATCCTATTATTATAGAAAATAAATGTATAATGAATTACTTCCAAGGGAACATATAAGATGTTCAGCCAATCACCAAAAGATCTGATTGAAATTCTGTATCTGAATAATTGAGTGCAGATGGAGCTTGGGATTCTGCATTTCTGTTGTTTCTGAGATGCTGTGGCTTGTGGTGGTGGTACTTTGATCACAACTTGACCAACAGGATGACAATTGTAATAGTTAAAATATTTGATTTTATCAGAAGACATAAATATGTTAACTTGAAAAATGGCAAACTGAGACTTCCAGGCAGAGGTGTTTTGACAGCGTTGGTACTCACAGCAGGTAATATTATGGTTTCCATGACTGTGAGTCAGGTCTATCCTGTAAGCACCTTTAAACTTTCTCTATGAGGCTATTGAAGATCAAGCACACTGAGCTTAGCATTACAAATTTCAGCCAGGAGCACATGACTTTCAATTACCCTCTTACTGTTCCCTTTGCCTGCTCTGTCACACACACAAATATATGTGTGTGTGTGTGTGGTTTCCTTTGTATAGGATTCTCATTTAAGTGTCCATAAAAATACTGTTATATTTATAATTACAAAACATCTGTGTTTCTTAGTTGACTAGAACCACGGGTTCTGATCTGAGAAGTAAGTTTTCTTCATTTTTCCCCTTAGCCATCCTTTCTCGGACTTAATCTCCTGTGCAACTTGTGAAGTATTTTTTAATTCTTTAGGAATTATTTCTTCAAAGAACAGACTCAGAATTTTTTCTCTTTGCCTGTTTTGCAAATTATATCTCCCACTGAGGCTTAATTCAACTGAACATCTGTAGAGGGGTTTTGTGTGTTAGTTCAGAAAGTACATTAAAGTCTCAATAGATGGATGCTCACTTAATAATTATTCATGTGTTTTAATTGACCAGGATCTTTGAGGTAACTCTCTTCCATGATGATTCATCATGATATAAAGGTAATATAAAGGGCTTTGGTGATTTAATGTTATCTGATGAGCTACCAATGCATCCCTTTAAAATTAGGACAGCAACACTTTTCTTCTGCCTTCATCCTGTCAGTACTACAGGTGAAATTATAAATATTCTTTCTTCTCCTTATCTAATGATCATCGATTTTATATGCACACACTTTCTCACATATACATTTTGCTTCAGTGCTACAAGGAGAGGTAAGAAGACAGTTGTGATTGATAACTCTTTTGAAATTTGAGGTACATTTGTTTGGGTAAAATTGTGGAGAGAATAAACATAATATAATTGCTAGGACAAAATATGGAACTTTTGTGTGCATGCTATCTAAGTGACTGTTATAATTCATTCTTCATGAACCATTCACTTATTTTCTCATAGCTTATTGATCACTAGCATGATTTGTGCTTAGCTAGCATAAAGGTCTTGCTTTCTAGGAGCCAAGTCTTTCCTTCTCTCTGCAAATGTGCTTTATAGTTACCAAATGCCAACAAACAATGAAGGACAACAGTAAAATGCTTATAAATCAGGTTGAGAAGATAAGGAGTGAATAGTAGAGGTCTTAAGTTTGGCTCTCTAGGAAAGATATATATGAAAAGACATTGAGTTTGAGACCTGAGATGCACGGATGTTGATCAGGCTCACAGAGGGAGAAGCAAGTGCAGAGGAAATGCAGGAGAACAAGCCTGGCTTGCTTGAATGAAAGCATCAGTTCATATAGTGATGGAGGAGAGATGGAGGAGAAGGTTAATGTGAACCTCAAGGTTGTGGTTCTTGTGGTGGATGTAATAACTTCTCAGAAAGAATAATCATGTTCTGTTGCTGCCTACCAGGTTTCCCAGTTACTGCCTATAGCAGATGGTTGTGCTAGGCTGTGTTGCTTTGCTCCTATTACTGCCTTACTTGGATCACTCCCCCAAGTCTCTCTATCCTAGCCCTACTCCTTCTTCCAGTCCCATTTGTCTTCTCTTACTGTCTTCATTGCTGGGTCTTTGTACTAGTGCCAACACCTAGAACATTCTTCACTAATGACACCCTTAGTGCTTTGTCCCTTTTCATTTCAGTTTTGTTATCACTTCCTTGATGGGAACATTTTCCTTGTGTTCTCTTTAATTATTCTCCACCCACTGTCTTAGGCTTTTCATTGCTGTGAGAAAATACCATGATCAAAAGTAATTTAGATGGAAATGGTTAAGTTCATCTCACAGGATTGTAGTCTATCAGCCAGGAAACTCGAGAAGAAATTCAAGGCACTTATTTGGAGGCAGGAACTCATTCAGAGGCAGTAGAGGAAACACTGATCACTGGCTTGTTCCACATGTCTTTCATAGAAACCTTTCTTGGAGCACCCAGGATTGCTAGCCCAGAGATGGCATTGCCCTCAGTGAACTGAGCCCTCTTATATCAATCATTAATAAAGAAAATGCCCTACAGATTTACCAACCATAATGAGGGTATTTTCTTAGCTGAGGCTCCCTCTTCCAAAATGACACTGGCATCTTTCAAGTTGACCAAGCCAGCACACCTCCTTAATGTCATTTTCTGAAGAAGGTTACTGGTTATTCAGGATTCTGTATGGAAGTAGATTTTTTTTTAACAGCAAAGGGAAGATGTTAGAAAATGACTAGTGTTGTTCAATAGTGTGTTACCATCCCTTCTGAAGTCAGTCCTAACATTCCTAACAAGATATAGTATATGTATTACATTTCCCTATAAGTAATATTCTATACAAACACTGTACCAAGGTATGGTGCTTTTCTATTTTATTCCTTTTGTTCTACTTGTGGCTTTGCTGAACTGATCCATCATTAACATGTATAATTTAGAATTTCTTCTGGCACAGTGTGATGCTATCTATGTCGCTGACAGATTCGTCTTAGTCTTAGTCTTGGGTCTCTCAGCTGTCTTCTTTCCTGGATTTTGCTTATCCAAGCATTTCATTTGTCACCCTGCCTGCCACTGTCGTGACGTTTATCTTTATCCTCAGTCATTACTTTCCTTTATTCCATCTTAATCCCATTACAGGGCTTGTTCTTTCTATATTAATTTGTCACAGTATCTATTTTAGTAACAGATGTGGTTGTCAGAAAATCTTCTTTACTTCCATTCTTGGTGTTATTTATGCATTTGGTGTCAGATTTACTCTTAGCTGCTATCCTGGACATCTCTGAACCGTTGTAAGCTATTTTCATTGCTTAGTAATGTTAGATCATTTCTCCCTCTTTTCCAGTGAAGAAAAATAACAAATCATCCATATGTTCTTTGTCTTTTATGATGTTGTTGACTTGCTTTGTTTCTGCATGTCACAGACATAGAGGGATGAATCCGTGGCACAAGGTGAGTGAATGCAAAATTTATAAATGTTTATTCTGAACATATGTGTTCAGGGAACTGATTGTGTGGTTAGGGTCCCATGAAGATAGAATGATTATTTACTGAGACTCAATTGTGTGCTCATCTTTTGCATTTTAGTGGCAAATTCTAACTTATGAATACTTAATTTCTCTTCAAAGTTAGTGCATTTCTATTGTCAACAAAATATAGTTCGTATATTTTATTATTCTTACTCTTCAGTGGTAGAACGATATAGCAAAGCAAATGCACTGTATTCTAAAATGGATTGATTACCTACAAAAACCTTACTAAGCAGTGATGGAGGAAACAGAGGTTAATGGAAACATGGAAGAATACATGTTACAAAATAGTGTTTGCCTTGACAATGTTGTCTGAGGTGTAATCATCCAACATCGAATATGATTCTCAGATAGCTTAAAAACTAACACAAGGTAGGTAGTTGTCTCTGGCTTATTAGAAGACAATGGAAAGTTTCGGTTGGGAATTGTGGGTTCTCTTTCAGAGGAGTTAGTTACTTCTTTCTTAAGGCATATCTAATCCATAATTTGTGATGGAAAATGAACTCTAACACTAGGAATCCTCAAAGTTGGTGAAATATTTTGTATTCCATCAAGTGTATTATGGATTTACACTCTCTGTTACATTATTAAAAATTGATTTGAAGTTGGTAGTTTTGGTATTTTGTTAGCTTTATTTTTCTAAACTGAGAACACTAGAATATTAGTCACTGATATAAAAGGTTAGCATTTGTTATGATGTCTAAAGAATCAGAGTTCAAGAGAATACTTAAATGTAGAACATTGAACCATTTTTAATTTTTATACAATTTAAACTGTTAAGGAAGCATGTTCATGATATGATTACAGGAAAATAGCATTTTGTTAATTAGACTGTAGGTTTCCCAGAACTGACCAGCAGCAGATACTGTGACATTGCAAGGACTTTATTTCACTTGCTCTACAAGTGAAAGAGAGTATCCTTCATGTTCAAGCTGTGAAGGAATAAGATACTCAAAACTAGTTTACATATATGCATTGAAATTTTGATGATAAAATGGATTATCCTGAAAGTTAACATATTTTCTATATGTTATTTCTCTGATGTTTGGGAAATAAGCTTTTTCATTGGACTTTCTAAATGAATTTTATTAGATTAACTTACAGGATAGGAACTGGACAGATCAATGGCTGACACCAAGCCAGAGAGGCAGATAATCAAATTTTATCTTCCAAGAACTAGAGACGTTTAAAGTTAGCATATTACTCCAGTAAATACCTCATACTGGTACAAGGTATTTACTTACTTACTTACGAAGTAAGCTTTATTAATTAAACAATTTGGAGGGGGGGAGGATTCTAGATCAGGTGGTCCATGAGTCCCCCATTAGGCTGGTGTATCACAATATCAAGAATGTGTGAGAGAGAAAGTTACCACAAGGTGAGATACAAAGACCAGGGAGGGTGCAAGGCTTCCTCTTCTAAATTACCCTTTTCTTGGGAACTTACTACAAAGAAGTATGCTAATATCTGACGACAGCATTCCCAGAGACATAGACACTTCCCACTCATCCTGACTTCATAAAATTCTACAGCATATCCCCAAACACAAACTCTTGAAGGATATATTTAAAAAAAAACCCATAAAAATCCATTTTGTTTGGGATTGTAGCAGAAAGAAACAAAGAAAATTGTTGGAGCTGAGTAACATTAATACCAGTCCTTGAAAAGATGTCTTCTTTTGAGCATCAAATATATCTTAGATACCTTAAAGTTTGACATACCAGCAGAAGCACAGGGTTCAATGACAATGTCAGAAATAATCTATATCCCAAGTAATTTATATTTCATTGAGAAATAGAGAAAAATTATAGTCAAATAAAACATTAAAACTATAAACTGGTTGAAATTATTTGAAAAAGGAGTCTAAGGCTAAGCTTTGGTTGAAAACCTATGCAAGCATGATGATCTGAGATTGATTCCCAGCACCCTCATAAAACCTGGGAGTGAAGGTATGTTCTTGTAATTCCAATACTCGGGAACTGGAGATAGGAGCATCCTTTGGGACTGATGGCTAGTTAGTTTAGATGAAATGATTGCCTCCAAGTTCAATGAAAGGACCTATTTGAAAAACTAAGTTAGAAAAGGATTGAAGAAGATACGTGCTGGTTAGTTTTTTGTCAACTTGACACAAACTGAGGTCATCTGGGAAGAGGGAACCTCACCTGAGAAATGCCTCAATCACATTGGTCTGTATGCAAGTCTGTAGGAGATTTTCTGGATTAATAATTGATGTTGGACAGCCAAGTCCATTGTGTTCAATGCCACCTCTGAAGTGGAGAGCAGGCGGTATCTAGTGGAATAATAAAGCACTCTGAACAAGTCATGAAGCAGTGTTCCCCATGGTCTCCTCCTCTTCAGTCCCTGCTTACTGCTTCATTTCCTGCTTACTGGTTTCTGTGCTACTTGAGTTCCTACCTTAGCTTTCCTTACACTGAAGGACTGTTACCTGGAAATGTAAGATGAAATAAATATTGTTCTCCCTAGTTGTTTTTGTTCATGGAACTTATGATAACAATAGAAAACAAACTAGAACAGACGAGATATTGACCTCTTGCTCCTATATATATAGTCTTCACACAAATATATTCATATATTCCTACAAACATACACAAAAAGTCCATTAAGAAATAGGAGGAAGTTCTATGATAACAAATGAGAATAGAACTGGAATTGAACAAAATGAGAAAGTTTTCTATGTAGTTACATAATTATCTTCTAAAGATTAAACATCTCTTGCTTATAAGGACATTAATTAGGTGAAAGAGGTGGAAGTTGTAGACATGAGAAATTCAATGGAGAGGAAACAGTTACACGAAGGGATCTTAGAACACAGTAGCGCTGGCCGGCAGTGGAAGGTGAGAACTGAGAGCCTTGACTGCCTCGTTAACGTTTTTGTCTTTATTATACGTATCATGGTATATAATGAAAGGGTTTTTATCTGGTGTCTTTTAAGATAAGGTTTGTGATAAAATTTAGTCCAGTGAATAGCTGATGCTAATTTATTATGACAATGGCAATAGGAAAGGAATAAAAGTAAATGAGATAGAAAGATTTAGAAAGTCAATAGAACAAAACTTAAAAATAAGATCTATTTAGTGTGTGTGTGTGTGTTTGTGTATGTGTAGAGAAAGAACAAAGACTGAGAGAGGAAGAGGGAGAGGGAATGGGACAGAGAGATGGACAGGGAGAGGGACAGGGACAGGGACAGAGAGGGACAGGGCAGGAGGGAAATAATGTAAGAGCAAGAGTGAGCTCATCTACGCATCTGCCCATCCTGTGCTATAATATTCCTAGTCAAAAACAGAGAGATAATTTACTTTAAGACAAAATGATTGAGCAATGTTAAACAATGTGGCACTTCCTGTGGCTATGTCAGATGTTGCCATGGTGAGGTATTTGTTTCTAATATGCAAATGACTAACAACATGAATTTTTATTGGTAATAGATCTGTTAATGGGGAAGATGGTCAAATTTCTTAATTTTCTGGAAACTGCATATAGAGAAAATGAATACATTATGAAGGTACCCAAACTTAAGCAGAAGATACTTTGACTATTTATATAAGAGGCAGATATATGCTTTTAAAAGACATATTTGATATATCATCTATCATTTATTGAGAAAAATTTAAATGCCTGGAGCCTGAGCTAAACATTTATATATAGCATTATATTTAATGGCTTATAGCATTCTGAAATATAAATGGTAAAGTAAGTGTACAACTGAACGAAATATGAATGTGTTCAATAAAATATATTAATAAAGTTTCACTAGGATGATGAACTGCACCTGTCTTTCTCTGGCTCTGTTCTTTCTACAGGTATTTAGACCATCATATCACCTGCATTTTCTGGAGAAGTGTAGTCAATTCTCTTATAGGATTTTGTGTCTTATCTTAAAGAAAAGAATAATTTTTAGTTCTTAAAGTAGATCCTAATTGGTGTATGGTGGAATATTAGAGTTATTTTGATTTGCATTTCCCCAATGACTAAGACTGTTGCAACCTTAAAATACCACCTTACACCATTCAGAATGGCTAACATCAAAAACTCAGATGACATCACATGTTGGTGAGGATGTGGAAAAAGAGAGGAAAACTCCTCCATTTTTGTTGGGATTGCAAACTGGTTCAACCACTCTGTAAATCAATGGTGGTTCCTCAGAAAATTGAAAATAATTCTACCTGAAGACCTAGCTACCACTCCTGGGCATATGCCCATCCACCATATCACATGGACAGGTGCTCTACTATGTTCATAGTAGCCAGAAGCTGAAAACAACCCAGATGTCCCTCAACTGAAAAATAGATACAGAAAATGTGGTTCACTTACACAATAGAATCCTACTTAGCTATTAAAAATGAGGATATCATGAATTTTGCAGGGAAAAAAGATGAAACTAGAAAATATCGTCCTGAGTGAGGTAACCAGACACAAAAGGAATATATGATATATACTCAGTGATGAGTGGTTATTAGCCAAAAAGTTTAGACTACCCATGATACAACTCGTAGACCATATGAAGCTTAACAATAAGGAATGCCAGAGTGTGGATGCAGTCCCACTTAGAAGGGGAAAGAAAGTAATCACGGGAGGCAGAGATAGGAATGACCTGGGTGGGACTGGGGAGTGAGAGGGGGAAAAAGGAGCCAGGATTAGGTACATAATGAGACAGGAGAGAAGCCCAGAGGGCCAGGAGAATGTAAAGAAATATGCAGCAGTGTGGGGTGGGGGATGGGAAAACCTCTAGACAGTCCCAGACATCAGAGATGTGAGAGGCTAGCAGGACCTAAGGGGGATGATCTTAGCCAAAATGCCCAACAGTGGACAGATGGAACCTGAAGAGACCACCTTCAGTAAATAGTCATGGACCCCAGGGTTGAGGGATGGGGCCACCCACCTATCTCAAAATTTTGACCTAGAATTGTTCCTGTATAAAGGAAATATAGGGACAAAAATGGGCAGAGACTGAAGGAAGGGCTATCCAGAGATCACCCCAACTTGGGATCCTTCACAATCACAGGCACCAAATCCTGACATTATTGCTGATGCCAGGTTTTTTTTGCAGACAGGACCCTGGCATGGTGGATCTCTGCGAGATTCTACCAGTACCTGACTGAGATAGATGCAGACACTTACAGCCAACCATTGGACTGAATTCAGGGACCCCTATGAGAGAATTAGGGGAAGGATTGAGGAGATGAAGAGGATTGCAACCTTATAGAAAGAGCAAGAGTATCAATTAACTAGACCCCTCAGATTCCCAGAGACTAAACCACCAACCAAAGAGCATATATAGGCTGGTACATGGCCCCCACTATATAGGTAGCAGAGGACTGCCTTGTCTGGCCTCAGTGCGAAGGCTTGTGCTTGGTTCTGTGGAGTCTTGATGCCCCAGAGAAGGGGATACTAGAGGAGTGAGGTGAGAGTAGATGGGTGGATAGGGAAGCACCCTCTTAGAGGTGAAGGGGAGGGGATGGGAGTGGTGTGATCGAGGAGGGGGACCAGGAAGGGGGACATTTGAAATATAAAGAAATAAAATAATAAACAAAAAATTCTAGCTTCCCACTTTCTGACTATTAAGAATAAAGATGCTATGAAAATTAAAATAAAGTAGTTCCTGCCAAAGAAAACTCAGGTTTAGAAAAAAGTCAAATGTTTGTATAATAAATTAATTTACCTATGTATTGGCCACCTACTGTCTTACCAATTATATAAAGATGTTGTAGGGTTTTCCATAAAGGTGAGTGAGAAAATGACAATAACATGTATAATGTACCGGAGAGACGTAAGAGAAAGAAACAGAGGATGAGTAGTGAAGGTCTTGGAGTGGGGGTTTTGCTATTTTGCATTGATGTCAGAATCTATGTAACAGAAGCCTCAAAGAAATAGTTTGTGTATGATGCAAAGTTATGTATTCAAGCAGAAGAATACGTGGGTGAAGACTGGTGTGGCTAGTTTAAGACAAAAATGAACAATGTGGCTGTAATAGAGTTAGAGATGGGG